>CAIGQQ010004837.1:19480806-19507266 GCA_903798035.1 Danio albolineatus | reverse complement strand
ACATCAGTGCTAGCTAGCAATAAGTCAAAATGACACCTCATCATGCTAATTATGATAGTATCTTCCTAAAAATTTGTTAGCTTGGAGCTTGCAACATTTTAATTGTGTTAGCGTGATGTTAACAACATGTTGCTAAATCAATGCTAACATAATTAGCATTGATTTAGCAACATGTTAATTTAGTTAGCATAAGTTTTGCTAAATATCATTCATGTCAACAACTCAGTAAATGTCTTAACATCAAGTAAGGGATATTGCGACAAGAACAACCACAAACTAGATGACAAAAATAGCCGATAGCCATATTGGGGAGCACATTTGTGAGGAGAGCACAAAGAAGTTTTTGTCACTCATAACTTTTGAAGAGAAAAAGCGCAAACACTTTTACAAGGATGAATCTCGTGACGTGTGTGTGTGTTCTCATGTATGGATTTACGAAAAAAAGTAGACTTCGGTCTTACCTGTTGTGTCTTTCTCCTCAGGCGTTCCTCGGATCAGCTGGATCTAGTTGTAGATGGTTTACCCATATCTCTTCCCACATACGAAGAGGCCATCTACGGCAGTTGGGGCCAGCGACTCCCTCCGTTTCGGGGTCCCACTCAGCTCCTATTGGCCCAGGACGCATCAGAACACAGTCCACTTGCGTCACTGATCCGCTCTGATACTAATCGTTGCACAGACGCAGCCAATCAAAACACAGAGACTCCGCCTCCTTACGAAGAGGTCCAATCGCGATCCAGAGACTCTGGGAATGACTGCGACGAACAGGCCATGCAAAGTGCACTTCCTGCTGATAAAAACAACTAATTAACGGACTTCAATGAACTCACCCTTAGCCTTTTTGATTGTTTGTTTCCTTGCACAGGAGTCCGACTGCGACTTTTCTTTCCGACCTTTTGATTATGGATCTATGTTTGGCTTACAATACCAGTGGAAAAACTGCCGCAGATGTTTTGTAATGACCTTAATGGTCAAATCTATTTTGTTTTTATAGGTGACGTGCTGCAATATTAATTATGTCCTTGTTTTCACTGACAAGGTGGAGACGTGGCTATACCATTTGCCCTCTGTGAGGAGAAATATAGTGTTTATGGGTACTTTTTTGATTGACGAATGACTATTATTTAATGATTTTTGAGTTTTAGTGTGGAACGAATATGATTTCTGTGCCTAAAACGTGAAAATCAGTGTTTGTCAGAGCATTTGGGCTGATTTAATGTTATTGCCGAACTTTGAAGATTGTGCCTGTTGACTGATGGATTGTAGTATATGATTTTATTCTGTCTTTCTGCCTGACTTGATTTCTTGTTAAATATTGTTTAATATATATAATTTTAGAAAAGACTTGAAGTATGCTTGCTGAACAGACATTGAATGTGTTTTTGTGTAACATTTACATTATCTTGTATATAGTTCTGCACAAATAGTATGTTAAATAATGATACTTTTTCAAACTTTATGAACAATGTTTGCTGAGGCCCATGGGCACCTGGGGCCCCTGTGAGGGAGGAAAAAAATGTAGATTTATAGGCTAAGTGCAAATAGCGCACCTCATTAGAATAAGCTATTTGTGAGGTTTCTACCCATCACCGTGTGATTGACAGAGACATCAGCAACGTGAGTGGCGTAGCTCGTAAAGCGCATGGCAACATGTCTTGACCTGGTCTTGACGCGATCGATCATCAACCAATTCGAATCCAGCATCTCTGATGAACTCATTCTTCTATTTTTCCCCCACTACATATTAGATTGGAAATGCGTTTATTTTTACGAGAAAGAAAATATTTTTTCTTTAAAAATGAAAATAATGAAAATGTGATATAAAGTCACAAGTGGCTCGTTGGTATTTTATAAGGTTTAGACTATTTAATATGTGTATAAACAGCACCTAAATAGGTATTTTAAGTATTCTATAAACGGTTATTTTTCCATGGTGTTAAATGTTAGTGACATCTTAATATAACTAACTTTTATTTACAACGGATACCCTTCAATATATATATATATATATATATATATATATATGTGTGTGTGTGTGTGTGTGTGTGTGTACAGAACAAGTATACTAAAAACCATCAATTTTCACTAATTTTATTAGTATTTTTTTATATCAAAGTGTGCTTTAATTGCTTTAAAATAAAGTAAAATCTTTGTAGACTATAAAAATATGTACTACAGTATATATCTTTTTTTTTTAAAAAAGTAAGCAATACATTATAGATTTATTTTATTAAAAAATATATTATTTTAATTTTTTCATTCAACTATAGGGGTGCGGCTGGGTAGGAGACCCAACAAGACAATGTGCCCAGGGGCCTCTGAATTCTTAATCCGGGCCTGCTGTGAGGTTAACAGGTGGTTGATTTCTCAGAGGCTTATGTGTAACGGTGTGGTCAACAACAGCGGATTAAAGAGCTTTAATAATGAGTAAAGTTGTTTCTAATGAGTCCGTGCAGACATGAACTATAAGAGGATATCGAGAGGAACTTGTTTCGCAGAAGTAGAAAGTGAGAACAAACGCCTTCACGCTAACATTTGACCTACATAAACTTTCTGCGAAGACAAAAAAAAGCTTGCATAAGGTCTTTTCATTTTAGGTCATATTCAAAACCGGTTTCCTGATTTTGCACTCATGTATTTAAATAAGTTAAGAAAGTCACGGTACACTGCTGGTACAGTCTGGGGCAGAGTGAGGTTAAACCTAATTGCTTATTTATAGTATATCATGCAAATTATTGACGACTTCAGTAAGAGAAGAGAGACAAGTTTCAAGTTTGTGGAGAGCTGGCAGAGAGCCCGGTCACCATCTTCAGGTCAAACCCAGAACTGCACACGAGTATGGCAAGCTCTTTGTACTTTCTCAGAACAAACTCTTGACATAAAAAAAAATATATATATAATTGTTGATATCAAGAATTCAAGAAGTCAGTTGGCATTTCTATGTGGAGTTTGCATGTTCTCCCCGTGGTTGCGTTAGTTTCCTCCGGGTGCACATTTTATTTATATAGCACATTTCACACACAGTGGCAATTCAAAGTGCTTTACATAAACAGAAATAAAATTTAAAGTATAATAAAAACAAGTGAAAACAGATTAAAACGTGCTAAAACAAGTTATAAAAGAATGAAAAAGAAAGTCCAAAGACATGTGGTATAGGTGAATTGGGTAAGTCAATTTTGCATAGTGTATATGTGTGAATGAGTGTGTATGGATGTTTCCCAGAGATGGGTTTCAGCTGGAAGGGCATCCGCTGGGTAAAACATATGCTGGATAAGTTGGCGGTTCATTCCACTGTGGCGACCCCGAATTAAATAAAGTCGAAAAGAAAATGAATGAATGAATGAATTCATGTCGGGCAGCTCAGTGGTTAACACTGTCACCTCACAGCAAGAAGGTCGTTGTTGGAGTCCTGGCTGGGTCAGTTGGCATTTCTGTGTGGAGTTTGCATGTTCTCCCCGTGGTTGCGTGGGTTTCCTCCGGGTGCTCCGGTTTCACACACAGTCCAAAGACATGCTCTTGAGGTGAATTGAAGAGTCGAAATAGGCTATATTATATGAGTGTATGAACGTGAGAGTGTGTATGGGTGTTTCCTAGTACTGCATTGCAGCTGGAAGGGCATCCGGTGTGTAAAACATATGCTGGAATAGTTGGCGGTTCATTCCACTGTGGCGACCTCTGAAATAGAGGCTAAAGTCTGAAATTTTCATATGCGTTTTTTTTTTCATACTTCGAGTTCGATGTGTATTTATTAATTCATTCCAAAAAAATGCTAAACTTCGGAGTCTGTTTAAGCAGTCAGACTTTGTTCTGCTCTCTTTAAAGTAGAAAAAGAAAGAGGAATAGGCCACGTATTGTGTACATATTCTTGTTATACTTCACACATTCACGTAACAGAGACTGAACAGAGACTGGCAGTACATATAAACATTATAATAGGCCGCATTGACCTGTCGAAACAATGGACCAAAATCGAACCAAGCTTTCTATTATGCCTATGGGCAGTACGTCAAATGTATGGAAACACAGCAAACAGCAGCAGGGCAGTAGAGGGCCATCCAGCAGTTCTCAACTGTCTGCCACATTCTGTCCCTTTTTATACACTGTCATGAAGTCATTTGTAGCTCAAATGACGGCATTCTGCATTTTCAGTTGTACAGTGGCTCTGAACTAAGAACTTTTTCGGATGAGAAAAACAAAAAAAAATTGAACCTGGTCAATTGGTCTCATTTTTTTTTATGACAGATCAAAGTTTCTGAGTCATTGTGTTAACACAATTCACACAACGTGCGAAAAATCATTCATTCATTTGTACCGCCACAGCAGAATGAACCGCCAACTTATCCAGCATGTTTTGCGCAGCGGATGCCCTGCACTCATTCACACTCATACACTACGGCCAGCTTAGCCAGTTCACCTATAGCGCATGTCTAGGGACTTGTGGGGGAAACCGGAGCACCCGGAGGAAACCCACACAGAAATGCCAACTGACCCAGCCGAGGCTCAAACCAGCAACCTTCTTGCTGTGAGGTGACAGCGCTACCCACTGCGCCACCACTCACAAAAATTACAGATGAAAATTTCGGATTCAGTGTGCAATGACCTTCAGCCAAAAGGAAAATGAATGAATGAAGAATTTATTGCTTGACAGGACATGAATGTCCAAACGGCTTGCCATACGCCGCCTGTTTGTTTTCTTTTGTTTAATATTAAACGCTGCTAGAGAATGCTGGGACATCGTGTGTTCTCTTTACTGGATAAACAAAACAGTACGACTGCCTTTACACATTAACTAAATGTTTGTAAAATTAACTAAACGGGAGTAAATGCCAAAACAAGAAAACAAAAAAGCAACAATCCAATATTTCAGTGTTGTTTTTGCGCACTGTTTGAATATTCTGTTTTTGTGCAGCGTAAGCATTATGCAGCTGAAGTCTTTCCAACAGAATGAAAGCCTCTTGACAAAGATGGCATGATTTTATGCTTCAGTGGCGTTTGGATTAAATACTGCAGATTTAACGGGATTTAAAGGAAATTAGAAAAAACAAACAAACACGTTGGTACATTTTTTTATCAGCCAAAGAATTAAAAAAGTTAATTAAATAAATAATTAAATAAAATACTACGCGTCTCTAAGGCCAAACAATGTTTAAGATTCTAAATAAAAAAATAAAATGTACTGTTACAGATGCACAAATAACATATTCCTGCACCTGAAAGTATCTTGCTTTAAAAAAATGACTCTTAAAAAGTGACCATTTCCCTTCAGAACACCTACACAACTTCCTATATACAGACAAATGTGTATTAAATTAATATTTAATGGGTGTTAAAGAGATAGCTCTGCAAAAAATTGTGTAAAATATGAAAAATACAAATACAGTTTTCCTAGTTTGTCAATTTTCAGCTTTGTTTATCTACTCACCGGCCACTTTATTAGGTACACCTGTCCAACTGCTTGTTGCCAATCAAATGGCGTCAATTCGATGCATTCAGGCATGTTCGAGACAATCTGCTGCAGTTCAGACCGAGCATCAGAATGGAGAAGAAAGGTGATTTAAGTGACTCTGGACGTGGCATGGTTGTTGGTGCCAGACAGGCTGGTCTGAGCATTTCAGAAACTGCTGGTCTACTGGGATTTTCACGCACAACCATCTTTTGGGTTTCACAGCCTACATCTTCTGATGGCTACTTCCAGCAAGACAATGCTTCCAGCATGTCCTAAAAGCATGAATCATCTCACGACTGGTTTCTTGAACATGACAATGCATTCGCTGTACTCAAATGGGCTTTACAGTCACCAGATCTCAATCCAATTGAGTACTTTTGGGAAGTGGTGGACCGCGAGATTTGCTTAATGGATGTGCAGCCAACAAATCTGCAAATCCCTTTAAAACTACATCACAAAAAAAGTGTTATTGTCACATTAGCTGTCTAGTAACGACACAACACGTATTTGGAGTGCATTTAAAATGTTTTAATTCTTTTATCAGTCAATACAAGGTATAAGTACACTGAAAATAAATGATGCAAAAATACACAAGTAATATACACAAGATTTCTAAGAGAAGACCTGTTATCCATATGAGAAAGGCATGTGTCTTACTGGACACGGTTTGAAGGAGGCCCTGGAGTCATGACTGTACGAGCTCCACAAATCAGGGCCACAAATAGGATTCACATTCAAATGAACACATTAAAAGCACCACAACTAATCCCGTATGCCACTATTTTAACGAAAATTGTCTCTGCGGCGTCAAACATGATGGAAAAAAAAAAAAAAACTATGAAAAATGATCAGCATGTTTGTCAAGCTAATATCTTATCTTCTTGGTTTCCAAAACACGAGGCTTTCAGACGGTCGTATCTTTGAAAAGCGTTACGGATGATACGGTAATATTTGCTAAATTGAACACCAAGTATACGTAGATTCACTAATAAGTTGTAACTGCAAAAAGTGTATAAAATGCTTTATAAAAAGACGATCACAGATAGAGTATTTGTTGCGTTTGTCAGCGATGGCCTCGGCGAGAAATCCACTAACTTTAAAAGCGCCATGACATCCGCGCATTTTGCCATGTCAGCCTCGGACCCATAATTCTAGCTGCAAGAAAACACCTCGTGGAGCTCAGCTTACGGTCGAAATGAGGTTCTGCTCGAAGGTATGAGATTTACAGGTTTAGATTAAGGCTACAAGTGGTAGAACAACTTTTCTAGCATATCCTGACCAGTTTTATCTTCCGTTTCGAAACCCCTTTGGCCGCGTTTGTGCTTTGGATGACTTGAACAGCAACAAGATGAGGGGTGATCGGAGCACCATTACTTTCCAGAAATGTCACTCTCTAATGAATGACAGATCTAATAGGGGGGGTAATCTTAAAGTTTATAACTATATTATACTAATCCCGTTAACTAAATCTATTTTTGTACTACTTTTGATTATAATATTGGGGCAAAAAGCAAAAATAAACAAAAAAAAAAGTACACAAATGGACGCATGTTATGGACAGAACGTATAGGCTAATTGTCCTCCTGTGTTTTGTGCGTAAAACATTTGTTTCTCTGTAATACATGTTATGTTGATACATGTCGAGCGTGAAGAGGGTCATTTAGAACCCTTCTCATTAACGGGGTCTGTGCTCGCTGAGGACTCGTCCACTTGGTTTCTTCTTCAAGTAAGGGATGGCAATGTTTCCGCAACAGGTCTTCGTAAGTCAGGTGGACGAGACAGGAAAGTGTCCCTCATGAGAGCTGTAAATGAGGAAATTAAAGTTCATTAGTCAGCTTTTAATAATAAACTTGCCTTTATTGTGCTATTTTAGAGGTCTGCTTTGTTTTTGATGGATGAATATGTGCGTAAATGGATGATCGGATGGATATATATTTGCATGGATGGATTGATGGAAGTATATATGCATGGATTGATGGATGTATACATGCATGAATGGATGGATGTATATATGCATTAATGGAAGGATGCATGGATGGATGGATGGATAGATATATGCATGGATAGATGCATGCGTGAGTATATATACATATATATATATATATATATGGATGCATGTATGTATATATGTATGGATGGATGAATGAAGTAATTTTTTTTTTTATTGTCTTCCTCACATTTTCTCACTGCAGTGTAATCTCTTTACTAACAGTGACTGAAATGGTGGAAATTTCCTCGATCTGGTCTCTCTAAACCCTCTAACACTAAAACTGATTTTAAATTAGATTTTTTTTCCAAAATCCAAGTGTATAGTGTTTGTATCAAGCTATGGTTTCCGATCAGAAATACAGTGAAGAGAATGGGAGTGGGTGAGCGGAGCTGTAGACAATATTTTAGGTTTGATATAATGAGAATAATATGAAATGTTTTTCCTCACAGCTTGATTACGGTCAGATAATATGGGCTAACATCATGAAACATGATTTCAAAATAAGGCAGCGAGAATTAATCCTTAAGCGTCTGTATGGTACAAACATTAATAGTATGATTTCTGAGAATAAAGGGCTGCAATATTTCTATAAACACGGAAGGTTTTAAAACTCCAATAGATCAGGATAATCAAATGCAATCTAATGTCCATTTCCATGAATATGGTACTAGACAAGTAACAGAGAGTAGATTTAGTAGGAAAACAGAGGATGTTTACTTCAGAGTCTACAAGTCTTCTTTTTCTTTTTTTCCCAAAACAATGAAACCAAAAATCCTATAACATCTAAATTACGATGTGTTTGCTGTAAACAACTTCAACATAAAGACCTCAGAAAACAGCACAACACAAATACAAAAGTCAGTTCATGACCCCTTTAAAATAAAGCTGCATACCTGCTGTATCACACAATGCCTGCACTCCGCCCAGCAGCGGGTCCCTGTCTGTTAGAAGCTGACTTCGCTTTAGAGGTGGTGGTTCAAATTCTTCAGAGCCATCAGACAAGCCATCCTGCCACACACACAGAACAACACCACCTAATTAATCAGATCCTGAAACATATTCCTAAAGCAAGGTTCAGATCAGGGCTGCACAATATATTAAAAACAAGTACAGTCAAGCCTGAAATAAGAAATATTTCATATTAATATGGAAGTATTGAATAATTTTGGGCTTGACTGTAGTTATCGTGATATATGTATATGAAATACTGGGGTCACTGAGATGGTATTATAATAATTCAATTATATTTAAATTATGTACCAAGCATTTGTGTGAGTATATATATATATATATATATATATATGGGCGCCACGGTGGCGTAGTGAGTAGCACGTTCGCCTCACAGCAAGAAGGTCGCTGGTTCGATCCCCGGCTAGGCCAGTTGGCATTTCTGTGTGGAGTTTGCATGTTCTCCCCGTGGTTGCGTGGGTTTCCTCCGGGTGCTCCGGTTTCCCCCACAGTCCAAAGACATGTGGTACAGGTGAATTGGGTAAGCTAAATTGTCCGTAGTGTATGTGTGTGAATGAGAATGTATGGATGTGTTTCCCAGAGATGGGTTGTGGCTGGAAGGGCATCCGCTGCGTAAAACAAATGCCGGATAAGTTGGCGTTTCATTCCGCTGTGGCGACCCCGGATTAATAAAGGGACAAAGCCGAAAAGAAAATGAATGAATGAATATATATATATATATAATTTTTTTTTCCTTCTCTTGAATTTTCCATGGCTCTTAGTACACCGGTTGAACCACTTTTTTGAATTTTCATTGCCAATCGTAATGGTTTGTTTTGAGTCAATTTTAAATTTCCACCACCAGCGCAGAGACATGGGAATTGGAGACAGGCTGGATTGACTTCACCCTAGATCTTTATTTATCTAAATTTGACCAATCAGATGGGGCCTCATCTTCAAACCAGCCTCCCAAGTAGGTGTTAATATGCTATTAGCTAGATCTGCCCAGAGCAGAGAGCTGAAATAAATATTAATATAGAAAAGCAAGAGAAAGGACATCAACGAAGGTTTTGCGTTTTATAGCATTTAAAATCTAAAGGTTTGCACCTTGTCAAAGTTTTAATTTAGCCTTAATTAGATGTAATTAGAATTCATCTATTATCTGTTTATTTTAGCATGGTGATTATACAAATGATTTAACAAAAAAAAAAAACCCACAAGAAAAATCATTATCACATCACATATTACATATTTTCCCAGTATTGTGCAACCCTAGTTCAGATTTACTAAACTATTCAGCCTACTCCTGCACAAACATCTTTTATTATTTCAAACATTTACCAGTAATGTGTGGCTGAGCAGAAGCTGGTCCTCTATGGAGCCGCTCATCTGTTTCTTGTCCCATTTAGCAGCCAAAACGGGAATGTCATCATCATCCTCATCTTCCAAACATCTACTGTGAGGAAAAACACATGATGGGACATTAAATACATGTCGTAAATGCATGCACGCTTAAACATCTTTAAGAGATTATTAAAACATCTAAACATACAGAATTTAATTCATAAATGATTCACTGCTTTCTGAAGGTTCATGTCACACTAAAGAGCAGCTGATGACAATTCAGCATAGAAATATTAACAATAAAAGGAATAGAAATAGAAATGAGGTATTTAATATTGTAATAATAACTTTATAATATTACTTTCATAATAATGTTTTCTTAAATAAATACAGCCTTGGTGAGTATTAGATACATTCATTTAAAATAATAAACTGGTTAATAAATTAATTATGTAATCTGTTGAAATCCTAATCATTCTTTACCGTTTCCTGGAAGTACTGGTTAGCATTTCTAAAGGTGGCGTTATTTCACTCTGGGGCAGGAAGGTCAACTGGAAGTCATCGTCCATGGAGATATATGGAGCTAGCATGTCCAAATCAAGCTCATCCACAGCCTGTCAGATAATCAGCGCATTAAAACACCCATGTTTATCCTCTTTAGCATATCATTAAGCAGGGATCACCAACCTCAGTCCTGGAGTTCCGGTGTCCCTCAGGGTTTAGCTCCAACTTGTCTCAAAACACCTGCCTGGATGTTTCAAGTATACCTAGTGAGAGCTTGATTAGCTTGTTCAGGTGTGTTTGATTAGGGTTGGAGCTAAAATCTGCAGGACACCGGACCTCCAGGAACAAGTTTGGTTATCCCGACATAAAGCATCTCAACATTACACTACCTCTGACTGTCCTTTCGGGGTCACGCTCTCCTCGGGTTTGAGGGCGAAGAACTTCTCCACTCCTTCCATCTCCATGGGCAGCTCTTCAGCGGGGCTCTGTTGAAGCAAACCCTTAAACGTCAGATGGCTGTAAATCCAACAAATAATAAATACACAAACACAAGCAAACTCTCATACACACCGCAGCAGGGGGAGAGTTGGCGGGTCCGTCGAATATTGGAGATAAGAGTTTGCGGAGTTCAGGCGTGCAGAAGTCCTGAGGGCATTCTGGGACACCGTTGGGACTTTGCGGACAGCAGAAGGACAACTCCAAGCCGTCTGTGAAAATGATCAAGCATTATTAAAGCTTTCCTTTGTCTGATGTGTAACTTAATTTCATCTTAAACATGAAGACAGGTTGGACATCGTAGCTCCTCCCCTTTATTCGAAAAGAGCCAATTGGGGTTTTATTTACGTCACAGCTCTGCAAGCGCTAAAGCACATCTGAGTTATGATTATAGCTACACTGGCTTATATAATCAGGGGCTTTGCCAAGGGCCAAGCAACTCTGCTGTGTGTAAAAGCCTGATTGCGGGCACCTGTCAGGGAGATGATGGCGTCTCCAGAATGAGGTGCCAGCTGCAGAAGCTCCTCTGGGTTCTCCTTCATCTGGAGGAAGAGCTTGGCAGTGCTGCTCTCCTCCATGTCAGAGTCCTCTTGCTCCTCCTTCAGCACCATCAGCCTCTCCACTTTGGGCTTTGGTTTCTCACACGTCTGCTCTAATGAGAACACGACGTCCTGCTCTTCCACACCACTACCAGAAGGAGAAAAACAAACAATTACTGCTTTTTACACTCACACCAAGATACTATAGTAAATACAATCAAGCATTTATTAACTATAAAGTTATCAACTATACATTTAAAACAACACATTGTAACCCTTGTACTTGAGTTAAATCATAAGAGAGCTTCAAATACATAACATGAGATTCATAAATATTAAAACAGAATGAATGACTAAAACATTTGAATACAATTGCATATTAATAATACATTTTTCAAGGTTATTACAGTTAACAAAATCAATTTCCTATTTGAAATAACAATTATATGATTACAATTTGTATGCATACAGTAGTCAAAATTATTAGCCCCCCCTGAATTATTAGACCCCCTGTATATATTATTTCCACAACTTCTGTTTAAATGGAAATATTGGTTTGTTCGGCAGACAACTGAGGGAAAAAATGCTTAAAGGAGCTAATGGTATTGACCTTAAAATAGTAAAAAAAAAAACTGCTTTTATTCTATCCAAAATAAAACAAACAAGACTTTCTCCAGAAGACAAAATATTAAAGGAAATAATGTGAAAAACGCTCTGTTAAACATTTAAAATATTTAAAAAATGAAAAACTAAAATTCACAGGAGGGGAATAATTTTGACTTCAACTATATTAAAAAAAAGGACAAATTACAGCAATTTAAACGATTGCTAAAAACTACAATAGCATCTCGATGCTAATTAAACAACACTAAATCCAGCAAAAAAACAGGGAAGAAGAAAGACGTTTGAGCTACCTGAGAATGAAGTTGAGGCAGACCACGGCCTCGGGCTGAGAGGTCCTGCTGTTGTACAGGACAGTGGCTTGAGTCTCAGTCCACACAAATCCTCCGTTCTTAGCAAGGAAACGATACTGACCGGTGCACACCTGACCCTTGGAGAACACTGGGAGTACACAGAAGAAAAAAAATCATTTGCCACTATTAGATTTTTTATTAAAAAAAAAAAAAAAAAAAAAAACTGACACTGACTTTAGAAGTCATTTGTCTTGGGTGGTTGTTGTTAAGACTAAATGTATTATGAATGTTTAATGATGCCAAACTTACAGATGTGTAAGCTCCTGGACACATGATCAAAATCAAGGGCGTGAAAAAACTCAAAAGCAGAGCGGCCAATCAGGTCATCAGGATGATATCCGACAAGCTCAGTGACACTGTGAACACAGAAAGCAGTCGATGAATATTTAAAGTTTTCCTCCTTTTAATATCTGTAAAAGACAGTTTGTGGTTTATGGTTTGATCCTTTTTGTCAAATATCTTTGCTTACTAATCTTTTATTTTTATGCACTGCTTATTTATATGACCAATGTTACTACAAATAAGCATCTTTAACTACAAGTCTCATGAGCTGTCATTTCTGTTCAACACAAAACAAGTTAATGTGAAAAATGTTGCAAACATTTACTTGCTTAGTATTTATTTTTTCTATTATGGAAGTCAATGGTTACTGGTTTCTAACATACTTCAAAATATCTTATTTTGTGTTCAACAGAAAAAGAAAACTCAAAGGTTTGGAACCACGTGAACAACAGTACATTTTTAGTTTTGGCTGAACTATCCCTCTAAGATACATTTCTCTCAGTCAGTTCACAAATGGACAACAACAAAAACAACTACAAGCAGTCTACAACATTCTGACCTTGTCCACTTTCAACCAGTTCTACATGATGGAATGCAGACCCATCACTTCCCCTCCCCCACAAAAAAACACCCACTCTCCAACATGCAGACCAAACACAAGATCATTTTGCAGTGCTGCTTATTCAATCACTAGATTTGCTTCATGAGAATGTATTAGACATGTCCTGCATAAAATCTGACCGTTGTCCAATTCAAAACAGTGAGACACTATAAATAAAGTGTGCTTGAAGTGTAATCCAAGAGGAGAAAAAAACCCCCAGGAAACTCAAGTCACATGCTTTCTCACACCATGAATGAATCTGCCTTCAGCTGTCATCCATACGCATTTCAAACACAGAAAGTGAGAATCAAATATAATCTGCAAGGCTCATTATGTTTGCCGAATGACAAGCAACGTTAGTTAAACTGAACATGTGGGTAGATTAAACAAGGATTTGAACGGTACACAAACTCAGCTGACCTTTAGGGGTCATCAGGCACTATATTTAACTTTTAGCACCTTTGAGCGCGTGTTAAACCCGTGTGCTTCTGCGTGAGCATGCGTTTCATTTAGAAATGTCTCACCGTCCGTCACACTGTGTATAAGTCAGGTCCAAGTTGTGGCGTGTGAGGAAAGTGCTGCTGTCGAGAGGGAACTCAACACTGGATGGGTGAGGAATAGGTTCGCACAATAATGTCAGGAAGCTTCCAGCAGAGGGCGAGTTTTCATCATCACCGCTGAACGGCTGCATGTGTCCTGTGCAATGAAGGACCTGAGATAGGAAATTGAAAAATACGGTTTAATGAAGTTAAAGAGAAATGTATTAAGTATTATGATTATTTGCTTATGTAATATGCACCTTGGATAAATATATGAAAATTGTGAAGGGATAGTTCACTGAAAAATAATAATTTACTCTCTATTTATTCACTTAAGTGGTTCCAAATCTTCAAACTCTCTTTATTCTCATAAATGCAAAAGAAGATATTTTGAAGAATGTTGGAAACCAGTAACTATTGACTTCCATAGAAAAAAACACTTCCTAAATACTAAGACAGCGATTACAGGTTTCCAACATCTTTTGTGTTCAAAAGAAAAGGGAACTTAAACAGGAATGTGACAATTGAAGGACGAGTAAATTACAGAATTCCTATTTTTGGGTGAACTATACCTTTTAATGATAAAATTATTTAATTTTCGACAGAATTAATGCACCCAATTGATTCCCAGTGAGAATTAAGAATTTTATGCCGTTAAAATTATTCTAGTTTAAAAAAAAAACGCTCTGTTTAACTTCATATTCAAATAATCAGAAACGTATCAGGTCTCGTAAATTCATCATGGTTTCCACAACAATAATAATGACACAGTAAAATATTTCTAAAGCAGCAAATCAGCATGTTAGGATGATTTAAGAACAATCATGTGACACTCAAGGCTGAATTATTGATGCTAAAAAGAAAAATCATATTTGACAAAGTAATAAATTACATCTTAAAATATATTATGACCAAGAAATTGACATTTTTATTGTAACAATATTTCACAATAAAATCATAATTTTACCACATCCCTGATGAAATAAATCCAGCTTTGGAGTGCTAATACGCTAAACTCCCTGACCCCAAACTTTAACAATATTCCAAGTTCATAGAGTTTACAACCAAAGTTTCATAGAGGCTGTTTGACCATTTCTCAACAAATTACAGATGACTAAGATGAAAGCACAATATTGTGTAACATGACGTGCGAAGTGAGCGGTCAAGCTGGACCGGTGCCTTCTGTCTTGGCACAGACTGCAGCTGGATCTCTGCCTTCTGCTTATTTGTGTCCTCTTATAAGCACTCATGGGATTTGACCCCATAGCTCAACAAAGAGCCAGGCTGATGTGAAGCAGTAATGCTGATACACTCCTGCATACCCTTCAGAGCAGTCTACACCCGTTAAAGACGGGCTAACAGGTGCTGTGTGTCAAAATAGCTAAAGGAAGTCCAATGCCGGTGCTGATTAATCCCTGTCACGCTATCAAATGTTTTACATACACAACTTTTTTTGGAGACTGAATGCATCTAAAAGGAATAGTTCACTCAATTGTGTCATCATTTATTCATCCTCCACTTTTTCCAGAGCTGTTGAGATTCATTTTTCAGTTGAACAAAAGAGAAGCTATTTGAAGAATGTTGGAAATCAGCAGGCATTGACTTTTTCCTACCGTGAATGTTAATGGCTGCCGTTTTGCAACATTCTTGAAAATATCTTCTTTTTTTTTTACATCCAAAAAGAAAACCTCATAAAGGTTCAGAACCCCTTGAGGATAAATAAATGGAGAGTAAATTTCTATTTTTGTTGAATTTTCCATGTTATTACACTTTATATGAATGTTTTAGTGGAAAAATTATCTGAAAGCTCTTTAAATATGCTTTCTATTGATGTAAGATTTGTTATGACAGGACAATATTTAACAGATACAGAAACTATTAAAAAAAAAAAAAACTCTTAGCAATGCATATTACTAATCAAAAATTAGGTTTTTACATGTACAGTACAAAATGTGTATAATATCTTCATGGAACATAATCTTTACTTAATATTAATAAAAAAAACATATATTTTTAAAATGATATGAACAGTATTTGTACCTTCCATGTTGCAGACTTGATATTAACGGTTCTTCCTGTGTGGGTGAGTGTGCTCTTCATCCGAAGGAAAAAATTATGTTCCATTGTCTTTTTCTTTGAAACACCTTAGGATGAAACAAATGTTCTTGGTTAGTCCCAAACAAATGTTTATTAACATTAGGTCACAACATAGTGGCCAACAAAAAAAAAGAATGTAATACCTGGTCTTGTGGCAAGGATGTCCCGCAATTCTTCTTGGTCGCAGGGATGAACAAACTCATACACACTCTGGCCAAGCAGCTCCAGCTTTACAGCGTCACATAAAAAAAACACATTTCAGATATTTCAATATTATTATGACACTATAAACATAAAAAAAAAAAAAGATTCCACTTTTACTTTTGCCATTTATTGCACACATAAAAGCATTTTCTGGATTATTCATTTGTCTGACTACAAACAAGAAATCACTTGATGTTCAGCTTGAACAGTTGGTAATGTGTTTGAGATTTCATGCCCTTTCCATTAAGTCACCCAATGTCATTCTTTAAACCCCTTTCTATCTGAAGTCATTAGGAAAATCACTGGGAAGACTAAAATTATTATTTTATTATTTTAATATATTATATTATTATATTAATTATATACTAATATATAAATTTTTAGATATTATATTATATTAATATAATTTAATATTTTACACATTCTGTTATGTCAGAACAGTGACCATGTCAGAACAATATTTGCACTTACAGAGCATACAAGTTTAATTAAACAATCAAAACGCAATGAATGTGTTAAATTAGGATGAAAAAATAAACAGCTTGACTCTAAGTATACAGTAACTGCATTACAGTGGGTGATTACTATTGGTTCACTCTTGTATTTGATTATCAGCCAATAAGCAAGTTTCCTTCCTTGACAATATCCCAATAAAATGACTGAAAGCTCATGCTTAGAAATAAATGCCAAAGATCTCTCTATCAATAATCTGGATGTTTCTTTAAATATACAAACATACTAAAGGACACGATATACTATTGAAATGAAAGTTTGAAATACCTTTGCAGCGATATACTGTTAGAAAACATCCCAAATACATTAACTAACAAAATGTCCAAAGTTTTCGAACTCCTAAAACACTCCACACGAACCTCATCTTGAAGTGATTTAACTTGAAACATCCTTCCCAGTTTGGTCCTCAATTTCTTCTGAAGTATATCAGGGCCTGGCAGTTTACAAGGCACTAAAACTACTTGTGTTCCCCCTCAGGATCTGACCTATTCCAAGGGCTATGACCTCACTTGTACACTGTGCCTCATTCCAGAGAGGAGGAATCCAAAGGCACACTATTCTCGGGTTGCTACTGGAGCCAAATTCTACACATCGTAATATTCACGGTGTTGTTTTTGACGCAGTACTTCAATGCTCACCTGAGTGATGCCGATGTATTTGCTGACACTCTCGGAGAGGAAGACCATGTCCCCTTCCTCCGTCATCACAAGGATAAAGCCAGCCAATGCCTGCTGATAAAAGCCATCGGTGGGACTGTCCGATTCCTCAGACTGTGATTTGGTTGACCCTGTTGGATGTGACGACAGTCAAATATGGTCAAAGCAGAATTAGATAAAAATATTGCATATAACCTATGCACAAAGCTGTTTTATAGTTGAATCGATTTAACCCAAGTTTAATGCATTTTGTACGTTGTGTTGTATGTTAATATTTGAAAAACTTTGCTAGCTTTCACCAAGAGAAAGGGGAGTTTGTTGCAAAACACTATCAACAACCCACAAAATAACCATGTATGATTATATTCAGTTTGCCTCATTCATGGGATTTAAAACTTTTTGTTTTTTCCATCAGTGGTTCATATGCCTATCCAAGCACACCTTTGAGGCATTTTTGAATTTTGTATAACAAATAAGTGACTATTAGGACATGCAGCTACCTATTAAGAGTTCTACAGAACGCACCTGATTGGATCAAGCGGTTCATGCGCAGATAGCTGAGCGTCACCCTCATGATGGCAGCTTTGTCCAGGTGGGAGGCGATACGACGTGGAAGGGGTAACGAATGAGCAAGCTCATAAAACACCTCCGTCTCCTGACTCCTCCTACAGCGCGCCGCGTCACGCGAACGCACCTTCCGCTGCTCCAAACTGGGCCTAAATAAGAATCAAAACAAAAAATAAAAATATTTTTAAAAAATGATTTAATAATGACTATATTTACAATTCTCCAAAAAAAGGCAAAACACAAATGAACAAATAATTATTTTCAGCATGAAGCTTTTTGAACAGTCCAGTTCCACCGTTTTTCTTCAACCAAAAATTAGAATCACAACAACAGAAAAACACATTCTATTCCCTCTGTTTCTTACATCTTGTTCTCTGTTTCTCTTCAATAATGTTGTCCCGGCAGTAATTGGTGTGTTCTGTTGCTTTGTGTATCCTAGAGCCTTGTCAAAAAAAGAGAGTCCAAGATAAACTTGAAATGAAGTCAGGGGGAAGCCTTTCACTCGCACTCCCCTCCTCCACTGGTTTCAAGTATGTAGAAGAACTCGCGGTGGTTTATGCCATTAAAGCCTGTCCCAAGGCCCTCCCCCATGCTTCCTATCTGACAGAGTCCCTCCCAGCCCTCGGTCTGTGACCTCCTTTGTGCTTTGAACAGGATTGAACTCTACCGGCCTCTGACATTCCCAAATGACCCATCAAAAAGTTGCCAAACTCTCAGCAAAGATTTTGTTGCACAGTCAAATAATTCTTTAAGATATACAGTACTAGATTAACTTGACTGCGGAATGAAGATTATTAGCATGTCTGTATTCTGCCCTACAAAGTCAAAGTGCAATATCCATGCACATACCGAAACTGAACAAAAAGCCTTTTAGGTTGACACCAGCTTGGATTTTATAGTTACTACAATTTTGACACTGTTGTTTCTCAAAGCAAGGGAAAATATTTAACCAGGAAACACAAGACAGAACAGCTGTCACAAAACCTGCTTCAGGCTTTAACTCAATTTGGGTGTAATGTGTAGTTACTGCACTTTGCCCTTTTAGGGTAATATTGCTTTCTGCCTCGCTGTATTTTTTGCTTCATTGTGATCCTTTTTCAGGAATATTTGAAGAATAGAAGGTTAAAAAAAACATCTCCGTTTCTTGTTGTAAACAACTCATGCATGTACCCACTCAACACAACAACAAAGGCAGCTAGTGGTTAGAATTTTAAAAGATGTGGCATGACATGGAGGTGCTTTTCGAACACAGTATGACCAATTCCGAAACTTTAAAATCAGAGAGCATCTGCATATGTACAGATACATCTGTACCATCCACAATCCAGTGTATTCATGTTGCTAACATGTTAGATGTTGTTCTTCCATAGGCATATATAGGTCAATAGCATGCCAAAGAAGGTGGAGTTCAAGAACAGATCTATTGCACCAATCACCATGGACCATAGGTAGCTCAAACGCGTGAGCCTAAACTCCCACAAAATGTTTGCTATGGTGAGCACATTCGACCTGCTGAAACAGATTCGAAACAAACCTCGTTTTGGCTGGGTTTTGTTCGAAATTTGTTTGCAATTTTAGTTCTTTAAAAATTAACACAATGCAATGTTTTACATCGTTCATATAGGTAATTGTTGTTGTTTTTTTTTCTTTACAATCCACTTACATTAGGAATATTAGGATTTAATTTATTTAACCACTTTATTTTAAATTTAGCAACTATTACTACTTATTACTAAGGCACATAGGTTTTTGTAAAAATAAATAAAACAAATATCTTGTCTCTTGTGTCTTATAATAAAATAAATGTGTTAATAAATGTGTTAAGACTCTTAAACTTGATAAATAAAATGTTACATATTACAATGTTTTTATGAAGAGTATTAAAAAGCACTGCAGTGTTTGGGTGTTCTGTGTTTGTCTGAGGGAATTAGCCCTTATTACCGAAATGTGTATATTCCAAACAAAGTGTGAAGCAGATTGGTTAGTTCTACCTGCATGAATCGCAGTGCCCACACTGAATTTTTTGACAGTTTAGATGTTTTCAACTGAATTTCCTGGAAAACGCGAACATGTCACATGCGTGCCACTTGAACATTGCGTCTCTCCCTATTTGCATGTGCAAACCGTGCACCTCGATTTGAAATAACCCTAAGATTATTAGCATTCCTTCCAAGGTGCGCACTCAACAGACAATAATGCAACATAGCTAACTTTTTTTAAATTGTTATTGACAATGATTTTCGGTCAATACAATTTTATCGGCAAAGCCCTTTGAAGTACACTGAGGTTAGAATGTTTCTTAGCAGTTGGGAAAATGCAATCTCACAGTTTTTGTCGTTTTATAATGGTAATGGCTCAGTTGTTGTGTATAACCAAAATGAATAATCAGTCTTTAGCTTCAATAAACAAAAATTCGCAACTACTTTAAGTTTGAAGTTAAAAACGATATCTGGTGAATGTCCCTAAAAAAATTGTCAGTGATTGTCCTGTGGTCATGATAAGCCATGACTCATGATCTGATATAAATATATATAAATAAAATAAAATAAATATTTTTTCATAGTCCAACATTTCCTTTAGATATACAGAGCTTGATTAGCCGTTTCTGCTGTTAGAACATAATCAGCTGGCCTATCAGCAACAATTTATTGCGTTATTGTATTTAGCTGTACAGTAAACAGGACAGATATGTGCATGCCATTTCTGCCAAGGTTGGGTTCCTGCCAAACAGCTTCTTTCGGCACGTACTCTGTGGTCAGTCGAGTCAAGCTATGTGCACTTTGGTAAAGAAAAACATTCCTCTCCCAAATCATGCTCGAGTGACGTGTAGTGTACCAAAAGAATCAACACACAGGAACAAGCCCGTTTAAGAACTGGCAGAGTCAGGGTAAACATAAACAGACATATTGGCACCCTGGATCTAACTGACATGATTATGAATTAACAAAAAATACATAAAACCAACTACATGAAGATGCTGATTTGCAAAATAAAAAATAAAAATAAATGAATAAAATAATGCGAAGTTTAAACATAATCAGAAAACATTTAATTGAAGGGTAAAGTCCTGAAGCAAAACAATCACTGGAAAAATCGCCAAAGCTAACATGCGATTTTATATACACGTGTAAAATAAATTTAACGTGTATATAAAAAAACGACATAAAAAAAAAGTCTGAACATACACCAATAAAAATAGTGAAATAAAACAATCAACACCTCTTTGTTCTTTGAGTGACGAAAAGCTAATTGTGTGATAATGATGATCCTTGTACAGTACATAAAATCTTATCAGGATTGAACTCTGTTGACATGTTTTAGGTCTGAACAAAAAGCTAAGTGTCTGAGACAAGCTGTGGCAGGACTCTGTGTTCAATTTCGAGCCCCAGGCAACCACATCGGATTACACAATAATCTGCTCCCAGCCGGTGGTCACTGTGGGAGAAACTCGTATACTGAGCGACCGTTACAAACACTGTCCACAACCCTTGCTATAAATAACAGTAAGAGAGCACATCCATCACGTTCATGACAACAAGGGAGTATATTAGTTATGTGGGAATGTAAGAAATTAAAAAGTCTTAATATGTTACAATGCTCTTTAAACTATTTTAGGCTTTGCATGTTCTGGGAAAGTACTAAGATAAACTGGTTGTACTGTATTTAGTGATCCAATCTGTGAGTAATAAGACGAAGCAGATTATAGGTAAAGTGCTTAAATCCATTTGAGATGCACATAATCATAACAGCTAAGCTTAAATAATGATAGCTTTAAGACGGCTCTCTATATGTTAACTGCAAATGGATACAATCTTCAGAAAATGTCAGAAAATCTATTTTATTGCACTGTACATGATAATATTATGATGACTAATCTTTAAAAACAACAACAACAGTCTTGTTTTAAGCTAATTAAAACATTACAATTTTATTATTGTAATTTTATATTTTAGGTTAAAAAAAAATATATAGATATTTCCCACAATATGCATTTACGCTTAACATGGCATTGAATGCAAAGTAAAGTAAATTAAAATGATTTAAAATAAAATTTCTTTGAATACATTTTATTTATTTCAAAGATTTCAAGCCTGAATTAAGCTAATATGCCGATTTGTTGCTCCAGAAATATCTCAATTACAATTAATGACAATCCAGTTTTACTGACAAAACAACTTTCTGATATTAAGCAGAAAATGCTTGTCAACCGATTATAGAAAGAACAGCATAAATACACTTTCTTTGTAACATTCCAGTCAGGTTTAACCAATAAAACACATCCTTTCTAATAAAACAAATCAATTTCTTTCAAAACATCCCCCAAGCCATGAAAAAGACTTTATAAACACTGCACAGAATCTCGTGCCAAAGCTTCTGTAAATGAATTCAGGAACATTGTGTCCTTCAGTGACGTCACAACAGTCACACCCTCCCTTTGTGTTGTTTATATGGTTAGGGATTTACTCCAAGTGTTATGTATTCTGGTAAAATGTCAACACTCCGTATTGGTGCAGGTTTGACTGGAAGCACAGCTCAACCCATCCCAACCCGTTCAAACAAACTCTGCTGAACCTCTTAGCATAATAGCAGGATGGCAGGGAGGAATGTTCATGTCAGATGTTATACTGATTGATATTAAGCTGGCAGTACATTGAGATATGAAGCTGTGTGTGACTTGATATAAGGACTCACACGGTATAAATGTCCCACTATGACCTTTCAATTCTTAACATTATTTTAAAAGGCAATATCAGCAACAATATCAGTTTGATAGTATGCAACGGTTGTTTTAAAAACACAGTGTTTCCTTTGCAAACTTTGGCAACAACACTTAATGTTTATTCTTTTGCCTTTCTGAAAAGATTCACATTCAGATAACATTTTCAAAATGAACAATTACTAAAAAGAAAAAGCAAAAACACCACTATGCTACAACTATGCTAACACCACAAATCTAGTCTGCCACTGTTGTTGGCAACTTCAAGACTTCTACAGGTTGAATGTGTAAAATGTACACAGTCTCTTTATTTGTAGTTTAAAATAATGGTAACGGATTTCAAATATTTGGCTTCTAAACCCCTTTTACAAATGTTTGCATTTTGAGGGCCCCAAAACTTTGTTAACACAAATAAACAGATGAATACTTGTTCCATGTTTACTTATGTTGTGTAAACAAAGGTTTTATTTATTTGCAGAAAATTAGCGGCAGGTTTACATCATTGTAAAAATAGAAATTAACATAAACATATCCATGTTCGGACTGATTGAAACCCTATAGTTCTATATAGTTCTAATATAAAATTTCTATAGAAAAATTCTACTTTTATTAGCTTTGTTTTTGAATAATTTAATTCTACTAAAATAAACAGGGAGAATATATTATTCAGATATAATTAATTCTAATTGAAACTAAAAAGCGTCTAAAGAGTCAGGGTTAAGCATGGGCCGGTTTAAGTTTCTGACAATATGACCTTGAATAAAATTATCATGGTATTGTGATTAAAATAAAATCTTTTTAAATGTCTGGGTATAATTTTTTTTTTCAAAAAAAAACACAATCTGAACACAACATTTTTTCATTTAGGAAACACGTCAGGCTAAATATTTCAGATAAATCAATGATTTTTGCTGTTTTCGTTAGTTTCAATAACACAGATTTCTTTACAATACACACACACACACACAAAAACACCCTTACATATATCTTGGAAATGGTTTTACAGAAAATTTTTAGCTGTTTTATGCCAATAGCAAAACAGCAACTACAGGTGGGGGATGTGGGTATAAAGACAGTAAGACTGCGTCTGATTGGTCAAATTTAGATAAACAACAATTGCATAAAATAAGCGTCATTTATCACACGTCTGCGTTATGTATATAACATATATTATGAGAGCAATAACAATAATTTTATGATATACTGTGCATATTTTCATGTACCCTTGCTTACACTCACCGGACACTTTATTAGGTACACATTACTAGTACCAGCTTGGACCCCTTTTGCCTTCAGAACTGCCTTAATCCTTTGATTTGCTGATCAGAAATTTGCATTAACGAGCAGTTGGACAGGTGAACCTAATAAAGTGGCCGGTGAGTGTATATACTGTATACATATAACAATTTTTTTATTGTTTAATCAGTAAAAGCAGCAACATAGAAGTAATAAACTTAATAAATACATTTAAAAAATCTACAACAACTTTCTATTCAAAAATATTTATTTACTCCCATGATTTCAAGCAATTACTCTAGTCTTTAATGTCACTCAAGAGCCATTCTAATATGCTTGTTTGGTGTTCAAGAAACATTTCATGTCAATTACTGCTATCAATGTTGGAAAACTGAAATTTTATTCATTGACGACGACAACAATTATAGTATTTATTTGATATATATAAAAAAATCTACATTATAATGTCTAACATTCTCTTAAACGTCAAAATATACAGATTCCAGCCAAAGCAACAATCTACTGTGTCAATATGAGAAAAGGCTTTAGAGAGTGCGTGTGGTTTTCATATACGTAGTTACAGGAACACTGTGTTCTCTTTGCACACTCGTAGAGGAAATGCAGAAAATCTGCAGCAGATTTACTTTATCATCAATCACCAACCACCAACCCTGTGGTTTTTTATTTTCCAGCATTCTGGTCGAATTCTATGGGATGATTTTTTACATTTTTTATTTTTAATAGCATTGGGATTTTGACACTTGTATGTGCATGCAGTACTGGGACTCGTTCCAGAAGCTCTGCTGGGACACCTGCAGTTCCTCTGACTGACTGAGAGAGCGAGGGCGAGTGTGAGCAGTTCAGCTAAGTTCGTTCGCACGGCGACGGGAGGAGGAGACTATGGGAGCTATGCCAAGAATAAGGTTGAACACAAGCAATAGACTCTGCTGTATCAAGAGAGCGGAGAACAAAATGTACTCTGGCCTTTTTACATCATTCTGAAAGTGAGCGCATCACTTCCTTTAGAAGTGAGCTGTGTGGGCTGTAAACACACCAGTTTTGTGGTGTGATGTGTATTTTGATGAGAACATTTGATCTTTTCCTTCCATGTTTTTTTTTCATAGCATGAATTTTCTGACTGACGTTTAACCACTGTGTACTGCATATGGATCATATTAGCCAAATGTACTTTGATAAAAAAAACCTGAATGTAATTACATCAGTAATTACTTTCTGAACCCAATAAAAGCATTTTACTAAACATCTTATTTTTGCTGTTGATACATCATTAACAGTCCATGAAAGTGGAACCCATTGAATCATCACCTAGATGTTTCATTATTTATTTATTTTTAATAAAAGACTCCCACTTTAAATAATCAAGTAATATAAAGTGCAAAAAGAAGCTACCAAAAATTATTTAAACCCATCAGAATTATGTTAATTGAAATGTTTAGAAAGGAAATAATGAGGCTCTCAGAATTAAAT
Organism: Danio albolineatus; assembly: GCA_903798035.1. Taxonomy (NCBI): domain Eukaryota; kingdom Metazoa; phylum Chordata; class Actinopteri; order Cypriniformes; family Danionidae; genus Danio; species Danio albolineatus. Next base: position 19,482,126 of record CAIGQQ010004837.1, on the reverse strand, counting down.
AAATATAGTTTCTACCAAATATATTAACCAACAAGGTAAAAAGATCTAAAAAGGAACACCGTGTTTTCCTTAAAGGAGGAACTTATGTTATCTATTGTTCAACTTACATTATCTATTATTGAAAATGTGATGAATGGTTAATGATTTAGTGTAAATAATTTTGCCAACATCCCATGTAGAGTTATGTATATTTAAGTAATAGTCATAAGCATCTTGTTTCTGAGCTCAACCATTATGTTTACTGTTGCATCATTCTCATTCGTCTGCCCACTGACTGAGAAAGTGTTGAAAGAATATCTTAACGAAACAATCGTTTTAAACAAACAGCAATGATGAAATGGATTGTTTTTACACTACAAGAACAGAGATGAAGCGCCATTGCAGGACTTTATCAATCTTCAAACAACACCCAGGAACATCCCCTTCACCTCAAGCTGTTTATTGACCATGTGGTCCAACTGATCACTTCGTCCTGTTTTTCTATCGTCTGAAGACGTAACTGAAGCTCAGATTGCACACACTTATCACTTCAAGAGTTCAATGCCTTTGTTTTTTTATTATAAATGTTGTATTTGTTATGTGTCTATAACAAAAGTGATAGTCTATTGTCTTAACACATATGTCTAAAAAACAAACATCTAGATCATATAATTCACAGATACCACTCAAGAGCTCATACCAAAACGGATATGTATAAATAAAAACGCAAATATGTTACTTTGAACTGAAATCAATGCCAATAAATATCGACGACCGACTGCAGGATCGTGAGGCCATACATTCATCGACTAGACTAGATGGTCCCGTGTCCCCCTTTCATCGCTTATTAAATTCACGAGCCACAACGATACATAAAAGCTCTGAGAACACAAACACCTTACCTTTTCGACGTAGAGTTCACCATCTCTGTGATGAAACTGAAGCAATCCGAGTTTTGTGTTTTGTATCAGTATTGAATGTTTGAAAAGGTCGCAGACGAAACTGTCGACTGCTGCTTGCTTGTTTATCTCTGTGCTGAAGAGGCTAGACTACGATCTTTGTATGAGCGCTGGGGTGTCAAAATAAAAGTCACGGCGGACATCATCAATCGCTACAAGCTGATGAATGATGAAAGTAACTGACGAAAGTAATATGGTCAATAAATGATCAATAATTAACTGTCGTTCACTGCAAAAATAATTTTAAAAACCCGAGGAATGTCATTATATACAAAAAATTATTATTTATATCATCTGTTTGTCTTACGTCAACTGTATGTATGTCTGTGTATATGGATAGATAGATAGATAGATAGATAGATAGATAGATAGATAGATAGAT
>CAIGQQ010004837.1:19427191-19480796 GCA_903798035.1 Danio albolineatus | reverse complement strand
GATAGATAGATAGATAGATAGATAGATAGATAGATAGATAGATAGATAGATCAGTATTTCTCTGATGTTATTATTCTCTTCAAAAGTGTTTTAATGTTTATAAAAAGATTACTGTAATATATATAAACACGATATTTAACAAAAAGGTACAAATGTTTCTCAGAGAATGAAAAGATATATAAAAATTATTTTGTATATTCATATATTTTACACTTTAAAAGTGAATATATGTGAACACTTAGCCATTAAATAAATAAATGAAATAAACAAAAAAATAATAAACATAAAATGATTTAATGAATGAATCCTAGCTACTTCCGCTCAGCTCAACATTTGAAGAAAACTACAACTCCCCTTATTTCCTCCGGACTATTACACAAACAATATCCGGGTCAGATGAGGCGAATTTCCGCGCCTTTTCGCAGTCGAGATGAACGAAAGAGCAAAACAACCTTCTGTATTTCACATACATTATCTCATTATGGACTAAATCACGCTTCGATCCTCCGACTTCACATGCAGGCGATCTTGTGACTCTGCATAACATCGAAATATGTTGCTCCCGTCGGACGTCGCCAGACTGGTGTTGGGTAAGTCAGAGTCTTGATGTGTCCCTTTCTGCAAGAAGCTAGCGAGCTAATACTTTGTGTCTGATATACTGTATATAACATACAGTTTATTTCCGTAGCTTTTCTCCAATCACCTTTGTGTGTTTGGACTACTATGAAGTAGACGAATTTGTGATTAAAGAAAAAGTGCCGTTAGGAGCTCAGTGATTTGTGATGTCAAACTGCTCAGATAACCGTTAACTGTAATGGCTAATCTAATTTACTCTGCTTTACTCAAATAAATAACCTTACATTTGTCATTCTCTTTCAACTATAGGTTACCTGCAGCAGGAAGGACTGAATGCCACAAGTCGAGCCTTTATTTATGAAAGCCCAAACCTGAAGGAATATGCCGAGCACAGCTCAGAGGACGGCATCATTCCTGCCTGTGTATTTGTATGTGTCAAGTCCATCACTGATAACGCAAACTTAAAGGGATTGTTCACCCCAAAGAATTAAAATGTACTCACTATTGACTCACCCTCAAGTGGTTCAAAACCTTTATGAGTTTCGTTTTGCTGTTGAACTGAAAAGAAGATATTATGAAGAATTGAATGTACTAAATCAGCACTTCAATATAGGAAAAATGAATAGGATGGATGCAAGTGGTTACATGTTTTCAGCTTTCTTCACAATATCTTCTTTTTGTCTTTAACAGAAGAAAGAACCTTACAATGGTTTGAAACATGTGAAGAGATGTTTACAGACATTTCGTTTTGAGTGAACAATGCCTTTAGCATCATTCTAGTGCTTCAAAGAGAAATGTTTACTTTTACAATTGTATCAATTGTTTGTCTTTCAGTCTCTTTTTGGAAAAAACCTGATCACGATTTTAAATGAGTATGTTGCTGTTAAAACAAAAGGTGAGTGATTTTTGTTTTAACTGCGAGTGAAACGCTTTGGAATAATGTGTTTGTGTTATAACACGCTCATATGATGATTCGTTTTATGCAGAAACGTGTCAGGAAAATCAAATCCCAGCTGTGATGACATCCTTATGGAAGAAGCTCGACTTCACGCTCAACCAGATCAAGTGAATGAATATTTGTTTACTCTGTTATTCTGGCTGTTTTTATCTTTTGAAGCACAGGATGTTTATTAAAATTTTTCTGTTTTCTACAGGTCTCTGCAGAATTCTCCTGCTGTGCAGCTGAATCAGAGAAGTGAGTTTTGCTCTTTGCTTGACAAATATTTGTTAAAACAAACTTTGTACTGAAATTACATTTGATAATACATACAGTGTGTCGATATTGCATGTTATAAAAAGGGTTAAAACATTAAGGGTCAGTATTTTTAAAATGAAGAAAAACGTTTATTATTGTCATACATCATTACAATGTCATTATGATTAATATACAGTTCAAATAACATTTTATTTACCTTTGTAATTTTAAGGTAAAATAGTCTAATTAATGATGACAGCAGAATATTCTAATATTACAAAATGTTTTTGTGGATGATTTTGTGATTGAATGTTATTAATGCTATATAATACTGTTATTATACAGTAGTAAAGTAATTCATTGTTTTGATAAAATTATATGCTTTTTAAATTAGAGTTTTTATATATATATATATATATATATATATATATATATATATATATATATATATATATATATATATATGTATGTTTTTTATTTTAATTTCCGTTAATGTTTTACAGATTTTGTCAACTTTATTTTTCATTGAGCTTGTTTACAGTTGTAATTACAAAAATATGTATACTGTATTTGTTTTGTAGTAGTTTTCATTAAGTTTTGGCCAGCTTTCGGATCTCAGAAATGGCTTATTTCATTTTTCTAGTGTCAATTAATATTCATAAATATCAGTGTATTGTATTTCATTTAATACTTTTAATAAAATATTATATTTCAAGTTTTATTCATTGTTAATAATAAAACGTGTGTGTTTTTCTGTCCTCAAGTGCGTACTAGGAATAGCATTCAAAACATGAGACGTCAACAGAGACCCTTGCTGGTAGCACAGTCTCCCATCTCTGGGCACCAGCCAGTGACTCCATCAGGCCAGTGTGTTGTGCCCAGCACGGTGTCCACCCCTCAGAGCATGCTGGGACATTCAACACCAGTGTCTTACACTTCCCTGCCAACCAGGCCCTCCACCCTCTGCCTTAGTCAGCCAGGCAAGTCCACAGTTAAATCACATTATATAATAACAAAATACCCTCTTTTGATTTTGCTATCTTAAATCTTTATAGGAGAGTCAACGTTGCAGATACTCGTGCCTGATAACAGGCTAAATCCAGGACCTTTGTCCCCGGCCCGCAGAAAATGGTAAGGTGGAAGTGATGGTGACATCAGCAACGTGTTAGTTTTCTAATCTCCAGATCAATCTTTAACTACACTTATATATGTGCCAATTACTTCCATCAATCACAGGAAGCACTTAATCACATGACACAAGAAGACTTTTTTTTTAAAAACTCTCATTTACACACAGTTTTCATAATTCTGAATATTCCCTAAGATGTTTGGTTATTTTAACTTCTGAATGTGCATGTAAGAAGTCAATTTTTCTTTGTTTCGTGCTGCAGCGATTCGCCGAGGCGGAGAGGTGGTTGTCAGTTGGGTGCCAGTGGGACCAGCAAGGCCACCGTAGTGTCCAGCAGTCTCATTGTGGAAAATCAAAATGAAGAAACCGGGACGGAGAACTTATCTGTGAGTCACACTGGTTCATTCCTGTTTGATTTAAATGCTTTCGTTGGGATTCTGTATACTCCTGCGTAATTGAAGATTGACTTTTTTTTTTTTAACAGCAAATAGTTATAGAAAATGCCAGAGAAAAAATACTCAACGACAGATCCTTACAAGAAAAACTGGCAGAAAACATCAACAAAATCTTGGCAAGGTAAATGCTAAAAAAAAAGAAAAAGAAGCAGACAAGAAACTACTTTAATTAAAAAATAACATAGACTTCACTAAACACGTTGTAATATTACTTTAACAGTGATAACAGTCCTCAGACATCAAAAGCTGCATGCAGTACGGTGGAACAAGAGCAGTCCATTGATGAAATCCTTGGCCTCCAGGTCTGTGAAAGCACATCATTTTTGTATTTTTACAAATACAATCTTGAGAACCATACCAAGCCTCAAACTGATAAATTGTTTTAGGGGGAAATTCATATGACAGATGATGCCATCCAAGACATTCTGGCACAGACGGAGTCAGACCCCGCATTTCAGGCACTCTTTGACCTTTTTGAATGTGGTAGGTTTGAGCAATTGATTGGCCATAACAACAAATACAAGATAATACTTTACTTTTTTCTTTTTAAAAAAATAGTTCACGGTTGATGAAGCTTTCATCTCTTTTCAAGGGAAAAATAAAACTGCGGAAGGCAGTGAACAGTTTGATGGGAGTTTCAGTACTAGTACCAGTGCACAAGAGAGTGATGAGGCTGGGCATGTAGACAGTGCCTCTGAAAACGGTAAGAAGGGTCTGCTTTGTATCATTACTGCATTTATTTCTATTTTATTAAACAGATAATTTATAAAAAATGTCATTCTTTGAAACGTCAAATTACACATGAACCACAGTAGAATAAGTAATATGTGGTGGGTGGGAATGCTCATTTTGGTTAATTTTGCCAACTGTCAACCGCAGCTCGTTAACCAAATATTAACCGTTAACTGGTCAAATTAATATTTAATTATCATTTTATTTTAAATTGAATTGACATGTCTATTTTGTGTTAGATTAATTTAATATTGCATTTTAAAATACAGAACAACAGCATAGCCTATAAAACAAAGTAACAACAGAACAACTTCACGCAGCTGCAGTGTTTTTAACAGCATAGAAAAAAGAATAAAAAGAATAAAATAAATAGTTCTGCCCTTGATATTTTTTCACTTAAATTACAAATATAGATTAAAACATTGACCGAATCCTTTTTAAGAAACTTTTATAGGCTGTTTCCAATCATATGTTTTTTTTTTTCTTTTTTTCTCCCGTCAAATAAAAATTACAGGCTACCTCATATCGATCGATGGAAAATATGCGCATATATTGATTTTGCTTTTGTAAAGTATAGGCTACTATAGCATGTAACACTTTTGTTGTTTACAATGTACTTTATTGTATAGAAAAAAAAAATATTTAAAAATGTATTGTCCTTTTTTAATGGAAGGCACTGGACAGGAGGATTCCACATCTGCAGGAGAAAGCGGTGCACAAAACATAAGCAATCAGAATACATCTGAATCAAATAGCAAAAAGAAATCCTCTGGCCTTCACAAGTCTTCCTCAACAGCTCCACAGGCACGTCACCTAACCAAACAAACTGGACGAGGATCCACAAACTCTAAGAGAGGGCTAATCCGGGCTAGAGTTTCATCCGGCAATAAACAATCCAGAGTTTCCCTTTCAACTTCTTCAATAGTGAATGATAAAGCAGACTCGCGTCCACCTGACCAAACTGTAACAAGCTCTTCTTTCACAGAAGATGGACTCGGCATGGAAATAGACGAGCCAGAAAATGAAAACTCTGACAGTGTAAATATTCAAAATCAACAGCTAGCTCTTCACGAGAGCTCTCACAGCACTAAAACACTCAATAGTGTCAACAATCAAGTCTCTGTCTCAAATAAGAGTCCTCAAACCACATCCACTACAGAAACCTCTGATAACACATCTGTAAATGAACCTTGCAGTGTAACAGGACAGAATGTACAGATGGAAACCGCTTCATCTATTCAAAGTGAACCTGCATCCACACTTTACCAGCCCCGACCTGACAGGGACACATCCATCAAAATCACTTCTCCACCTTCCTCAAATAAAACACCTGTAACTCCCTCATACACATCCAGCACTGTTAAGAATAATATTCCTTTAGCAAACGTGTCTTCCATCAACTCGGCTTCTGCTGTGCAGGTCAAAGAACCTGACCCAAACAAAATTGTATCTCTGAAAATCATAATCAGTGATGAGGAACATGAAGTCCCTGCTGATGCGGCGCTAAACCAGGCTGTTTCCAGCATCACCAGTGACCAAATTCCCACCATCTTTCTATCTTCCCCTGCCAAATCGCCTGCCAAGACTTTGCCTGCAACCTCTTTGGTCGTAACACAAGATGAAACCGCTCAGGCTGTGAGCTGTTTACAGGGGGCAGAGGGTGTCGGGTCGTTCGCAACACCTACGAGGAGCTTGCAGAATAACACTTCACTTGCACGTCTTACAGGACAAGAAACCGGTTTCATTCAGCTGCTGCAAGCTAGCCCCACCTTTGGGCCTTCAAGTGGCTATTATGTTGTAACTGATCCGGCTAGAGCCGAACAGAGGTCTAATGTCGTGCTGCTTCCAAGTAACGTGCCTCAAGGGACTGTGTCTTCACTGCCGCATATGGTTGCGACGCCGCCCCGCCAGAGGACTGTGGTGTCCATGGGGCCAAATGTGTCTCAGACCTATTCGCCGGGTGAGTGAAGTGTTGAAGGGATAGTTCATCCAAAAAATGAAAATTTACTAATATTAAATGAGTTTAAGGCCCAATCCCATTTCAATTATTTTATTTATTTATTATTATTTATTTTTTTTACTTTTCTGACAGGGCATTAGAGTGACAGATGTGAAAGTATATTGTGAAACTACTATACAGAAGTTATTATTATGAATTATACATAATAAAATGTAGCCTTTTTATTTATTTCTTTAAATGTTTTTTTAAAGCATGACCATAAAATATGAACGTTTTAAAACATACGATTGTTTGCTGTAAAAATTCTTAATCATGCCAAACAATACTAATATTTGTGCATCTCCTGACTCGTGTCTGCAGTCATGTTGCCGTCGTAGCTGCTGTATTCTGAGAAATTTTCATACCACTTGGTTTTTAGTGTGGTCCTAAGTCCTGGCCCTTAGCCCTATTCCTTCAAGCTAAAGAGAAATGGGACACCCCTACCAACTCACAAGAAATGCAAAATGAAGGGGAAGGGCTAAGGGGTAGAATTGGGATTGGGCCTAAGAGTTCACTGATTTGAAGGAGTCATCAGTAGAATTAAAGTGATAGTTCACCTGAAAAGGGATAGTTCACCTATAAAGGGATAGTTCACCCAAAAATCAAAGTTTACTCACCATTTACTCTCCCTCAAGTGGTTCTAAACCCTTTATGATTTTCCTTTTTTTGTTAAAAAGATATTTTAAAAAAGTGCAAGGAAACCTGTATTGTACACTGATATAGTAGTCAAAACAAATACTATGCAAGTCAGTGGTTACAGGTTTCCAGCATTTTTTTCCCCAAAATAATTATTTTGTGCTCAATAGAAGAAAGAAAAAAAGTTAAGAACAGGTAAAGGGTGAGGAAATGATGACAGAATTTAAGTTTTGGGTGAACTATACCTTTATAAAGACACATTATTCTTTTATGTGAGTTGTGTGTTCCTACATGTTTGAAATTACAACTCCATTGTTATATTTTTAGGCTCCACTATCATTATATCGTCACCTGTTCAGCCCATGTTACAAAATGTGATGCTTCCAGTGTCTGTTATGGGCCAGAATACTGGAAAACTCACAGTCCTTCCCAATCAGGTTAGTATCTTTGTCAGGTTTTCCATAATAATAATAATAATTTCAGTGTCTTATTATTGTTTATAATCTTTACTCTGTAAATATAGATGTTGACATTGCCACGTTCAACCACTGTAAGGCAACCTACGAAAGTTATTTCTCAACATAAACTGGCACCCAAGGAAAGCAGTGACACTGGTAAGACGGACTTAATTTTCAGATTCATTTTTTCTAAAATGCTATGCAGCTGCTACTGTTGCAACACACACACACATGCATACAATATGTACACAATACACTTGTAGTAGCTCAAAAACAACTGCCACATGGTGAGGCATTGATGCAATAGGTCTTGTGGGTAATGTGGTAACAAAATCTAAACAGCAGATGCTTCAGTTCCTTTACATTGTGTTGTGTTATTTTGGGTACATGTCAGGTTAATTTGGAGGCCAAGACATTAATACAGGGTTTATACGGTCATGAAAAACCTGGAAAAGTCATGTAATTTGTAATTGCAAAGAATTTTTGTAATTTTGGAAAAACTGAAAAACCTACAAAGTTTGGGAAAAGTCATGGAAAATAGTTGAACAAATATCTGTAACAAGTTAGTTGAACAAATATCTGTATTCTTAAATATAGGTTAGTTGTCTTTACTTCTTTTCTGTCCATGGTCAAACTCATGCTCTCACATCATTACTGCTGTGTGAACATTATCTAAATAAATTTTACATATATGTACAAATTAATTTAAACTAAATGTTGCATGTTCTATGAAATGCTATAATAACTTTAAACAGGCATTGTTTTTCTTATTATTTACCATGTATACTGTAGACATTACATGAAACATTAGATCATGAAAATTTACTTGAAAGTCCTGAAAAAGTCAAGGAATTTTAGTAGTAAAAATGTGTATGAACCCTGTAACATGAATCCAACAGTATGTTCCACAAACCACTGCTTGACAATTGCATTTTATTAATGCAAATTCTTTCAGTTTTTTTCCTTGCGACATTTCTGTTTGTTTTTTCCCATTTTCTCTCATGTTTGATTTGAATTTAACTAATTATTTAATAACAATTTTTTTAAGGAGCTTAGCATTTGTTTACTGTTTTTCAGGCAAAACTGGCACATCTGGCTCTGTTCAAGTCTCCAAAGTGCTTTCCCAGACTTCTGAACAAGAAAAGAGTGTAAATGGGTCAAGCCCCAGCCACCGGCGGATACTTTGCTTTGACGTCACGCCTGAAAACAATGCAACTGGACCAAATTCCTCACAGACAAGCATGCTCACGTCCTCTGCTGTTACATCCTCCTCGACTCAAGAAGTCACACCCACTGAAGCCAAACAGACGTCAGCTTCTGACACATCCAAACGAAGAATAGAAACGACTAGACTTCCAGAAGTAAATCCCAACACGAGTGCAAAAGACTATACAAAAGTCACCATCTTTCATCAACAAAAGGAAACTCAGAAAAACAGTGAGACCGAAAAAGAACCTAATATACTTGTAAGTACCAAGCCTTCAAACAAAGAGTCTGTTGTTATATCAGAATCATCGAAAAAATCACAAAGCAAAGATGCAGGGCCTTTAAAATCATCCCTTTCAGGGCCAAAGCAGAAACTCAGAGACATCTCGAAAGAATCATCTGGGGAAAAGACTGAAATCTCAAATCCACCAGAAATATCCTCAGAGAAAACATCCTTACAGGTCTCTCCAAGCATCAATGCTAATAAAGAAAATGAGCTGGAGAGCAGTCAAACACCTGCACGTCCCACTGAGGATCTCGTACCTTCTGCGGCAAAATTTGCAACACCTTTATTAAATTCGTCCTGTAAAACTTTATGTAAAACGAGCCCTCTGACTAAACAGGCTGTTGAGATGCTGCAGGACATACAAGGTCAAGTACCCGCAGCAACCCCGCCGAAAAAACAAGCAATAGGATGTCCAGATCTCCCTATTCCGAGAACACCTGGACCGGGACGTGCACAGGAGGATCTGATGGATGGATTGAGGACGCCGTCCCGCCAGAGGCTGAGACGGGAGGGTGAAAGCACACCTAGGCATCTCCCGCTGCCCGCCACACCTGACATCCCCTCCTGCAGTCCTGCTAGCGAGACGGGCAGCGAGAACAGCATCAACATGGCCGCTCACACCCTAATGATCCTGTCCCGGGCTGCCAGGACAGGAGGCCCTCTGAAAGACAGCCTGCGGCAGGAGGAGGCCGGTGCTTGTAAATCTGCCATCACGAAAGGCAAGAAGCGAAAGCAGATCGAATCCAGTCCTACTGCTAAGAAAGAGCTACAGCTTTCCAGATCTTCCAGCGGTAAAAAGAAATCTAAGGTGTGGCGAGTATATATTAAAATGATACAAAAACGATGTAATTATATATATTTTATATGCTATTATACAATTATTGTGTAGGTATTTTTTTTTGTATTTATTAAAGTATTCATGAAATACAATATTAACTTTTTCAAAACAAATGCTAATGTATTTCATAATGCTTGTGTACTTGTACATCATGTAATTATTATATGTCATTCTCAGGGTGTTTAGTAGAGGGCTAATTTATCCAAAAATGAAAATTTACAAGTAACTCTCAAACCTTATTAAGTTTCTTTATTTTGTTAAACAAAAAAGAAGATATTTTGAATCATGTTATTAACTGTGTAACCATTTCCACAGTAGGTAAAAACTAAGTTAAAGGGCCACGAAACCCCCTGGCTCAGCTGGGTGTTTTCACACCTACAGTCTGGAAAAGCTCAGGAAAGTGGGTGTGTCCAGCTCTGTTTAGGTGGGTGTGTCAGAGGAGGGAATGAGGGAAGGTTTTGCATAAAGATGGGAGTTTCCATTTGTGCACGCGCTCATTTTCAAACAAGCGACGCACAGACACAGGGAAGAAAGACAGTGACTGTTTACTTAGGCCCCGTTTACACAAGTGTGTTTTAGTTTAAAAATGGCGTTTTAGCATGAAAACGATCCGCGTCCACACTAGAGTCTCTCAACAGACCTCCCTCCACCAGAAACGTATATCACGTGACGATTCGCACACCATTCGCGCACTCTGGGCATGCACGTTCAAGTATAAACAGGAAGCACGTGTCTCGCTCGGCATTTGGTTATTGTTAGTCAACAAACGCTGGTTGAACGATGAACGCGATGGTAAAGAAAGCAAGAGAGGTCTTTTTGTGGACAGACGACGAGGTCGAGTTGTTACTTAAAGTAACAAATGAATATAAAACATCCATGGCTATCGAAAATACAGTGTTTACAGTGAAGACTGGTCTTAACATATAGTCTTAACATCATTCATTCATTTTCTTTTCGGCTTAGTCCCTTTATTAATCCGGGGTCACCACAACGGAATAAACTGCCAACTTATCCCGCATCTGTTTTACGCAGCGGATGCCCTTCCAGCTGCAACCCATCTCTGGGAAACATCAATACACACTCATTCACACTCATACACTACGGACAATTTAGCTTACTCAATTCACCTGTACCACATGTCTTTGGACTGTGGGGGAAACCGGAGCACCCGGAGGAAACCCACGCAACCACAGGGAGAACATGCAAACTCCACACAGAAATGCCAACTGACCCAGCAGAGGTTCGAACCAGCGACCTTCTTGCTGTGAGGCGAATGTGCTATTCACTATGCCACCGTGGCGCCAATCTTAACATTATTATATATTTGTATTTAACTTTTGAAAGTGTATTTTATGTGGATAATAAATTCACACATAAACGTATTACATGTAATTATATTTTATGTGATATGAGTATCTTTATTTGGTATTTTACTTTCTAAATAGTATTGATTAGTTGTTTCTTGCACTGTATATTTGTACAAAACTAAAGCTACTTTCTGAGCATTTGGATTGTTATGTTTGGCCGAATGTCATTGCCATCTATACAAATAGTTTTTATCAATTTTTTCATCTATTAAGAAGTAGAGAGAGAAGTAGAGAGAATCTGACTCACTCAGAAGTCTGACTCACTTTTTTTCTTTTTATATACATCAGCATCCATCATCCTTTATGTTGACTTAGACTGACTGAATTCCTTGAATTTTTCAGAAACAAAAGAAGCTGCTGGAGTCCTTTCCTGATGGCCTGGATGTGGACAAATTCCTGTCCTCCCTGCATTATGATGAGTGAAGAAGCTGAGGACGAGCTGCCCTGTAAAGTTCACCACCATTTCAGGGGCAAAACAAGCCATGTGTGCTACTGAGCCACAAAAACAATTATTCTCAAGAGCTGCTTTCGGTTTTACATCCAGAATGTGAGATATTGTACATAGACATTGTATTAGACTAGTAATTAAATTCATACTTTAAAGATATTCAAATACAGCCCCAGGCTGATTCAGCACTCATTAAAAAAATGGAAATAATTTAAAAATAAAATGTTATTTTTAACTACATTTGTGAAGGAGTGTCAGTTCTGTGTCTCCATTACAACGCCTATTAAAGGGTTAGTGCACCAAACAAGGAATATTCTTTTATTAATTACACACGCTCATGTCTTTCCGATCCCCAAGACCTTTGTTCACCTTCAAAACACAAATGAAGATATTTAAAGAGTTCTCTGACCCCCCATAGACAGCAATGGTACAGAATCATGGTTCAACTGTAATCATACAAAGAACATTTAAAAAACATTTTAAAAACCCTGTAAAATCACTGATTTTTAGTGTATTCTCTTCCGTGTCATGTTTACTATGGGAAATATGATGCTTGCATGTCGTGCTGCTGACTCTGATGGCAATACTTTGTATTGCTCGTAGAAAATGCACACCTGTTTTAGGAGATTCATATGATTACAGCTTAACCACTGAAGTGTAATGGAATGTTTTGACATGTTTTTTTGGTTCTTTTTCTGTAATGGAGGTTTCTATTCTCACGACTTGCTGGCTATGGAGGATGAGAGACCTTTAGGGTTTTATCTAAAATATCTTAATTTGTGTTCTGAAAATGAATGGTCTTGGGTGCGGGTGAGAAATTGGTAACATTCATTTCATTGGTTCATTTTTTAGTGAACTAACCCATTAATTAGTTCTTTGCATTTGCTTTGCTTAAAGGGATAATTTACCTTAAAAAGTATGATTAACTTAACATCAGGCCATCCTATATGTAGGTGACTTTTGATATGTTGATTTATATAAACAGGCAAAACAAAATTTATACTTGTGGCTCCTGATAATACTGATGTATTATGAAGCAAAACATTATTTTTACCAAATCTAATGCTGCTTTAAATGGTTCTGAGTGAGTTCAAGACTGTCTGGAGAATAAGCTTTCATGCTGTGTAATAATCTTGAACATAACATTCAGTTTCTTGTATGGACAAACAATTTTGCTTCATAGTATCGTCAGGACCAGTGGGTATTAGTTTTGTTTTGCTTGTATCTCTTTTTAACTCTCAGTGCTGGTAGTCCTTAACTTGCATTTTATGAACGATTAGAAACCACATTATTTGCAAAAAAATAAATAAAAGGCCATCTGTATTTTTTGGGTGATTATCTCTTTAACTGGACATTTACCATCAGCTTCACCATGTGAACATTTTCAACATGATTTTCTTTCTACAGCCTCTAGGTGGTATTCTTTATTTACAGTATGGAGAGGCAAGGTAAACTGTTTTCTGACCATTCGATGTTTATTATTTTATGGCTTATTTTAATAAATCACTATATGATTTAATATTTCATGTCTGTTTCTATTAGTCTGTCCAACAGAATGCTTACTGCAAGCAGCCATGCAGAAATGTTATATACCTAGCTTGTCAGAACATTCTGACCTCATTTTTCTTTAACAGCACTAATAAGTCTCTATATTTTTTAATAGATTACCATCTGGTAATAAAAAATATAATATATATTATAATAATTATAATATTTCCCAATTTTTTTCACATTAATCTAAAATGGGTGCTCAATCAAACAACAAGTACACAAATATACAAAAAAGCATCAACACCAAAGGCCTTTTTGTATATTTTTGTATTGCTTTTTTTTTGTAGACCTCCTTAATGAACAAATAAACAATCTATTAAAATGTCACTCAACATATTTTTGGTTAACCAAGAAAATGCATTTAAATGTAAATTATATTGTGGCTTATAAGGTAAAATGAGGTTACTGAGAAAAAAAAACAAGGCAAGCAAGGTCCTGTCATGTGCTGCAGGCTACCATAAATCATTTGCCCAGCTGTTTAAAATTCTCTCTGCTCATATGCAGTCTAAGCTCCTGTTATTTTGACAGCTAATCCAAACTATTTAGGTCAACACACCGTATCAGTTCATATCTGAGACACCATGTCTTAGGGCTTTATGCAAGTTATTTTTACCTTTTCTAATTACTTGTGTGTTTATGAGAGGTCAAATATAAAATTGAATGAATCAAAAATGAAATGGCAGCAATATTTTAGACACTGAGGAACTGAAATGTCTGGAAATTATGGTTCTTTAAAAAAGTAGAACTTAAGGTTCTGATCATATTTACACATTTGTTTAATAAACTTATCGTTCATTAAGTGATGTGGACCTACAATATTCAGCAAACTGTTAATATCTATTTTATTTTGGTACAAAATCAAATTATAATTCTGATCTCTTAACTGATTCATTAAATCTAACTTCATACTCCTGAGACAATGTGACTTTTCTGTACAACAGAAGTAAGATAATGTGATGAATGAGAAAAAAATCCTGAAATTGTTTCATCACTATAAAAATCTTGCTGTCTTAATTTTTTTTATTTAGTTTTCAACTTGCATCAATTAAACTGACTAAAATAAGTGAAGCTTTGCATAACTCAGAAAAGTTTGTGGAAACCTGATTAACCTTTTAAAATAAAGTAATCTAAAACCTTTGTTTTCATGACTTTTGTCAAATTATTATACAATAACCTTACATTAAAGATCTGAATGCCTGAATCTAGATTCATTCATTCATTTTCTTGTCGGCTTAGTCCCTTTATTAATCCGGGTCGCCACAGCGGAATCAACCGCCAACTTATCCAGCATATTTTTTACGCAGCGGATGCCCTTCCAGCCGCAACCCATCCCTGGGAATATACACATTCACACTCATACACTACGGACAATTTAGCCTACCCAATTCACCTATACCGCATGTCTTTGGACAGTGGGGGAAACCGGAGCACCCGGAGGAAACCCACGCAACCACGGGGAGAACATGCAAACTCCACACAGAAATGCCTACTGACCCAGACGGGGCTCGAACCAGCGACCTTCTTGCTGTGAGGCGAACGTGCTACTCACTACGCCACCGTGGCGCCCTGAATCTACATCTGTATTAATAAACAATCAAAATTAAAAAACAAAAACTGGATATTTTAATCAATATATTAATTAATCTTTCGCGCTCTGTGATAGGCTACTTTACATTTAAAATGATTTGCAATCATATACAAGCAGGGCTTGGTGTTATTTGATAAAGTTAATCCATAATGATTATTTGCCTTATGAAGGATTCAGATAACTCTTAAACTCGTTTAACATTTGATACGAGGTAAAGACACATTGCCATCCTGCATATGATTAGTGTTTTTCCTTCTCATTTCTCAACTGTTAGCAGCCCAGCCAAGCATTAGTGTTCATAGTGTGCAGCAAACTTCTTTTCTGGTGGCTGAAGATAAATGACTTTGATTTGCAGAAGAGGTGAACGCGTCCTGTTGAGACAAAAATATATACATCCAGGTAAAAGTTTTAATGGTGAAAAGTCACGGACAATGACGCCAAAATAATAAGGTGCATTACCATTGAGTTCAAAAGCTGCATCCACTTTCCCAACGATGCCAGGCCAGCCCGTATTAATTTTCCTCGGAAATCCACGATCCATCACATTTCTTTTTTCATCATAACTACAAAATAGAGATCATCTTTAAACGTCTGAACATCGTTACAATGTCAGGTGCTTTCAAGTCACGTTCGTACGGCACAACAAGGCAATGTACCCTTACGACTGCAATAAGTTAACACATATTTTGCGATCGAATAAAACATGCTAATTATTTTCATTAAAATCCTGTCAGATTTAAAAAGCTTTTTTTGTAAATAAAAAGCTTGACAAACCTGAAAATGCATCCTTCGATTCCGCCATGTTTTCCGCCATTGCTGTACCCCACGCGGAGTTTCCCAGTTCGCAATAACTACTTGTGGCTGCGTTTATGTTACTCGTGAGTTACGATTTATCCTACTTAACTCGAACGCACCATAATAAACATGTTTTCTGGTGAGAAATAACTTTATAAGGTATAAAGTGCTAATATGCTAACATTTTGACTCTTAAAGGGAAAGTTGACCGAGAACGGACCATCGGACTGTCGAGATAACGCGCCAGTTTGAGGCTGTTTATAAAAAAGGTAACAGTATTGCAAACAATGTTCAGTTTCTTTCACAGACATAAAATGTCTCTTTATAAGACCTCGGTTTATCACAAGGAGTCTAATATTATTTTGTTTGCTTGTAAATTTTTTATTCCTCACATCTCACAGTGTTGACTGTTGACTTGAAGAATTAACAATGAACCGACACATATCCAGCTAACTCACTGAGCTGAGGGTGAGTAATTTTTTACAGCAATTGTTTACATTTGGGGCTACTTTCTCTTTAACAACATCATTTTAGAGAATGACATTTCTAAAAATGTAGACATTACCTGAAGTAGTAGTCTCCTGTGAAAAAGAAGGTCTTTCCCTCTTCACTGACATGAACAGCAGCATCTATTTGTCGTACAATTTTTGGAAATCCAAAGTCATAGATGGAGCCATAATAATAGCTCTTTGACTCTAGTTTCTGAACCACCCAATATTTAGGGCCTAGGAGAGTTAAGAAATTAAATATTTCTTATTATTATTTACAAATAATAATTTTGTTAAAAGGTTTCACTTCAGCTCACCAAACTACAGTAGAAAGCTAATGTTAAAACTATTGTAACACTTTTGAATAAATGTTTTATACTCTTTTACTCACTTTTCTGCTTTATCAGGGGTTGTCATCGTGGAATGAACCGCCTAAATATTTTCTATTCAAATATATTCTAAAAATATATAAAATAATATATATTAATTAATATATTATAATATATTAAAAATATATATTATGATATTTATATATGCCTACCTATTCTATTCCTTAATCTATTCCATAGCTGAATTTTGGTATAATAGGGTATATGCACAGCTAGTGTTTCCTTTTATACCGATAAACTTCCGGTGAACAGTATGTGACTTTTAAAAAAAAAATTATTAAAGTGTAAAACGAGATAAAAAGCCGTTTACACACATGTGCTGTCAGGATAAGCAAGTGAGTTCAGAAATTCCATTGAAAATAGTGGGCTAAAATAATTTTTCATATTTCAAAGACAAAAGGCGACATGGTGAGTAGTAGTGCTGTCGCCTCACAGCAAGAAGGTCGTTGGTTCGAGCCTCGGCTGGATCAGTTGGCGTTTCTGTGTGGAGTTTGCATGTTCTCCCCGCTTTTGCGTGGGTTCCCTTCGGGTGCTCCGGTTTCCCCCACAGTCCAAAGTCATGCGCTATAGGTGAATTGGGTTGGCTAAATAGTCTGTAGTGTATGAGTGTGTATGGATGTTTCCCAGAGATGGGTTGCAGCTGGAAGGGCATCCGCTGCATAAAAACATATTCCATATCCATATTCCATATTCCAAACATATCATTCCACTGTGGCGACCCCAGATTAATAAAGGCACTAAGCCGAAAAGAAAATGAATGAATGAATGAATTTCAAAGACACGGCACGGGAAAGTGTAATTTAATGCAGTGCTTCTTGCACATTCTGAGACCCACTTTATATCGTATTTCAATCAGGCAGTAGAGATCGTTGATTTTGAAGGAAAACAGACCTTAAACTCTTTGATTTTGTAACTGAATACAATTCACTGGAAACGCTTGACCCAGGAGGTTACTGAAAATTTAAAGTCCTTCTGCATACTTATGCATATACCCTGTTAAACCAATCCTAATTAATTTAATTCTTACTTATATCAGTGCTAAAAACTTTTTTGCTGCTTAATTTAATAAAAAAATTGTGTGAAAACTGTAATAATTATTATTTTAGGATTAATACAGTGTTAAAATAAACAGCCTTAACATAAAAATTTTTGTTACACTGTACTCTTACTTTTGCTCAGTGCTTCAATACAAAATAAAAGTAATTTTTGAATTGTACATAAGCAAAGACAACGAATAACTCGCTTCAAAGCATGGCCAAATTTTTCAAACATTTAAAAAAAAATGCATTTTTAGAAATGTTTAAATCCATTCTAACATCAGGATAACATTTATTATAACATGCGTACTATATTATACTATGCTACTATAGCATATTTTGACCAATTCAGACTCACTGCAAACTGTTTTGTGAAACCTTTCAACATCCAAATTTGTTATAGCACAGATGAAGATTAAAAGGATACTGGTCATTACAGTGTTCACATGACAGGAAGGGAATATTTTGGTTACCTGTGAACACATACGCCACTCGTTGCGAAGGAATGTCATAAGCTGCATCTACAGGTGAGGTGATGCTGGGTAGAAAAACACTCTGAGGTCCTTCCTTGAGTCTGTTCCAGTATGACCTCCAGTTTGTTCTCATCCACATGTAACTATTGAGGTAAAGTTGGTTTTATATATACTTTTATAATATAATATTATATCGCACATTCATTTATTTCTGAACAGTGACAACTTGTGACACAGTCTCTATATTGTTTATTATGCTACTTTGAATATTCATCCTAAAATTGCATGCAAATATGACTTCAAAACAACATTAGCTCTATTTAATTGCCCATAAACAATGTTGTGCCAAAATAGTCATTGGCTGCTAATGTGATTTCACTATTTATAATTTGCAAAGAATATTTTTCTGAGATAATATTATTAAGGAGAAAGTCTTCCCAAAACTTCCTCAAAAACATCCATTGAACTGTTTTAAGAAACTACATTTATAATTTTGATTTTAATTTGATTATCTGTTGTAGTAGTATTAACACAACAATAATGAGAATAAGCAGAATAAGAATACATAATGTATTTATTTTATTATTATTGAAATTATTATAGTATTAAAAAATTCTAAAAACTAAAGTTCAACTTTATTCATGAACTAAATTTAACATTTTAAAATTAAATTACTTTAAATTTGTCAGTAGAGGAGTGAAAAAATGCTTTACCTGTTTTTAAAGAAAATAATTTCTTTTCCGAGTACTGTCACTGCATCAAAAGAAATGGGATCACATTTATTAGGGATTATAAGCGCCTCCTGTCTTTTTTTCTTTCCTATCAATAAAAGAAGGAAGAAAAAATATTGTTTAGTTTAAAGAAAAAATAAGTAACATATTTATTTGGTACTGGACTCACCATACAGAGCCTGGATACCGAGTGTGTCATCTATGGGCAGTTTGTATGTTGCAGCGTTGATGAACTTGTATTTTGGATACATGAGAGCAGTTGGATCTTTTGAGTGAGCAAGACCCAGAGAGTGACCCAACTCATGAGCCGCCACCGTGAACAGATTATATCCTGCACACAGCGCCATCCACAGCATCACAATCAGTTGTATTATTAATATTATAGTATTCAAATATTATTCTATTTAATCAATTCATATTATTTCGGCTTAGTTCCATTATTCATCTGGCGTCGCCACAGGGGAATGAACCGCCAACTTATCCAGCATATGTTTTACACAGCAGATACCCTTCCAGCTGCAACCCAGTACTCGGAAACATCCATACACACTTATTCACACACATATATGGCCAATTTAGTTTATTCAATTCACTTATACCGAATGTCTTTGGACTGTGGGGGAAACCGGAGCACCCAGAGGATACCCATGCCAACACGGGGAGAAATTCACACAGAAACGCCAACTGGCAACCTTCTTGCTATAAGACAACAGTGCTAACCGCTGAGCCACCATGTCGCCCCTGTTTATAATAATTATTAATAATTTAATTATTATTTATCAAAACAGTATTTTTTTTATTTTTATTAAATCTTTACTAATAATGGCAATTATAAAGTGCAAAAAGTATTTTCTATCGTAGATTTCTTTCTTTGTTTTAATATAGCCCAAATGTCTATACCAAAATAACCAAAATTCATTTACTTGAGATGCAAATAACATCGAAATGACATCAACTATCAAAGTCTTTAAAAAAATCAGAATTGAGTGAGTTTGAACTTCAAAAATATAAGCAGTCTGTGAGTGAGGTGTAAAAAATGCAATTCACCATGAAATTACGATTTCAGGACTTACTTATTAGAGATAAACATTTAATTTTGATACATTTGTTGAAAACACGGACAAAGAATTATTTTTTATTTAAAGTGAGTGGATACATTTTGTAAAGAGTTTTGTAAAAAAATCGAGACTACAATCATTAGAAATGTATTATTTAAATCAGTCTGTATTTAGACATTTATTACAACAGTTGTTATTATTAGTAGTAGTTAAAATTAGTTTGTATATATAAAATAAGTCAGTCAGTCAATCAATCAATCAATCAGTCAGCTCACTTACAAATAACCTTTAAAATCATGTGAACCAGAAGTTGCTGAGACTTTTATTTCAGCATGTTGATGTACTTCCATCTGAGACTGAATATTAAGTAGGGGGGCGGTGTCTTCTTTTATGCATCACTCCCTCATAGCAAACTAACATAAGGTGCGTGGTTAAGAATATTGTCAACTAAGAAGAAACACCACTTCAAAAGCAGAAGCAAATGATCAGACTTTGATTGAGGAATACCAAAAAATAAATAAAAAATTCTGTTGAATTATATGCACAGGTTAATCATTCACCAAAGGAATAACAATGTGCGCTGGCAAAATAAACATTGTAAATTTTGGTTTCAACCAGACTGGTTTGATTTCCAGTGCTATACCTGGTCTGCCGCGTCCCACTGTCCATATTTCATCATCATCAAAGTGTACATCTCCACCAAGTCCCTCTCCAGGCTCAAAGGCGTGCGCCAGCACCCCTCCAGGCCCGTCGAAAGGGAAGAAGTCTCCATGAGCTACAGAAGAGTGAGATTTCAGATGAGTTTTCAAAGAGAAGAAAACGCACCAGATCAGATTGGAGTCTACCTTTGGAGTTGAAGGAGAAGGTGATATCTGCTCTGCCCTCCTTTACTTGGACAAACTTCAGAGGAGCAGCATCGCTCCATATTTTCAGAGCCAATTGCAAGGAGTTTTCCACCTCTTCCGGACGGAGATCTGGAGTGAATCTCGCAATCCTGCAGGATTCAGATCAGCCACATTTTTACAAAAGACGTGTTGCAACCTGAGAGACTTGATGAGAGGAATAACAAACCAAATCCAGAGGGTTGAAAAACATAGGGACCTAATGAACACTAAGACAAACCTGAACATTAGATTAAACAAAAGTTTTTTCAAAACAAATATCCACCTTTTTCCTACGCCCTATATTACTTTGTGTGAATTATGGGAGTATCTTCTGTTGAACTGTAAAGAATTAATGAAGTGTTTTAAAAACTGTACGAGGTGTCATAATTTTACTGAGATCATCCATCTAATACAGTTCTCAGCATGAATGAGTACACCCTTAGTGAGTACACCCTTAACCCAATAATGTTTAGTGCATTAAAAAAGCAGTTCTATTAAACAGTTACACTCACCAGCCACTTTATTAGGTACACTCTACTAGTACTGGGTTGGACCCCCTTTTGCCTTCAGAACTGCCTTCAATCCTTCATGGCATAGATTCAACAAGGTACTGGAAATATTCCTCAGAAAGTTTGGTCCATATTGACATGATAGCATCACGCAGTTGCTGCAGATTTGTCGGCTGCAAATCCATGATGCAAATCTCCAGTTCCACCACATCCCTAAGGAGCTCTATTGGATTGAGGTCTGGTGACTATGGAGGCCATTTGACTACAGTGAACTCATTGTCATGTTCAGGAAACCAGTCTGAGATGATTTTGCAAGGTTTGACGTGTTGTGCATTCACAGATGGTCTTTGTTATTTGAGTTATTTTCTCTTGTCGGACCATTCGCTGTAAACCCTAGCGATGGTTGTGTGTGAAAATCCCAGTAGATCAGCAGTTTCTGAAATACTCAGACCAGCCTGTCTGTCACCAACAACCATGCCACGTTCAAAGTCACTTAAATCATCTTTCTTCCCCATTCTGATGCTCGGTTTGAACTGCAGCAGATCATCTTGACCATGTCTATATGCCTAAATGCATTGAGTTGCTGCCATGTAATTGGCTGTCTAGAAATTTGCGTTAAGAAGTAGTTGAACAGGTGTATCTAATTAAGTGGCCAGTGAGTGTATAATAAATTTATTGATAAATAATATTGATAAATTTTATTGATAAATTTCAACTTTTTTATGTTTTCTTGATTTTATTCTGTTATTCAAATTTCATTTAATATTTTCCCAACATATTAATTTGGGTGTACTACATTTAGAATGTGATCTTAAGTTTTTAGACTACTTCCAGTTTTGGCTTTAATAGTGACTAATCGAATGTATATGCAGTAATGCATTATTGTAAAGCATCCTATAATAAAATATTAATTTCAATTATTATTATTAGCATTATTACGGAGGTATAGTGAATATTACTGTAGTATATGGTATACAATGAGAAAAAGAGCTTAGCCACAAATGCTTGTGATACTTAGGTAATTTTTTAAAATACTAAGTGTAACATTATTTTTATGACAGATAAAAATAAAGCATGAAGCCAAATGCCTCCTTCTCAGTTTCAATAGGCTTATGGATTATTTGTAGCACAGCCTTTTTTTTGAGGTTATTTGTTTCAGTTTTTTTCATTGAAGTTCCCCAAATTGCAAGTGCAGCCCATAATTTGAGACATAGTAGTCATTTGCAGAAAAAGGTGGAGACATATGGATCATAAAACACTATCTATTTGATCCTGTATTTTATACGACCTGTAAGTGATGATGTTGCTCTTCCATTTTGGCCGTCCAGGATAAAAGCTGAAGTTTTCCACATCAGGGACTCCACATCTCGCCTCTTTCATCCCGCTCAAGGTTTTATGATCCAGAAAACCAGTTTCCTTCAGGTCAAAGAAATGCTGCATTGCTCTGATCTTGTCCTTCATGTGTTCTGCACGTCTCTTATTGTAAACACGCATTTTTAGGTGAAAGAACTGACGCTGGTACTTCTGTCAAAAGGCAGATCAGCTTAGTCAATGGAGAAACTTTAAATATTTTCTTAATATTTAAACCTACCGCTTTTATTATTTAACATGGGATTTATGGTTTATTTGTTTACATATTTATTAATACCATAATTTTTTTTACAACTAACATTACTCGTATTAACAGTATGTATTAAAATCCAAAGTAAAATATTTATTAATAGTATTTGTTATTAAATTATATATTAATAAATATTTTATGATAAATTACATAGGATAGTAATATTAGTATGGTAATAAAATATTAGTATCATTTGTGTTGATTTGTATTAATATTTTTACATTGTTTTAATTTGTCAACACTAAAATGATAACAATATTAATACAAATTTTAAATATTTTTATCAACACTAAAATTGTAAAAATATTTATAATTTGCATTGATTTTATAATGTATTTACTTTTACTGTACAAGTCTTATTATCACCAGTATAAACATTTTAAAGTATTTAAAGTATTATTTTACAGTTACTGTAGAATAACACAATATTATCAGTACTATATAATGAGAAAAAATATTACTACTACTACAAATCAGAAATATTGTAAATAGCCTAGAGAAACACACAAACCTCAGCATGTTGGAAATCTTCTGGGTTGCAGCTCTGAAGAGCCACACGTGACGTCCTTACACTGTCCAACTTCAACATCCAAAACAGCAAAATCCATGGCCACAAGCAGCTCATTTTGACCAACACACAACTCATGTTTTCTGCATCTTATACAACTCAAGAATACCTCAAGATAGTAGAGATCACGTGGGTCCCGGGCCCTCAAACAAGAATGTACTGTCAGGTATTTAGTGGCTTTTGTCGTCCACAAAATGAAGTCACGTCTGGCTTTTCATCAGAACTCTTCTTAAGGTTTATGAAGGAGTGAAGGTTAGGATTTAGTTTGAAACTGATTTTATAGTTTGTTTTATATTTTATTACATGTTGTGTGCTGTGCAGTTTGCTTAAAAAGGCAGTTTTACAAGTTATTTTCTACAGTACATTCATGAACGCGTGCTAGTTTATGCATTTTCAGGTGAAACACTGGTTTACCTCAGTCATGCAAGTGCAGAGCTGAAAACCAAAGGAGGTTTTTCTTAACAAGTAATGATACAGTCATAATTTTTAATGTCATTTTTGTCAGATAAAAACAACAACAATAATTTATGCCAGATTTTAGTCAAGACACATTTGCCTATTTTTATTTTTTAATAATTATTTTTTAAGGGTTTTCACCTTTATTAAATAGGACAGTAGAGAGACTTGAAAGGAAAGCATGGGAAGCAGAGAGAGGGGTAAGATTGGCATAGGACCGCAAGGCGGAATTGAACTTGGGTCGTCGTACTAACCACTACACCACTGGCGCTGACCACATTTGCCTATTTAAAATGCCGGGGGGGTCACAGTGGCGCAGTGGATGGCACAATTGCCTCACTGCAAAAAGGTCGCTGGTTGGAGCCCCGGCTGGGTCAGTTGGCATTTCTGTGTAGAGTTTGCATGTTCTTCCCGTGTTCGCGTGGGTTTCCTTTGGGTGCTCCAGTTTCCCCCACAAGTCCAAAGACATGCACTATAGGTGAATTGGGTAAGCTAAATTGGCCGTAGTGTATGTGTGAATAAGTGTGTATGGATGTTTCCCAGTGTTGGGTTGCAGCTAGAAGGGCATCCGCTGCATAGAACATGTGCTGGATAAGTTGTCGGTTCATTCTGCTGTGGCGACCCCTGATTAAAAAAGGGACTAAGCCGAAAAGAAAATGAATGAATGATTGAAAATGTAACAGATGCATTTATTACATTAAATACAATAACAACATGCTGCTATACAGTTAAATACAACATAATTACAGTTAAAATGTGTCATATCTCAGGCCTCTTTGGCTTTGAAAAAATGTTTCATTAGGAACTATTAAGCCCTGTTTACAGCCGGTATAAAGATGCGTTTTTGTTAAGAGCATGACATTAAACGCACAAGTGTAAAGAGTGAAAGGTTTTCATTTTGTCCACTTTTGACGGCTTCAGTAGCTGAAAATACATTTTATCGAATTGCTCTCATATGCTATTGTGGCCAAATATATTCAAATAACAGCCTCAAGTAAACACACACACTCAAATATTCTCAAAATATACTCAAATATGGCCTACTTTTCACCTGCTGCTATTATTCTTAAACATTACAAGATGTGGTTTTGAAGCATGTTAGCCAGAACGCTGATGTTGGGTGTAAAAAATGTAAAAAGCACAATTTACGGTCCCACTAGGTGTCCTTATCTAATATGTACTTACACTGAAATTAATCATTTGTTACCATGTATTTATTGTGTAAATACATGTTTTCACATTATACTTATGATTGATTAAGTACCTGCATGTAATTACATCTGTGGCGATGCGGTGGTTAGCAATGTCGCCTCACAGCATGAAGGTCGCTGATTTGAGTCCTGGCTGGGTCAGTTGGCATTTCTGTATGGAGTTTGCATGTTCTCCCTGTGTTCGCATGGGTTTCATCCATGTGCTCCGGTTTCCCCCACAGTCCAAACACATGCGGTACAAGTGAATTAATGAAACTAAATTGTCCATAGTGTATGTGTGCGAATGAGTGTAAATGGATGTTTCCCACTACTGGGTTGCAGCTGAAAGGGTAAATGTGTAAAAGAAATGCTGGATAAGTTGGCGGTTCATTCCGCTGTGGTGACCTCTAATGAATAAAGGGACTAAGCTGAAGGAAAATGAATAAATGCATAAATAATTACATCTGTATTTAATTTCTGTACATATCGTCACCTTGGAATTATAAGGTTCTATCTGCATTATGAATTACTTTGAGACAATGAGCTTCAAAGTTTTTGCATTTCATATAACAAACAGTATGTGTGTAACATTTGTTTTTTTAAAATAAAACGTCTTAATATGTAAACAACTTATATAAAAAAAACATCCCATAATGTAAATAAGTTGTCACTTAGAATATGTCAATATTAAGAATATGTCAATAACTCAATTTTCACAAAAATGTCAGATAGAACCTTATAATTGGGTGCCACAGTGGCGTAGTGAGTAGAACGTTCGTCTCATAGCAAGAAGGTCGCTGGTTCGAGCCTCGGCTGGGTCAGTTGGCATTTCTGTGTGGAGTTTGCATGTTCTCCCTGTGGTTGCGTGGGTTTCCTCCGGGCGCTCCCGTTTCCCCCACAAGTCCAAAGATATGCGGTACAGGTGAATTGGGTGGGCTAAATTGTCCATAGTGTATGTGTGTAAATGAGAATTTATGGATGTTTCCCAGAGATGGGTTGTTGCTGGAAGGGCATTCGCTGTGTAAAAGAAATGCTGGATAAGTTGGCGGTTCATTCGGCGACCCCGGATTAATAAAGGGACTAAGCCGACAAGAAAATGAATGAATGAAGAACCTTATAATTCTAAGGTGACGATATGTAATTACACTGTTCACCATACCTTATACCTTAACCCACCTTAACCACCAAACCTGTCCCTAACCCAACCCGTATGCCAGCTCAAGAGCACCACATGTGTTCTGCATTTTATTTATATATAAAGGGAATAAATATATAAAATAAAGTGGGTCTAGGCATGGGCCGGTATAAGATTTTGACGGTATGATAACCTTGGATAAGAATATCACGGTTTCACGGTATGACGGTATCGTGATCACTGCTCTAAAATATATTCCTTTTAAATGTCTTAAAAACAAAAACTTTTTTCTCTTTGAACACAATATACTTTATTTTAAGAAATATTTAAAATATTTTGGAGCTGTAAACATGTCAGGCTAAATAATTCAAGTGAATCATTGACTTCTGCTGTCTTCATTAGTTTCAAAAATACAGATGTCTTTACAATTTACACCTAAAAAGCAAAAAAAAAATGTAAATAAAAAATATTACACATACCTTAGGAACGGTATAGCAGAAAATTTTGGCGATATGAAAACCTTGACTTTTAAATACCGTGGTATACCTTGAAAACGGTTTTTGTCCCATGCCTAAGTGGGACCCAATTTTCGTTTATTAGTCCTGATTCTAACACAAAGACTTGTTTCTTAGATTTTATTTATTTTGTTAAGTTAAGTGGTTGTAGAAAATTTATTTGGGTTGAATTAAAAGAAACAAAATAAGTTGACCATTACTAAGTTTAATTTGTTCAAAACTGTTTGCAACATTTTAGCAGAAATATTTTTTTTCAGTGTGTTCAATCAACACGATCTGACGGCAATTCGTAACTTCTTGATTTAGTTGCTAATTCGTATGAATTTGGATGATCTCATTTGTTCAATTCAGTATGCTTTGCTTATGCCCCAATGACAGTTGGGTTTAGGAGCAGGGTTGGGTGCCACACCTCCGTCTTAAAATTGTAAATTTTTGTACGACTAAACTCAAACGAATTAGCCACTAAACAGACAAAACGTGAAATACTTACGTTTCCTTGTGAAACCAGGCTGGTTCAATGCAGTTTTGTGAAGCAGAAATTAACTGTTCTTCATAGAATTTTCTATTGTCTTCTTTCATGTTCATATGTAAATTTGCATAGACTTTTTTTCAATATTAGATTGAAAGTTTACACCCATGTATAGACCTTTGAATGAAAGATATCAGGAAAGTGGACAAAAGAGACATAACCATCAGATACAAACAGTAATTTGTGTCCTCGTCTACTTGTGATTCAATTGACCAAAAGCACATTATAATACCAGGTTTAAACAAAACCATAATCTAACGAATGTCCATTAACATCCAAGCCAGGAAGTTGTTTTATCAGTTCCAATGATTTCCTTTTGTTTGACGTCATATTTATACACATCTGAGCCAATAAAGAAATGAAGATAGCCTGGAAGAAAAATGTAAGCGATAGATGAAAGTAATGAAAATAACTGATGCTAGATGAATTATACTGTAGATCCATCTAGTACTCACCGTCTTTATAAATTGCTGCATTTATGGGTCCACTTATTTCTGGGAAATCTTCAGAAATGTTACGTGGGATTAAGTCAGTCATATTCTTGTTGTGTTCATTATACCTATGAGAAAAGCATTTTTAGTGTGCCAAATTATTAAAATGGGATAGCTCACACATAAAAACAAATACAAATTCACTAATGTCCTCACTGTCAGGCTATCCAAGATGTAGGTGAATTCTTTTTAGCTGCGACTATGGTCAATGGTGATTCATGAAATGAAAGGACTGTCAGCACTTTGAGAAGCAAAAAGGTATACAGGCAAAACAAAAATAATACATGTGGTTCGATTAATAATGGTAATGAAGAAAATGAAGCAAAACTATCAGTCTGTGCAAGAAGCAGAAGAATATTTACAGCATTATTGTAATTAGCGTTTAATCAGAAGCTACAAAGATTAATTCCGTTTTGCCTGTACATGTATTTTTTGATTTTCAAAGTAGCCATTGTCTTTTTATGCAGTTAAAAGATTACCAAGGAGCACAGTTTCTGCTAAAGAACCTTCTTTGATGTCCTACTTGAGAAGAAAGTGTCTCATATCTTGGATAGCCTGAGGATGGGTAAATTAACAGCAAATTTAATTTTGGGTGTGAATTACACATTTAAAGCAGATATTAGTGATTTATTGCTGTTGTATCTCTTTATTTCACCTCCAGTAATGGTGTTGTGTGAAGAACAGGGTGTGTACGGTTTTGTGAATGTGGACGGCAGCATCAATCTGCTGAACCCACAATGGAAAGCCCAGACTGCTGATGTTTTTCGCTCTGCCTTTTACTTGTGATCCTTTCACAGTCCAGAAAGTGGTCCCTTTGTTGAAGGAAGCAAAGAGATTTTTATTGTGTAACATTGTGAAGGCAGCAGAGAACTGTTACTCAGTTAATGCCTCTACCGTTAAACAGATATGCAGTTGACCGCTGTGGGACCCAATAAGCAGCGTCAATCTGACAATCAATTTTTGGCATGAAGTTCCTGATGGGGCCTTCCTTTACATCCTTTTGATCATTGTGTTTGATCCACATGTAGCTGAAATGGTACAAATGATATACGATGAGTTTTATTTAATAGATTTCAAAAAAATCTTGGTGTGACTCTGGAGTCAGATCTCAGTTTCAACAGTCATGTCAAAGCAGTAACTAAATCAGCTTACTATCATCTTAAAAACATTGCAAGAATTAGATGCTTTGTTTCCAGTGAAGACTTAGAGAAACTTGTTCATGCTTTTATCAGCAGCAGGGTGGATTACTGTTATGGCCTCCTCACTGGCCTTCCCAAAAAGACAGTCAGACAGTTGCAGCTCATCCAGAATGCTGCGGCCAGGATTCTGACCAGAACCAGGAAATCAGAGCACATCACACCTGTCCTCAGGTCTTTACACTGGCTCCCAGTTACATTCAGAATAGATTTTAAAGTATTATTACTTGTCTATAAATCACTAAATGGCCTAGGACCCCAATACATTACAGATATGCTCACTGAATACAAGCCTTTACAGATCACTCAGATCTTTAGGATCACATAAACTAGAAATTCCAAGAGATCAGTCAAAGCAGGAGGAATCTGCATTCAGCTATTACGCCCCCCGCTGCTGGAATCAGCTTCCAGAAATGATCAGATGTGCTCCAACATTAGGCACATTCAAATCAAGACTGAAAACACATCTGTTTAGCTGTGCCTTTACTGAATGAGCACTGTGCTACATCCGACAGATCGCACTATTGTGCCTTTCTTTCCTTTTCATTTTTTTATAACTTGTCTTAACTCATTTTAATCTGTTTTATCTGTTTTTTTATTATTTGTTTTTATTTTCTTATACTTCAATTTTATTCCTGTTTATGTAAAGCACATTGAATTGCCACTGTGTATGAAACGTGCTATATAAATAAACTTGCCTTGCCTTGCCTTGCCTTGCCTAATAATCCTAGATGAAAATATAAATTTTTTCTTAACTGTGAGATATGGTGGCAACTATAAGTAATATAGTGTAACACTTTACTTGAAGGGGTGTTTATAAGACCGTCATGAAACATTTCCAATCATGACATGTCACGTACCATGACAAACTAATTTGTTTCAAAAACGTGATCAGAAAAATATTTATGATATAATTATAATGGCCTCATGACAATCACGTTTATGACAGATTTATGACAAATTATGTTGCCTTGTCATGTTAAGTTGGCATGACAAAGACAAATACAGGTTATGATATATTTATTTGTTAAATTGTCAAATCAAAGACATCTCAAACAATTTCATCTTTGAATTTAACTGAGCTAATGACATTTAATGACAGTTGTCATAGACATGCATAAAATCTCCTTCATGTTCACTACTTGTCATATCATGACTCTAAATTTTTCAAGTAAAGTGTTACCAAATATAGTCACAATTATAAGATATATAATGACTCAAAGCTACACTTAAAAAAAAATCCATAATTTTACGGTTTAAAAAAACGTAAAATAACGGCCGTTAAATTACAGAAATTTACCAGAAAATAACATATGTTAAATTACAGAAATTTCCTTAAATTTAAATTTCTGGTAAATTAAATATCCGTTATTTTACAGTAAATTTCTGTAATTTAACAGCAGTTATTTTACGTTGTTTTACGTTTCCCCAGCTGCCGGAAATAAACTGTAAAATTACGGATTTGTTTTTACAATGTAGTTTAAAAAAGGTTTCAATTATGAGAGAAAGTTGCAAGAGAGCGAAAGCCTTGAAATGGCAATTAAAATAATAAAAATTATGAGAAATAAGGACACAGTTATCTGGAAAAAAATGGGGGAAAAGAGTTGTAGTTATGAGATATAGTGTGGTAAAATTGCAAGCATGAGAAATAAAGCAAAATATGAAATACCAATAACAAGATGTAAAGTCATAATTCAAACAAATTATGCCAAAGATGATCAAGTTGAAACAAAGCAATTGTGAGATACAGGAAATACTCAAAACTAAATAAATAGTCACTGTTATGATTTTAAAAGAATGCAATGGAAAAGATAATTTTGTGAAAGATGTCACTACTGTAAGAAATACAATAATAAAAAAGATTTTATGAGAAATAATCATAATTATGCAATATAAAGACACTTCCATTGGGAGAAAGAGATGCAATTGGGAGAAATAGTTCAAACTGTAAGGTATGCAAATAGTCAGAAGTAATGTCATGAAACACTGTGTCATGATTGTAAGAAAATCCCTATATTAAAGATCCAGATTTGATATATAAAGTCATGATTACAAAAAAAAATGTAATTACACTATCAACTTTCAGATGCAGTCTGTGTGTAATGTAACTTACTTGTTCCTGAAGAAGAAAATGGCTTCACCCACAGTCGTCACGGCATCAAACATCAATTGGGGATTACATGTATCTTTGAACGACACAGGGAAGTATGAACCACTGTACCAGGGGTTGCTGGGATTGCTCCAGCTAAATCTTGAAGAAGGATAAGGCCTTTTGTCTCTCGGCCCTGTTAGACAGAAAAAAACACAGACATATGATCTTTCACATAAATATAGAAAATGAACAGGGCCTCTATTCCCACAATGTTACGGTTTCACAGTGTAAAACATGATTTATGCTTTACCATAGAGCGTGTTGATGTTTATGATATCTTCACTGGAAAGCAGATTGTGTGTTTTTCTACGTTTGTATGTCGGATACATAACCGATTCTGGGATTTGCGAGTGTTTCAAACCAAGTGCATGACCAAACTCATGAGCTGCTACTACATACAGGTTAAAACCTGAAGAAAAAAAGAGATATTCAGATATTCATTTAAATGCCAAGTAAAAGAAAATGTAACATTTGACTGTAAAATATGTCATATTTTAATATATATATATATTAATTTAGATATTAAGGTAACTATACATCACCATTGTACCCAGCCGTCCATACTTCAGCTTCATCAAAATGAACATCTCCACCAATACCTTCCCCTGGGCCAAAAGCATGGGCCAGTGTGCCGTCTGGACCATCAAACGGGAAAAAGTCACCATGTTCTAGATGTTGATGACAGAATAAAATGTTTTCCTGTTTGCGAATTTGTCTATCTTTATTTCTGACAATTTTGAATGTATTTCTCAGTTGCATCTTACATTTTGACTATTTTTTTCTCAATTGTGCTCATAGTTATGACTGTGTAACTATTTTACGTTTTGTCAGTTTAGTGGCTAATTCGTACAAATTCAAGTTCGGTCGTACAAAAATGTGCGATTTTTAAATGGAGGTGTGGCACCTAAACCCACCCCTTGCAGCTTTATATCTTGCAGTTGCAAGTTTATGAACTCTCAAAATTGTGAGGTATAAAATCAATAATGCAAGTTAACATTCTTGCTCATATCTTGTTTTTTCAGATATGTGAGTGTCTTAAAGTTTGAGTTATAAACTTGCAATTCACTTTTCCACAACTTCAAGTTTACATCAAGAGTTTTACATTTTTAGAAACTGAGATACAATGTCTGAATTCCAACTTTTTCCTGAATTTTTTTTAGAACTTGGCTGATTAGGGCCAGAAGGAATCTGCCGACATTTTTTGCTATTTCTGCGTAGAATTTTGTAAAAAATCTGTGGATTTATGCGGAATGATTTTGGGAGTATCAGAACTAAAACCTTAATATATGAAATAAAAGTAATGCCTTTTTAACTTTTATGTAATGTTTACAAAGTGAATACAATTAGATCCAACTTCTTTGTTAAACAAAGCAAACCTCTGATATAAAATATGTACTAAAAGACAGAAAATATTACTTTACAAACTGTATTGTAAATAAATCATATGAATATTTTTGTATTTGTCAATATTATTACTGAAATTAATAAAAAAACAATAAATATACATTTACACACATTTACATTTACAGAATCAATGATGGGCTAAAAATCTGCGGAATTCTGTGCGCACGCAGATTCCGTGTGGGCCTACTTATTACATCAGAGAAAATCACGATTGTTAGATAGTAACAGCTGTGTATTGTTGTGAATAGAAGAAGAGAAACTAGTGCAGTGTTGCACTCAATTTAAATGCATTTTATAGGGCAGTGATATATAGAGGTGGGAAAAAATCTAAACAAAACATGCAAATGAAGTACAAGAGTCCCCAGCCTTAATCTCATCAACATAATAGTATCCATTTAGATGCATAGCTATTAATCCAGTCGGCCACTTGGGACCCAGGACGTGCTTAAAGGCAATAGGCTAAATGTTATAGTTTTTTAAAAATTATTTATTTTTTAATCCCATGGTAGAAATAAACATATATTGTTAGTGTTTATGTAATTGCAATGTTAAAATAACTGACAGAATTAGGACATGGCACAATAAATACGAAAATATTATCATACTTCAGAGGTAAAAATAAGCAAATGCTACCTTACCTTTTCCAACAAACTCTACCATGATGTCCGCCTGATGGGAATACGACCTCAGGAAAGTGAGAGGACTGGCTTTGGCCCAGACATCCAGAGCCGAAGAAATCAGTTCATCCACTGTATTCACTGGTAAGTCATTGGTGTACCTCCCAACACTATAAGATTATACCACTTAAATTGCCGTACATCAAAACACAGAGCATTTCATGCCACATACACAATATTAACATAGTATATACCCATAAGTGATGATGTTTTTCTTCCATCTGTTTCCACGCCGGTGACTGTAATCCTCCACATCCGAGACGCCACATCGAGGAGTCCTCATGACTGCGAGAGTGTCTGCATTCAGGGTTCCTGTACTGTTCAGACCAAAAAAAATCTGCATGTCCTTCAGTTTGGAAGAGAAAGAGGGACGACTCCTCCTTTTGCGGCCTGTAGAATCTGCTTGGAAACTATAGAATTGCTGCAAGTATTTCTGCAGAAAGAAATGAAATATGAATGTTATAGGCTTGAATATGTATTTGTATAAGTTTAGGTTAAAAAAAGTTGCATTTGTGTAATTTCATTATATTATGTCAGTAGTTTTACAGGAATTTATGTTTTTGACCGATGTATGTAAATAATGATATAATTATTGTCCAATTGAGAAAATTTGTCAGGTCAGAGGTGAAGATAGGAGAACAAATTATTACTTAAACATGAAGTTAAATATTTGGGTTGCATCTCGGATAACAATTTGACAGGTGAGAAGATGGGTGTTAGTCCATTCAAAAATTTGTTCTGACAGGCAGCAAGACAGGCAGCACTCTTAGATACCCAAACTTAAAAAATATTGGCTAGTGCGTTAGTGCAGCATACTCCTAATATTGATACAGCCTTTTGGTATAGCAGTAGTTCTAAAAAATGAAAAATAAATATCAGAC
The DNA here is from genome assembly GCA_903798035.1 of Danio albolineatus. NCBI lineage: Eukaryota > Metazoa > Chordata > Actinopteri > Cypriniformes > Danionidae > Danio > Danio albolineatus. The sequence goes on along the minus strand of CAIGQQ010004837.1, from coordinate 19,447,153 downwards.
AGGCAAAAATAAGTTGTGTATGAAATGTATTGCCTTAGAGTTTTAAAGAGGTTCAACTTGAGATTGTTTTTAGGTTGAAGGTTGTTTTATGGTTGAAGTTGAAGATCTTGTTGTGTCAAGTTGCACTCCTTTTATGATTTGCTCATTCATTTTTTTTAAGAACATTGAGGACCACATTGGAAAGAAGACTGGCTTTTTTGTGTGTATTTTATCCTTGACAGTTTTTAAACAATGTTTGAATTAGTCTAACTGGACTTGTTTGTATTTTTTGTTAAAATTGTCAAAAAACAAAACAAACAGTATTAAATTATCTTTTTTTATTTATTATATATCATGTATGCAAAGACTGAATGATCAATGAAAATGTCTCTACTTTTACTAAATTCATAGATGTGTATTTATATAGGTAAGGGCTTGAGAAAAATGTTAATAAGTAAAGTTTACTTATAAACTAATATCGAGAGTATCACATTGTTTATGATTGATCACAGCTGGTCCCGCATCAGCTCGATTTACCAATCAGATGATTCCTAATTCACTACAAGTAACCAGAGTTTTCTTATCTCAGTATCTTCTTCTTGAAGTGTCTTCGTCCTCTCCTTAGCCATCCTATATCTGTCATTAGCCGGAAATAATTCAGGGGAGTTCATCGAGACCTAAGCTCAAACTCCCCTCTCGCCCTGCAAACGGGAGGGAGCCCAGGGCTCGAGGATCTCATAAGCTCAGGGCTCTCTCCAGGGACAGCATGCCAAACAAGCTTTATAATATCATTCATCAGCTAAATGTGAACTCTTGAAATTGTAATTTGTTTAAATAATTATGTTTTATTTGTTGTAATTGAAAATCAAGGTTCTTCCACCAAATACACATTTCAAAACTCTTTTTTAAAATTTAAAACATTGGTATTGTGTTGTCTAAAAATGAATTGAAAGTTAAAATGTCTGAAAAAATGAGAGCTTTTCTTATTTAAAATGCATAAATATATATTTGTTTTTATTAAGAAAAAATGTATTCAGCAATGTATTGAGAGTATAGTAAAACATTTCAATAATAGTAACTTAGTTGCACTTACAGTTGCCAAAGACAGGTCATTCTGAGAAGGTTTTGTCGGATGCACCACTCCATCTTCTCCAAGCTGTAAAGGTAGTGAATAATGCTGACCTAAAAGGTCAAAAGTACAAACCAGACAAAGCAAAATCTGCATCTCCTCTCTGCAGACCACAGACGCTTCTGGAAATGGCCAGTCCAAGGAGACATTGAAAGTCTTAGCTGATGGGAATACTTTTTAACGTATTATTATGACTCAGACAGTACCAAAAAAACCTCAAGCTTAGGGAGTGGTTTGCTCTGGTCATAAGGAAAGAGGGATCCTGTGTAAGATGTGTCACATTATATGCATCAAAGGCATTTACTGCAAAAAGCAATTCCTAGATTTCACATGGGATTGTCAAAGTGGTATACCATATTTTTAGTAGTACTTTATGGCCAATGAAATGCGCCGTCCATCATCTGTCCCTGTTTTGTAGATAGAAAAAAAGCATCTGGAAAGCGTTTTCCCCATATATAGCTCTAATGTCAGCAGAGTGTTACTTATATCTGGTAATCTGCACCATTTATACATTAGCGCACAGTTATTTGCTTTCCTTGCTTTTCCTTGGGAATTTGACCGAGTATTCAAACAGTGTAAAAGCTGCTTGTTTTTCTCGTTTTTTACATTGATGTAATGGTCTTTGTTTCCTAACACATGCTTTTAAAGTATTGCTTCAGTATTAAAGTCCACAGCAGCTCATTAAGTTCAATTAGAGTAGCTAGACTGGGGTATCCAAACTCGGTCCTGGAGGGCTGGTGTCCTGCATATTTTAGTTCCAATTCCAGTTAAACACACCTGAACCAGATAATCAAGCTCTTTCTAGGTATACTAGAAACTTCCAGGCTGGTGTGTTGAAGGAAGTTGGAGCTAAACTACGCAGGACACCAGCCCTCCAGGACAGAGTTTGGACAACCCTGAGCTAGACAATCGTTGTCATGTTTGGAAAATTGCCCTCTGCCACTAATAGTGAAACTAGTATCGATACATGCTTGTCTCTCATTGAAGAGAAACTATTTTATTACATTTCATGTTAATTTGATGTTTTCACTTGTGTTGCAGGAACTGGTTCATGATCTAAATGCATGGAGAACATGTGTGCTGGACGTTTGCTGCTGTTCCTTCGTCATCAACCATCAAAATGTGTTCAACAAGCTGCAAGAGGTCGATCTATCACTTGGCTGGAAATATTTCAATGTAAGTGTTCGTTTTTTTTTCTCTACATACACCTCCCCATAAAAGAGAGAGAGAGGGGAGTCTGAGATTGGGGGCCAAATTTAGCGTACACACACAGTTTTATATATTAATTGAAACCCATGACAACAGAAATCTAATAAATGGGAACGGTTTTATAGTGGCATTGTGCAAGTCATGCATAATAAGGTAATGTTACAAGCATAGTTCACTCAAAAATGATAATCTACTCATCTTTTTCTCACACCATTAATTGTTCCAAATCTGTATGAGTGCAAGAAAATGATATAAACAGCTTTATGAACTGCTACACCAGTCAGAGAAATCAACTGTCAACAGTCGAACTAAAGCCAACACTGATCACAACAATGATGACTTCCCATCAACCATTGTTAATTCCTAATCAGAACTCAATGAGAACATAAGCCAATGAAGATCCAATTTATAAGTGTACAGTATTTACATTTTTTTATCCCAAAGTTTTTTGTTTTATGAAAATAAACGTCTTCAGCATTGAATTTCAGAAAAGCAGACATTACATAAGACCCGCTATGAAAGATTTGTTAGTGCTAGAATAGGTCATTTGAATAAGTTGGAGGATAGTATTTAAAGAAATGTGTAATTTTAGGTTACAGTTCAACAGAATGCCAGGAAAGGAATGTTTGAAGAATGTTGTCATTTTGGGCTCACTGCCTTTCTGCTATAAAATGTTAAAGTGGCTAATTGTAAAATTGTCTGTGGTGAGGACTAAGGAGAATATATAAAATAAAGTAACATTCCTCTTAGGACTGGGCTCATTTTGCAGTGGTTAAAATATAATGCTAGCAGACTCTAAATCTGGGACTGTCTAAAAGGGTGAGAAACATTTCTCTTTCTCAAGTTCATCAAACATACTGGTGAAGAAAAAAAGGACAACACATCCTGAAACATGCAACAGCATTTCCCTTCTTGGCTAAAATGAACTTTGCAAGCGTGCCAAGAGGCCTGCCAGTGTGCCTTCAAGGAAGAAGGAAATAGCCAATTGAATTCCAACAGAACTTTCAACGTTTCCAGATATCATAAGCATCGTGTTTAAACAGATCTGAATTTTAATTTATCATTCATTGATGCAAATGCATCCACTTTCATTTGAGCCTCAATTGAACATGAACCGTTAGAATTTATTTAATCTGGATTGGAAATTTAAATAATAAACAATAAGTATTGGGGGAAATAAGTATTAAACACGTGGCAATTTTTCTCAGAAAACATATTTGTAAAGGTGCCGCTGACTTGAAATTTTCACCAGCTGTTGGTAACAACAAAAAAAGTCCATATATGCAAAACAAAACTACTAATGAAGTTATGTTTCAAGAGTTCACACTTAGCTGATGATTGATTATAAAGCTAGTTTGGCATGCTGTCCCGGGAGAGAGCCCCGAGCTCATAAGATCCTCGAGCACGGGGCTCCCTCCTGTTGCAAGGCGAGAGGGTAGGGTGAGCTTGGGTAGATCTCGAGAACTCCCCTGCTGGAGTAGCTAAAGGATATAGCTACTTACTAGGAGCATGTCTATGGGGTCTATTTGGATTAGTCAATTAACTTAAGTTGCATGTTTTTGGACGGTGGGAGGAAACCGGGGGAAACCCACGTGAGCACGGGGAGAACTTGCAAACTCCACACAGAAACGTCAGCTGGTTTGGTAAGGATTGAAACCAGAGACGTTCTTGCTGTGAGGCAACAGTGCTAACCTCTGGGCCGCCGTGCCAGCCATCTAGGAAGGAGGAAGAATAGGGGTGGAGGGGGGATCCTTCAAAGCGAAGAAAGCTGTGATACGTAACCTAGGATATTTATAGTAACTTAGGAATCGTCTGATTGGTGCGTTGTGAATTGGATAATGCAGCTGCTAGCAATCATAAGCACATGATCCTCTCGAAATTTGTTTATAAATAAACTCCACTTAATAAAACGAAATTACACAGGGAAAAAGTATTGAACACATGAAGAAAGGGAGATTTAGAAAGGCAGTGAAAGCCCATGCAGCAGCTGAAATCTCTTAGTAGTTCTTCAGCAACCCTCTCATTATTGCCTCTCATTAAACGCCTTTCATTATTGTAAATAAATGTTAGCTGCTTCAGTCCATCATCTACATTATCAGGAAGATGAAGATGAAACCAGGGTGGACATTTCAGCAAGACTGATCCAAAACACATCCGAGGAAACGCTCAAATGCTTTCAGAGAAAGAAAATCAAGCTGTAGAATGGCACAGGCAATCAGCTGACTTGAATCTAATAGAAAATTCAAAGTAAAGATCAGATTTGATAGACGAGACCCACAGAAACGTCAAGATTTTTACTCTCTGTTGTATTGTGTGAAATAAAAATCACACCTGAGCAATGCATGGGACCACATTCTCCAAATGAGAGTCATCTTTAAGCTGCCATCACCAAAAAGCCTTTTATACAAAGTATTAAATTAATTTCAGTAGTATTTTTTATTTAATTCCATTGTTATAACACATAACTCATTTATCAGATTGAAAAAGTTTTATTTTGTCATATTTTTATGTTTGTATTGTTTGGGTTTTTACCAAAATCTGGTTCATTTCCAGGCCAACAGCTCCTTTGCAAATATTATTCCCGGGAAGTAAACATGTCGTGTTCAATACTTATTTCCCCGACTCTATACAGCATTATCAGCTCAGCTTGTGTTTCTTTGTGCATGGCATCTCTTTTTTATGCTTTGGTTTCACAACATAGCCGTGAGCCAATGACCCACAGACTGCATTGCATTCTTTTTGTATTGCACAACTCACAACCACTCACGCTTGCAAAAGACGACCCTGGTTATCTTTGAGGCAATTATATGGTAAATTATTTGAAGAAGCGAGTAATTGCTTTGTTTTGGGCCTCGTAAAAATGATCTGATCTAAGGGTTGAGAGGGGCATATGATAGGTATGTGTTTTTAAATTATTGTAATGATTATCCCTGAGTATATTGGTTTTTACGTAGGTAGAATATTAGGTAAGAACATTTTGTCATCAAGGGATAGAGAATTGGCAAATTGTTGTTTTGAAGCTTGCTTTGCTTGGCCCCTTTGGATGGATAAGCAAGATTTTGCAAGACTTTATCCACGTAAAAGCCCAGACAATACTTCGTTGAGAAATCATTGCAGTCTGGTATCATGTGACTTTAGTATACAAATAACAATAAATAAATAAAAAATGTATCAGGTATGCAATAGATTCAACCAAACTATTGCTTAAAAATGCATATGGTTCAAAGACAAGAAAGAGAAAGGTCTCATTTAAAAAAAAAAATACAGGATACATTTCCTTCGTATGGATCAAGAAAAAATGTACTACAATTAAAAACAATATTACACTTTTATTTTTTTGATGCTTGAAAAACCCTTTTCATCGTATGTGTCATATTTGTTTAACAGAGCATCTCGGATATTTACCTAATAAATATGGGAATTTGAATGACATTATAGGAACTAATCAGATGTCTCTTACAATCGTCATTCACTTACAAGTGTAAAAATGTGAATGAATTAATGATTCCAGGGTTTTTGATTCTGATTCATGGTTATATTTTAAAGGAGAACAGTATGTGCATTTAGGGCTGTGTACTGTTGTATAAGGCATACCTCAAAAAAAGGGCCCTAGATTTGGAAATCATGAAATATAATAAATACATTTCACACATGTACCACAACATTGCCTCAGTATATCGCTTAGAATTGTCTTTCATTTAACCACCCTATTTAATTCATTTAAACACCCTATAAATCAGGGTGTAGAGTGTCTCAATACAAAAGAAGTGGATTGCGATCCAAACAGGTTCTGATTTAATAGGATATTTCGCCTAAATATGAATATTTCCTCACTATTTTTAGTTTTCCTTCTGTTGAAAAAAAGATATTTGAAGAATGTTGGAAACTGGTAGCCACTGACATCTTTAGCAGGAAAAAATACCATGGAAATCAATGGCTAAATACATGCAATGGCAACATTCTTCAAAATATCTTCTTTTGTGTTTAACAGAAGAAACTCAAACAGCATTGACACAAGAGAGTAATTATTTTACAATAAACTGAATTTTTGTTTTTAGGTGAACTATGCCTTATTTATATTATATTAATATTTATTTACTCCATTTGTTTGCTATTGATCTGATCGATACACTTTGGTAAACTTTAGTGCAGCACAGTTACATATTCAAACAGTTCAAAATATGCCGGTGGAACTAAAGAGCTCTCTGCTGCCATCTTCTTGTGTCAAGTCATGTGACACATAATCTACAGTCATGCTTACCAACAGATAGAGCTGTAAAGTAAGAAGCACACACCATGCTGCTGGACATGTGCTGGATTTCTCTATATACTTTCAGTCCATTTACTCTACAAGCCCCAGCAAGCTCTACATCTTAAAATCTACTGCTGGAACAACTCATTTCAAATAATTAAAAACAGTACCTGCATTTTGATCTTCAAGAAAAACTGTAACATGATCGCCATACTTCAGAAAAGATTGTTACATCCATTTAAACCGCTACTTCACCAATATGCTACCAGACAACAAAACACTCCATATACGCAATGTTTTAAAGGGATTTTGATTTTAAAAAGGCAGAAAGATTGTAGAAATATTATAATAAACCGTTATCAGTATATGAGGTACCAGAAAGCAATTATCTTTCGAAGTGTTGCCATGTACGTACAAAGATACACAAGTTCTCCTTCATCATTGATTTATAAACTTCAACAGTCCTCTCAGAGTCAGTCAGAGTTCTCATCATTGCTGGAGTTGGACAGCAATGGACATTCTGGTCTCCTACTAAAACTGCTCCTTTTCCTCCTCCGTCCAAACTTCCTCAGCCTGCGCCGGATGATGTCTACAATACAAGCCACACTTTTTGAAAAATCTTTCATCAGTGATGGATTAAATGTTTTGTGCAACGTGAAGAACTTGAGTACTTACCACCCACATTGTCATAGTCTTGCTGGTTGTCGCGCCAGTAGAGGCTGGTGGAGGGCCGACAGTGGCGATAGAGGCGTGTGTGGAGCACAGACAGGGTGAGAAGCACTAGGATGAAGCCCACTGCTCCTGCTGCCCACACGGCCTCATCTGTACGAGGAATGGGAATTCTTTCTCCCCTTATGGAGCCCTCTATGTGATTAGAGTCCGGGACGCCACATTGTCCAAACTCCTCACATTCAGATTCAGACGTCTGCGCCTTTGTGTCAGTTTTAATGCGATGCTTCTTACCTTCTATTTTCTTGTGCGTTTTTCTGTCCGTTTGGTCTTTTTGTCTTTCAGTGACTTTATTCTGTGGAAACTGCTGTTCAGATGTTTTTGTGTGGTTGTTAGCACTTTCTTCAGGCTCCTCAGAGTCCTTGGCTGAACCGTGAGATTGTGTAACAGTTTGTATTGTATTGTTTTGTGTTAGTGTGTCTGTTTCGTTCGGTCTTGCACTGTCTGTGCTGGTAAGTTTGATGTTTTCTTTGAGTTCCGCATCTTCTGGGGATTGCTTGAGGACCATCCTGGTCTTTCTGGTTCTCTGTTCCCCTTTGAGACTCAGTATCCCCATGCAGCAGTGTTTGAGAGACTGGTGTTGAAAGAAATAAAGAGCATACAAGGTTAGGATGAGTGTTTTTATTTACATAAAATGACTAAATTGTGCTGATTTATTTATTTTTGGCCACTTTTACCTTTAATCTCTCCACGTTGGACATCTCGTGGCTGGTGTTCACTGGTTTGTGCACAGCTGTTTTTTTCAAATACAAATTGTACTTTGCTCTGTTGCTTGTACTGACTGGTGTAATATTGGGGGAAATGGAAAGCAGCCAATCACAAACTCTAAGTGTGATACGAGACATCTCTAGTGAGCGACCCCAGGAGACCACAGCTAAAGGCTGTCAGAAGGTTAACAGACATGAGATGTATGTTAGAAATCGTGTTAAATGTAGAAACACATTAGGTATTTTGTATTTCAACAGTCAGCATCACAGGAATAAATTTAGTAGTGTATATTAATACATTTTTAAGATGTAACTGAACACTATTTATAAGGAATGAACACATATTAATAAATTATGAACAATTGTATATTTAAAAACTAAGCAACACTATTAAAAAAAACTGAGATAAATTATAGACTAGTGAAAAGATCAAAGAAAATCTGAACTAAATATACTGGCAATTATGTATGTAATATATAAAATAAAAACAGGTCATGTATTGCCATTTCCATTAAAACATCTAGCATTTGCATTAAAATCAGAACTTTAACTTTCCCTTCCCCCTATCCACACGATGACTCCACAATCCTGCAGTGTTGAGCAGCGTTCTGAACACCTGCGTAACGTGTTGTGAATGGTGATGCGCGTGACTCACTCTGTGTTGGCTGAGCCACGGGTGAGGTGTGAGGATGTAATGAGAGAGACATGAGTGCGCCAACACTGCCAGACTCCTGCGAGCTTCCTCTGAGACACACGGGTGATACAGAAACACCAGGCCTCCGTTCTGTCAAAAACAACACGCTCTGTACTAATGTTCGAATTTAGCTTCATTAAAGGGACAGTTCACCCAAAAATGTACATTCATTTAATCATCCGGAAATCATTTAATTATCCTCCACTAGTTCCAAACCTGTTGGAGTTATCTTCTGAAGATATTGGAAGAATGTTGGAAAAAGCAGCCATTGTTGATATCCATTATAGGAACAAAAAACACAGTTGAAGTCTATGGCTGTTTTTTCCCAACATTCTTCCAATATCTTCCTTTGTGTTCAACATAAGAAAAAACTCTATTTAGAGTGCAAGTCGAGGTGAACTACCCCTTTAACAGGTTTACAGATATAAATACTGTGAATGTGGCTTACTTTGAGGTTGTTTAGCCAGCGTTGAGGAGGGCAGTAGATGTACTCTCCACTCTCTGCCTCTACAGGCCGATAATCACCACTGGAAAAAAAAAAATTACATGAGAAATTCATATAACTAAACACGTATATGCACACAAGGTTGGAACATTTTTTGTGAATGACCTCTTTTAGTGAATTAAACATAAATTAATTAAACATATTGATCTGAACCAGAGTGAGTTAAACATATTGATCTGAACCATTGAGCTAGCTCTTATTGAATTTTTAATGAATAAAAAACATACAATGTGATCAGTGTAGCCCAGTGTCTGATACTTATGAGCCCGTTAAGAAGTTTAAAGGTCCCATGAAATTAAAATAAAGTTTAGATGTTAGTATCAGTATTATTAGTTAAGATATCTATAGGCTAGTGTGCTCCAAAACAGTGACAAAATTCACGTTAAGAAGATGCTGATATAATTATGTAAAGCGTGTAGTTTTTCACTTCCGCCTAAATCGATCTTCGGTTTTATTAACGTCACCTCATACTTCAGTTTCTCATCAAATCATAACCAATCAACATGTCAACATTCAACATTAACATCTATCTGATATGCCCTGCCCCATTCAAGATGCTTCTCATGTGCTTTTCATTTGGTGCACTTGAGCTTAAACACTCTCACTAGCAGAGCTATAAAACAAAAAGCTGTTGGCTGTTTTTTTTAAAGGAAAGGAGTCCCACTCACTCTTTGTGTTTCAGTTGAGATTAAGTCAAACATAGAATAATAATGCATATTTCAAAGCCTTTCACAGGACCTTTAATATAATTTTTTGAGCTAATTATCACTCAGTTCACATTAATAAATCAATGAATAATATTGTTTAGTTTCTGAAAGAATGACTTGTATAAGCCATTAATTTTTTCTTCTAAAATAAAGACACACAATGTAATAATAAGTATAGTTTGATTTCGAACAGATGCTTTATATGTATATATCTTTTTAGTCACTATTTTGAGTGAATGAAACATAAGCCATTACTATTTCATGAATGACAATAAGTGTGGTATAATTTCGAAACAAACGACTCTTAATAACCTTTTTTGTGAATAAAAAAGTTAAAAAGTTTGATGTGACGGCTGTGTTAAGGCTGAGGGGAGTTTTTTGCAGGCAGTGTTAAAGCTAAAGTTAGTTATAGGGGAATTATCATGCGGGGCCCTCCATCACACGAGGCCCCCCTGTGGTGCGTGCCCTGCAGACCCATCTGCAACGCCACTGAATCTATATTGAAAAAGTGCTATAGAAATAAAGATGAATTGAATGTTTATGAGCCGATGTACTGCAGAAAAATCCACTGCTGCCACATTATGCCACCCATCAGTTGTATATGTTATAATTAGGATTAGGAGATGTGGTTGTGGCAATCAGGTAGCAGATTCAGTCAGGAGTGCATAATTTGTCTGACATGCTTTTTTTTTTGCTGGCTAATTTAAAGAGCCCCTATTATGGATTTTTGAAAATGACCTTCCATGCAGTGTGTTACACAGCTCTAAGTAAAGTGAAATGTCCAGCTAAGGCTTAAATCTAAAAGTGCAAAGTGTTTAAAATGATTGATTCATCTATAAAAAAGTCGATTCGTTGTTTAAATGAATCATTATTAGAACGAGTCTTTAGCCGTTTCGGCTTGACGTCAACGCGAAACATAAGCCCCGCCCACTAGTTGCGCGCGCAGACCCCAGGAAAATTGAACTCCCCGGCCCCGCCCACAGACAGGAAGAAAAAGTGGAAGACGACAAGCACTGTATGGCTTTCCGGTTAAATCACGTCCCGTAGACGCTGTGCTCTGAAGTGCGAGGGAAAAGCTGTGTTCTTTTCCCTACCTGGAGTGGTTGAGATTTATTTTTGGTAAAATACCTGAGAATTATAGCCCCAATATGGTGCTGTGTTTGCGTCATTTCTCTGAAGAGAGCTACACCAATCTATACGCTTACAACGTGGGATTTGTTGCACGGTTGTTGTTAAAGGATGGATTAATACCCAGTTTATTTGGACCAGCATGTTCTTCTAGTCTTGTTCACTGTAACCAGGTAAATATGTATGTAGTTGTCTGTATTGTGTTTGCTCCGTGCAGCATATAGCGGTAGCAATTTAGCTTACTGCCGAATGTTACTATTTGTTGGCTTACAATAGTCTATGAAGTGTTCATTATTACTGAATGTTTGTTGTTATGATGAGGAATATAGCAATACGCTGTTGTACAACTGCAGTGATGTTTTTCAATATGTTCTGGCATTGGGTCACGTAAAGGAGGTGCTTGGGGAAAAAGACTCGCTCAGACGATTCATATGGGAGTCGGTGGGAAAATGAGGTAAAAATAAATAGATATTATAAGACATTGAAAGTGTTTTTTAACCTTGCATACATATCATCCTGTTGTTTGGGACTTCAAAAAGTGAAATTTAACCGTTCTCAACCCAACATATGGGCTCTTTAAGCTAACAGCAAGATCAGAATAGTTTGATAGAGTCAGTTTATAGAGATTGAAAATATATCAAATAATCAATTTAGTCTGCCTTCGGAATTAATGACTCCTATCAGCAAATACTTTTTTAAATAAATCAAAAACATATATCATAATTGGTACGGTCCAGTTTTCAAACTAATTATTCATTAGAGCTGGTTCATTTATGTGAATAAAAACACGCAGCATGCTTAGTGTAGTCCAATTATCAAACAAATCATTCTTATGACTACAAAAAAAAAGAAAAAAGACTACGATATTTCTTACTGAAATTTATGACAGTGCAATAGTAAAGAGGAATCAGAACTGCAACCGGATCTAATTCTTTACAATTCCCTGCCCTAAATTAAGTGAAGAGATAAGGAATCACAGACAAATAATCTGAATGTGTCTTAACTTACTGGGTGGGTAAGCGATCATTGTATTTAATAGGTGTGTCCATACAAATGTAATCAGACACCTGCACAGGACAAAAGTCAGAGTTACATGACACTTACTAATACTTAGATAGTGAAATTAGCTCATTTAATGCTATTTAAAACAAAACTACAATATTTAAAAGGTCAAGAGTAAACAGTGTTGTCAACATAATTATCTTTACCTCAACAGTGTGATTTGTGTCAGTATCAGGAATATTCTGCAATGACAAAAATAAACATCTGTCAGTCACGAATTTATCATCAGTGTGTTTATGATTTGCGTTGTTCAATATGAATACGGCATATTTTACCAGCTGAGACTGTGGCCAGAGCTCTTGACAGAGAAGCTCTTCAGGTCCTGGTAGGTCTCTGACCAGATTTGTCTGAAAAAAATAATCACAGATAATCTCGTTACCATAATTTATACCAAAACACCACACTCAATTAGAATATAAAGAACAGGAATATACATGAATTAGTAAATCATCATTTAATGTACTTTCTCAAAACTAAATAAATAGCAAGCATACAGAACAAGTAGGCATTTTTGGCTTTAACTGTGTATAGTTTTAGATGAAGCCTGTCATAGCTAGATTTCAGCTGTAACTACTTGTCGAGTACTTCTCGATTTTTACAATTTTGATAATGTAATAACGTGTCAAAGAGTGACTGTAACTAGGGAAATCTGTTACTAATGTTTACCTTGCCATTGTCGCAGAGTCTGGATGGGCAACATCGTGTCACACAAAGACAAATCAATCCTGACAGGAAAACCACTTGTCGACCCATGTCTTTATCCGAGTTAAATACATTCAGTACGGTAAGGTTTACTGTATCTCTGTCTCTGCCACATAATCACAGCACTCGACAGGACTTTAAAATGGCAAATATCCGTGTTTAATCGAGTCTGAAGATCCATACTGAGCTTTCACTATTGGAAAGTCAGGCTTTTAAACTTTCGAAACCGCAAGTTAGTCTCGTTCGGTTTACAGAGAATGTCATCGCGATCCGCAATAAAGCACTACAGAACCGTCAGAGATGTTTTATAATCCAAACTTTTGAGTCTTGAGTTTCTCTGTAAACTTTTGATGTGTATCTTTTGATGAGTTGGGAGTGTTTCAATCGGAAAAATCGCGATCTGTAAGCACAAATACAGTTTCAATGCACGCAAACATCCTCTGTTTATAATGGTTGGTACAGCCTGAGAGCACGGAAACCTCACACAATAATGTAAGCAGTGTTCGCAAATCTTAAAGGAATACATAAGTTTGACTACGGCGGCTCACAAGGATCATAACTCGTTTTCGACCTTTAGGACTCATTGACGTCATAGACACAAACACGGATCTTATCTATTATAGCCTATGTATGTGTATGTATATATATATATATATATATATATATATATATATAGAGAGACATAGATATATAGAGAGAGAGAGAGAGAGAGAGAGAGAGAGAGAGTGTACAGTATACTGAACACTAAGATTTTCCCCATGCATTTTAGCTCCAATTTATTTCCGTCAGTTATATCTGGCAACTGCTGTAAAATAGCTAACTACCTTAAATATATTTTACAGGCGGCGAGGTTCTGCATCATCAAGCTTGTTTCCACAACAGTACGAAAGTGCACTGACAGTGTAAATTTAGTTAAACTACAGGATTATCAAACTGTCAATAATCAATATTTTCACCCACAGATGAAAAGACACACCTTTTAATAAGGCTAATAAAACATTAGAAAGATATTAAAGGGCACCTATGATGAAAATCAACTTTTGTAAGCTGTTAGGACAGAACTGTGTGTAGGTATTGACCTTATTCTTCAATTTTGTGATTGTTTTAGAACTTCCGATTCAGCCCCCGGTCAGAAAACGGTCAAACTACTTGCTCTACGAACAAGTGTTTGCATGAATATACAGACAAAGTAGAATAATATAAAATAAAAAACATCAGTTTGCAACATCAAGCAGCATAACGAGCTCTTTTTAACATCTAAAAATGAATGGAAGTAAATAAAAGCAGAAGACTCGAGCCAAAAAGATTTAAATGCCTGCACCCGCTCGTACATGGAGAATGAGGTGAATAGTGTGTCCACTGTCACATTAAAGTGATAGAAACACAACAAGTCTTTTTTTTTTAATTTACTGACATTGAAATAGGATCCAAATCCCTCCCATTTTGAGTCCCACCACAATGTGACGAAAGAGTGCGGTTTTTTCACTTCCACTGAATTGACTGACAGGTGCCGTTTCTCCATGATCACATGTATACATGTCCACAGAATATTTTTTGCAAAGAAACTGGGATTAAAACATGTTACATGTTACAAATCTCTATGATTAGCTGCACCTCAATAATTAATTTTATAAGTTTAAAACATCGCATTGTATCAATTAAGCGTGTGGGACTCATCGTTTCAGAAAGGCTTGAATAAACTCCTCCACAAATACATAAAATAAACGTACTTAGTATTTGACTTTATTTCAGCTTCATCCGAGTCTGTCTCTATTACTGATGGCTGTTTATCTTACACACGTGGGAACGGTGGGCAGGGAGAAGCAGCTCATTTGGATTTAAAGCCACAGGCTACAAAAAAAGCTACACTGAACTCAAGACATCAAAATGGGCAGATTCTGGAAGCTATAATAAATAATCTCATGGGTATTTTGAGCTGAAACTTTACAGACAAATTCTGGAAACACCAGTTTTCTTATCTTACATTTTGTAAATGAGGTAAAATAGGTGCATTTTTAAAATACATAATTCCATAATTTTATAATATATTAGAATCAGAAATATTTGTAAAATAGACACTATGTAGCTTTCCATATCTCACACAGTTTTGGTAATAATTGGGTTCACCTATTGAAAAGTGCAGCCTAAAAAACGGTTTATTTATTTCTGTAATATTTCAATCTCTTTAGTGGTGTGCGGTTAGAAATAAATACGCTGGACCATTTTTGACCAATCATGATGCTACAAAAATGAATTATTTCAGTCACCAATGGGATAAATACTGCCATTTCTAAGATTATATATTCTTAGACATTTTTACGTATAATTGAATATAATCTCTCATCGATATTATAAACAAAAATTGTATAGTAATTTCTAAAATGTTATTGGGGTTAAAGAAATTTCCATTTGAAATTAGATCAATGACAAAGCTTAAACAAACAGATGACATGCAGCTGCTAATTATAATGCTATAAATAAAAAGTCAGACATAATGTACTAAATTTACTTTTATTACAGCGGATCCTCTGACCAGTGTTCCTCCATCAACACAACAGTAATTACAGAACAGAAAAAATAGTTTATTTATCCCTAGACTTTTGTTTTCTTTGATTCATGAATACTTTAATACAATTTCAAGCCATTTATTCTGTATTTTTAAACTTTTGTATAATCTTTTTAGACATTCAATAACATGATACACGATCTATACATTTTGATACAGGTTACATATGAGTTATAGTGGTGATGCTGACCCAGAGGACAATGTGTGCCTGTGAAACGCCAAACTAAAATACCGTTTTTCCAAAACAATTCAGTATGCAGTAGGTTAGTATGGCATTTCAAGCACAGCGAATGAATACTGATGTTCTTTACAAGAAATGTAGCCCTTCCCCATAGACCAGCCCCTTTCTATCGCTCCCTGTTTCATTTCTGTGTAGTGTTGGCGATAGGAGTGTTCAGGTCTATCGTAACCAAAATAACCATCACTCTTTCATAGCCTGTCAACAGGAGAGGAGACAAAGCAGTAGTGACTGGGCTTGGCAGCTGTGGGATGGCACAGTGTTTGACCAGAGGTTGAACCTCCATTATTTAGAAAATAAGTTTGCATTTCATTCTAGTATTTCTCATATATCAGTATTACTTACATATCCCCTAAATTCAGTCAGTAGGACAAGTTTAAAACTAGGATAAAGTCAAAAATAAAATGTGTAAATTAAATCGGTGGCAGGCATGACAAATAAAAACCACAATTATGAGCAATGCCAAACAAATGCAAACAGCCATCAACTAAAATATATTGAAAAATGAAATTGATCATTTGTTGGTTACGGAAATCTAAATGACCTACTGTATGAGAGGGTATATTTCCAAAGTATACTTCAGTTTTTACAGGTGCATGATGGCCATGTAGTGTATGTGCAATAAAGATCAGAACAGTAGACAAGTTTGGCTGTCTTAAAATGAAACATGAAGTTTGCCAGTAAGTCAGTGAATTTGTATTTGAGACTATATTTGAAAATGTGATGCATTTCATGTCGTTATGGTATACTGGCTTGTATGGATGCAAACATCAGATGTTATATGGTCTTCCATAAAAATGGCCATGTCTAACTCTGCATGTCTATGCACAAAAAAAAAAAACACATTTAAAAAGTACAACTGTACATTGACGATCAAATTTCACACACTGGCAGTGAAGGGGAACCAAAAGCTTCAAACTCAGTTCAATGGCTGGGGGCTTTGGCTCCATTTGAACGCAACTGGCCTCATTCGAATGAAGCTGAAAATTTGACTGAATATATCTTGCAAAGCAATCACCATATAAAATCAAAATTTTGACTCACAAATGTTGTGGCAAAACACCTTTTGAAACTTTGCTTGACAAAAGGGTTTGCCAGGGCCTATTCAAATGCAAAAAGTCAATTGCCCCCAAGGGAGTCAGAGCTATCTTCAATCCTCAAAGTTAAAACAAGAATCACCAGGTCTCATCAGACTAGACCAGGCTGATCGGATTGGGCTCAGGAGGGCTACCAAGTTTCAGTTCTTAAGACTTCTGCCTTACTGAGCTATTTTTGATGGAGGTTTCGATTTTTCTGCTCCAATCACCTTTCATTTTTGCACTTAATAGTTTGCCCACAAACTGCTGTTTAACATTTACAAGAAATGAAGAACAAAAACAACTGACTGAAGACAGCAAAACTGTTGCAAGAGCATGTGTAGGGGGATTATAAGTATCTGCAACTCTACTGTAAACAAGTAAAAATTCAATCAACTTTACCAAGAAAAGGGGCAGGCAGTGGACAAGGATGAATCTCTCTAGTCTGAACATGTCAAGAGCCATAATGGAGTAAATGATGCATTCACGCCATCTTCTAATTACCATCATTTTGAGAAACATTGTGGTTAAATTAATCCAGAAAAGCAGTCCAGCCACAACTCTCCAAAAATTCCCAGTTTACAAGTTGTAATTATGAGATATATTAGAACATAAACTACTTGAGATCTTCACCTCATTAGGCCAAGACATGAATGCACCGAGACTTTTCAAGGTTGTGCGTTTGACTGCACCTATATATGCCAACACATCCATAAACACTGAAGTATACTTTGGATTTTAAAACCAAAATATTTGCTTTAAATTTGTGTGCGCCTTTTATAGCTGCACCTTCTGACATTCACATGAATCGAGGGTTTAGAATAAAGGCGGCGACAAAACAAGGACTGTTCCTGTGAACGACCGACAGATTTTCTAATAAAAATGGAAACACAAAGTGTGCAGAGGTGACGTGTAAACACACACTACTCCCTGAAGTTCAACTCTGAGGCCCCAGAGCCCAAAGGCTCCTTGTACACAGGCCAATAACCCCCTTTAAAAGCGCAAGGTACTTAGTTTACAATTCTTAATTTGTTTCTTTTAAAACCTTTTGTCTATTTGCAGAGAATCTGGATGGGGAAAGCGTACTCCGCCATCTATTTAGTTCATTTCTATATACTTTTAAATCTTTATATTTTAAAATCAAATATACAATATGAACACTCTCTCCAGATGACGACTCTAGAGTTAGGTACACTTTATACTTGCTCTTTCACATTAGAGCTGGATCCATTTGGTAATAAGGGTTTAGGGGTCAGAAGTCACACATGATCTTTTGGGATATTAGGAAAGGGAGAGAGTTTCGTCTTCACCAATGATTGCACAATGGAAACAGAAGCGGCGAGGGGTAGCATTGTACTCCATCAGAAGTGTTAAAATGCGAGTAAAAATGTCACAAGGATGAGTCAGTCAACATGATTCCTGCAGTTGAAGTAAAGCAAACCAACTAGACAAACTCGCTTGGGAAGGGGAAGTTAGCTTGAAACCCCCCCCCCCAAAAAAGTGCATTCAGGTATCCTTGCAACGAAACGCTGGATCCAGGTGGAGTTTGGCGTGAAGTGATGGCAGAGGGGGAGAGTGAGGGCAGGCAGGGGCATCGGCAGCACAGCTCATATCCTCATAATACTGGGAACTGACACCTGTGTTCGGGTGGCACAGAAGACAGAAACAGAGCACGGGAGAGGAAAGAGGAAAAGATCCCTGCATGTTTTCAAAAGAAATTCTAGTCATAGACTTCTCAGTTGCTTTTAAACAGCCAATGAATGAGGGAGGAAATGTAAATACATTTTTTGGCTGTTAAATCTTTGGGGCAGCTACTGGTTTAATAAAATATATGTACTTCATAAACTGACACCGTGGAGCAAATGTTTGGACACATGATTGAAAGTAAAATGCACGTCATTAAGTTGGCTTGGAGCATTTGGCCATTAACATTCCTAAGAGCATGTAATTCAAAGAGATTTTACATAAAAACACTAGAGTGTGCAAGTCTGTGATTCATTTCTTTCAATTCAACTGAAAGAAATTAAAACAGTCTTCGCATGGCGTGTGTCTCCTATGTTTTACTAAACATAAATGTAATATAAGTATTTATATGTAATGCTAAATATTTTTTATCATATACATGTAGTGAAAATATATAGTGTGAAAGCATTTTTAGCATTGGCATTTATTAAAATTTTAATAACACATAAAACATTCTAAATCAACTTGGCAAAAGCTGTTTGTTGAAATAATGCTGCTCTCCTCTGATATACACTATCGTTCAGAAGTCTGAAGTTAGTCATTTAAAAAGAAAAGAAAAAGAAAATAAGGAGCAAGAGGACGCATTAAATTAATCAAAACAGTGCAGACATTTCAGAAATATGCTGTAGTCTTTGAAATTGAAAGCATTTCAAAAACAATTGGAGTATTACAGTTTCCACAAAACATATATACATGTACAGTTGAAGCAAAAAATGAATAGCCCCCCTGAATTATTAGCCCCCCAGGTTATTTTTTTCCCCAATTCTTTTTTAATGGAGAGAAAATTCTCATTTAATGGAGAAAAAACTCATTTCTTAATTTAATAGTTTTATCAACTCATCTCTAATAACTGATTAACTTTATCTTTGTCATGATGACAGTAAATATTATTGGACTAGATATTTTTCAAGGGGCGCCACGGTGGCCTAGTGGGTAGCATGTTCGCCTCACAGCAAGAAGGTCGCTGGTTCGATCCCCGGCTGGGTCAGTTGGCATTTCTGTGTGGAGTTTGCATGTTCTCCTCGTGGTTGCGTGGGTTTTCTCCGGGTGCTCCGGTTTCCCCCACAGTCCAAAGACATGCGGTACAGGTGAATTGGGTAAGCTAAATTGTCCGTGGTGAATGTATGGATGTGTTGTGGCTGGAAGGGCATCCGCTGCGTAAAACAAATGCTGGATAAGTTGGCGGTTGATTCCGCTGTGGCGACCCCGGATTAATAAAGGGACTAAGCCGAAAAGAAAATGAATGAATGAATATTTTTCAAGATACTTCTATACAGCTTAAAGTGACATTTAAAGGCTTAACTAGGTTAATTAGGTTAACTAGGCAGGTCAGGGTAATTAGGCAAGTTATTGTATAACGATGGTTTGTTCTGTAGACTATTGAAAAAAAATTGCTTAAAAGGGGCTAATAATTTTGACCTTAAAATGTTTTTTTTTTTATTTAAAACTGCTTTTATTCTAGCCGAAATAAAACAAAAAAGACCTTCTCCAGAAGAAAAAATATTATCAGACATACTGAGAAAATTTCCTTGCTCT
>CAIGQQ010004837.1:19416535-19426791 GCA_903798035.1 Danio albolineatus | reverse complement strand
ATATATATATATATATATATATATATTTGAATTTCTGAAAGACAATGCTACACTGAAGATGATGGAAAATAAATATATACCATTTTTTATAATCTCTTCGGAAAGTAAAAATCTACAAAACATTGACTAAAACAATTGAATGGTTGTGAATACCTAGTGAACGGTATTATTTAATATAACAATAACAATAGTAAAAAAATAAACTGTGACTGTGTCCAAACATTTCACTAAGCTGTTTAGTGTGGAAGTCATAAAACCAGATCAAGAGTGTTTTGCCTTCCCCTGTCAAGTGTCACATAAGAAAGCCTGCTGTCATGACCTTTAAAGAAAAAAAGCTGTTCATCATGACCCTACAGTTCGCTGTATTACATTCCCAGAGAGTCAAAAACATAACTCAAACCTGACGGAGGACAGAGTACATTCAGGCAGGTTCTGCATTCATTTCCTTCACGATGATACTGTACCAAAACCGTCCACAAATTCACATCTATCGCTTCCTTAAAATGACCACACAAAACTTTTAAGAGTAACAGTAAGCATACTCAACATCCGCCACTACAGTTTTACGCCTACATTAGTTGTTTTTTTTTATAGTTGAGAATGCTTGTAAAAATATTCCTTTAAACACAACACACTACATAAAGTGCTTCTGCTTGGCAGCTATTAAAAGGCACCTCAAAAGTTTAACACAAGTGTTTAGCATTACACATAGTGGGATAATATAGCTCATCTTTAGGTGTACCAATATGGACTCATTAACGCGGGGAAATATGATTTAACTATACATTTTTGGGCATTTTTTTTCAGCTAAATGAAACATTCACTTGGCATGTCTATAACACATTCAAGGCACTGAACATATATCTGATATTTTTAAGCTGGCATTGCACTTCCAAAACATCACATATGATGAATAATCAAAAAAGCACCACATCTAAACAAGTCTGGACACCTGATCCAGATGAAAGCTGGCTGACCTAGTGAAATAAAGGGTGTATCGAAGGCTGAAACAGCTCAATGCTAAATGCAAGCACAGACTAAAAAGAGAAAGTACTGTATGCTGGAGATATGAACCGATTTATGCTTGACGGCTCGGTTCAAAATGCAAAAACACAGCTTCACTGACCTGTACCTGACGACTAAACAGAAAACAAAATGGTCAAGTATTCTCGATGAAAATAACAAAGGAAATGTATATTTCACATTACTTTCTGCAAAAATACAGTACTTGATGTAAGAAAACCCCTCCATTTCTGCAACTGAATAATCCAACTTAAATACCCAAACTCAACACATTGGCCGGCTTTCTTCCTATCACATATACTTATTTCTTTATTGTTTTTAAATCCCAAATATTTTTCCTAAGAGCATGACAGCAGGCTGACAGCTGAGATTGTATTTGTACATAGTAATAATAATTTCTGTACAAAAATATTATGAACTATGGCCATCACCCCCTTTGAATCTCCTTTTGGTTTATGAATCCACACATTATGTGGACTACAGCTAAAGCAATAAATATCTATTTTCATTTATTTATATATCTATATTTATCTATTTTGCTATCATATTAGCATTACAGGAATCTCATCAAGTGAGCTTTAAGAGAAACTAGTGTTTTAGACTCTGCACGGTCATCAAAACGGCTTCATGCAAAGTTGGAAAACCTTTAGACCTGAGTGATATTTACTATCGTTTACATGCAAATGTGCATGTGTGAAAGGTAGTGGAACGAAAGAAAGGGAAAAGAGAAGAGGATAAAAGAGTGCAGTTAGCTCTGCTCTCTGTGCCAGTCTTTAGTGTGTGCCAGTGCGTTCCCCTACCCTGTGTGTATGCGTGCGTGCGTGTGTGTTTGTGTGTGCAGGGTTGGCACAAACGCACTGGTGTTTATGTATAGGACAGGTGTGAACCATTGGATATCTGAGATGTGATGCTGGTGCTCCTACTCATGCCCTGCTCAGTGCGCCCCGCTGAGGTGGTCCTCCTAAGCGCCTGGGGGCTGTTCCGCATTCCCACGCTGCTTTTTGGCATGGCCCCCGGGGGCCCCGAGGAGGAGTGGCCCCATGGAGGAAGCGCACTTCCTGTGATGGCTTGGCCCCAGGCCTGCTGAACCTGTGCTCCTCCCTGACTGGGGTGGTAGTGGTGACCGGCCCCTGAACCGGCGCTGCTGCCCCACTGAGAGCCATCTGAGTGATGCTGATGAGGCATCCAACTGGCCGGGGCCCCAGGGAAGCTGTGGCTCAGGCCTTCAGGAGAAATGTTGGCCAAGACCATGTTGCTGAAGCCCAAGCGCATGCTCTCCGAGTCGAAGGCCTCGATCTCTCTGGCCTGTCGCTCCAGCAGGCTGCGGATGCGCTCCGTGCGCTCGTTCTGCAGGGTCAACATCTCCTCTTCGATCTGAGACAGACGAGTTTAATTATTAACATGCTTTTAAAAGCTTAAATGTATAGTGGCTCCAAAAAAGCATTCGATACTTAAGAGCGAATTAAATATGAATGCTATTGAATAAACATCAAATAACAAGTTTTAAAATTGACAAAACAATAAAACGTCTGGCTAACATTAAATTAATTATCTGAATACTCTTATAGAGTTCTATGTTGCTGGGATGTTATATGTAAATGCATTTAAGTAAAATTAATTTAAATTAAATAGTTGCCCTCATAAAAAAAAATGTCTGTATAATTAAATGTGTTAAACATTAAATCAGACTCCCAAATACTCTTTTACTCAAAAATAATAATAACATAAAACAATTTTATAAAATAAGTACCCTGGTTTACCTAAACAGTTTGTGCTGTGTTTAGTGAAAAAATAAAATTATAATTAACTATTAATTAACTATTAATAACAAACTATTAATTTTATTTTAATGCTTTTACTTTTGTTAAAGCATGTTTGTCTTTTTCATGCACTATGTCGGTAATATTAGACCAGAATAGCTCTATTAAACATTTATAGGAAAAGAAATGTGAAAAACATGAAAGTGGTGGTGTGTTTAAGTGACCTTGGTCTCCAGCAGGGCCCGCCTCAGGGACACTCTCTGCTCCAGCTCTTTCCTCTCTCGCTCCTGCTGTGCGTCTGTCTGCATCTTGATCTTACTCTGATACGCATTCAACAGCTCCAGCTCCTGCTGCAGCTGCATCCTCAGCACCTGACACTCCGCCTCCTGAGCCTCGTCCAGACGCAACTGAGAAACAGAAAGAAAATCTGTATCATTTTATCAAGAAACTGATGGAGAAACAGGTTTAGTGTATTTGTGTTGTTTCTCATACTCACAGCCTGTGTGGAGAGCATGTTGTTGATGGTGTGGTCATACTGCTCTGCGAGGATGGCTAGTTTCCGGGTCTGCTCCTCCTTCAGTCTCTTCAGCATGGTCTTGTGTTCGGGTTTTGGCGTGCTCTCCAGCAGGTGGTTTCGCAGGGCTTTGTACTGCCGGGTCTGGATCTTACATGCATCCTGGAACTGTTTCTTGATCTGGAGCTCTTTGGACTGTCATAGATGCAAAAATCAGTAAACGTAAGTTGAGGAAATAAATAAAATAATAAGGGTAGTGCATCAGATTTAATCAAAACAATTAGCTGGTGGGTTGTCAGAACAAATAATCAAAATAATGCCTTTCATAGTTGGTTTTAGAGTCAACTAATCACAACATTATGTGTTCAAAAACAGTGGCATATAGTGAAAAAGAATGAAATCAAACAAGACAGACCATAAATACAATAAAATAAACATGTAAAATATGTCTAATAGTAGTCTATCTCAATAATTAACTTGCCAAAATACACAATAAATGTAGGGGAATCTTAAACTAAGCTAACTATAACAAGTCGGCTTCTGAGCAGTTAGCTACTGGAAAAGTGGCACATTTGTAAAATAAATAAGGAGGATCAAATCTTTTTGACCTCACTAATCAAGTAGTTGCTTTATAAATAGTGGACTAGTCATAAACATGAGGTGAAAAAACTAAAACCAGTCAGGCTGACTATCAACCACAGTAGTCAACATTTGAAGTGGATCAAGAAAAGATGAGAATGGGTGTTGTTCATTAGCTTAAAACAATTTTCATGAACCTTTTTTGATCCACTTCAAATGTTGACCACTGTAGTTGGCTGCTGGACAAAAGATAGCAAGTGGATAAAAGATTAAATGGAGGAAATATTTCAAAGAACTAATTGATTTTTAATCTAGTTAGAATAATCAGAAATTCTTTAACCATATACCGCACATATATCGGTTTAAGAACTTCTCAACCTTGACTGTAACGCTGGAGTGAGGTTACCTTGAGGCTCTTGGGCTGCTGTCGGACCTCCATGACGTGTTTGCGCCTGAGCTCCCTCTCTCTGCGCTTGTTGTACTCCAGCTGGTTGGTGAGCTCAGTCTGATGCTGCAGGCGAATCTGCTCTGCACGCATTTTCTGGATGGTGCCCAGGTGCCTAAACTCCAGCTCCTGCATGGACTCGTGGTGTCGGAGCAGCATGGCATGCTCCAGATCTTTCTGCGTCTGGCGCTTGTTCAACTCCTGCGAACAATAAAAAAATCAGAGAGCTAAAAAAACAGACAGCTATACATTGCATTTGTAAATTTCCATACATGCTGTCACCTAACCTCTCTCATGAGATCTTGCTCCACATTGTGACGTGCAATAAGAACGCGCCGCTTGAACCTGCGGCACTCGAGCTCCAGATACTGACGCTGTCGGCGCAGGAGATTGGCTTCCTCCTCCGCCTGAAAGTGCTGGATGTTCTCCTTCTGCTTGGACAGCCACTCCTGCTTCTCCTTCTTTGGTGTGGACTGGTTCTCATTCAGTTCCTGCAAAGGAAATATGTAATAAACGGCAATGAGTAATGGAATTTATGAAGGATGACAGTGTGAAGCTGCCTAAACTGGCTTCCTGACCTCTTTGAGCTGTTCCTTGCGCAGTTTGTACTCGCGTTTCTGAGACTCCAGGAAGCTGTTGAGCTCCTTCTTCTGCTGGCTCTGAATGTGCTGCAAGAATTTCTTCTCGTCGTTCGCAAAAGTCTTGGCCTAGAAAGATTAGAAAGAAAATTATTTAGATTAAAAAGTTTTTATAACATTATGATGTTTTGCTTCATCTTTTATTGATTTATTTTTTATCAGTACATCTTTCTCCATGGTGCCCTGGTGCTTCTTGATGAGTTTGTCCATCTCAGCAGCAAAGCTGTTCCTCTGGTTCTCCAGTTCTTTGTCCAGCTTGAGTCTGTGCTCATCCATCTCGCCTTTCAGCTTATTTTCCAGGGCCAGGAGGTGTTTCTGGTGCTGTCTGCGCATTCGTTTGTAGCCAGACATCTGCTCGCGCACCTCAGAGTCCTGCTCATGTTCTTGAATCTGACGCGTCACCTACAACACCCAAAGAACAACAGGTATTTGACCAACAATCAGAACAGAACAGGCGTTTAACTTTCAAGCGTTGGAGAAGCAGTATACTATTGAACTTAAACTGATCAAAGAGACACTCTGACTGTTTTTGGGTGGTAAAGTGGCTCTCACCAGGGAAGCTGTGCGGATGGTGGCAAAGTGCTCTCGATTGCGGTACTGACGCCGTGGAGTCTGTGCTGGGGGAGACTGGGGCTCTGTGGGCTGCTTCTGAACTTCAGTTTCTTCTTGGTAGCTCTCTTCCTCCTACAGACAGCATATGAATACCATAAAAAACAGAACAAACTGGCCATGCATGTTTGATGGGCTTTGTATTTCAAAGACAATCAAATAAAGGATCTCTTAAAAAGTCTTAAACCCCTATATTTTTACTTCAAGCTTTTTAGTACTTAACTTTGAGTACTACAATTTTTATTTTACTATTAGCAGTTTTGCAAAGGGTCTGGTAAACCATATATATTTATATATATATTTTAATAATATTGTCCAACTTTTTTATCCCAATTTACAGTCTAGATTACTGACACTAAACTTTACTGAAAAACTTAAATTTACAAACCATGATAGGTACAGACCATTTTAGCATCAGAATTATTAGAATCAACTGATTTTTGAGCCGTTATGGAATGCCAAAAACCTAATCATAATTATTGTTTTTTATCTGCTGCTTAGAGGTGGGTAATTTAGCAATATTTCATATAACAATTATAGAATATATTGAAAAATGTATTTAAATAATAATTTGAAAGGTTGTTCAAAAAGGAGTTCAGAATTTCTGTCCAGTAAAAGATAAGACATAAGCTATACTTGTTTTTATCTGATTAATTCCTTAGCCATGAACAGGGCAAGAAAATAGCCAATCAGAGTAAAAACCAATCAGCCAATGGAGTAAAAAAGTAGTTTTCAGTTCTCTCCCCCAATAACCACCAGGAGGTCAGTGAATGACAATTGTACAATCCATTTCACAGTGTTTTCTGAGGCTGATTAACCTCATGCGCTAAAGAAAACATGACCTGACCAATATAATACCTGCAATTAAATGTAAATACAAACCGGTTTGACATGAATTATGGAGCTGTTGGGTATGATGGTCTGGTCTTTCTCCATCAGGTCCACTTCACTCTTGTTGTCGTCAGTGGCATCTGTAGCGTCAGGCAGGCTGTTGACCGAGCTGCTCTGTGAGCTTGCGCTGATTGACATGCTAGGGATGGACTGGTTACTGCCCACGCTGTTCACTGTGCCTGTTCGCCCAACACTGTGCTCTACTTCCTGCAACACATTGAATGAATGGAAACATTTTTTCAGTAAAAATATCCTGAATTGGTTGAGGCAGTGTGTCTCTATAGACAGGACGAAACACAACTTCCTCCTGCTGCAGGAAGACTGTAAAATGCATTTGGCAGAGCACCAAGGGTCAGAGGAAACGGAGAAATACAGTACAACTACAATAACCGACCTCTTCATCGTCTGGGACCTCTGCCGCAGGGCCGTTGTGGGCCTCCTGGAAGAGGATCTTTTTCATCTTGCGGGATTGCAGGTTGTCCAGCTCTCTCACAGCATCTTTGGTGCGCTGGATCAGGTCAATAAGCACAGACTCTGGCCTCTCACGCTGGACAAATGCATGCTGCACATGGCAAAAAGAGATCAGCATATAAGGATCAGATGCCTTAAAATAAACTAAGAGAGAATTTAAAATATTTTTAGTTTCAAATGAGCGAGTAATACGAATGTGTGCACCAAATATAGTTATAATTTATATGTATAATTTCTGTTTTATTAAAGTACATCATTTTATTTAGTTAGAATGCATTACACTGAATGTGACAGGACGCATCAATAAATACCTTTACATCTTTATCTTTACAAGATCTTACATCTTATCTTAGTTTTAGTCTTATTTTACTCAAAGAATCTTAAAAAAACATCACCGTTTCCTGCATTTAAACAAGAAATATTTGTTAAGCACCAAATCAGCATAGAATCATTGGATCATGTGATAGTGAAGTAATAGCGGTGTAATTAATACTTGATTATAATTAAAGTATTTTTTAAATTCTTATTAAAGTAATATTAATAAATAATTCTTTCAAATATTATTGTTTTTATCATTTGAAAAAAAATATTTTAAAGAATGTAATTACTTGACAAATTAAGAATAACCTATTATGTTTTGCATGGCTTCCCACAAATGTGTTTGTAACATTGTAGCGGTATACTTTGGCAATATTTAAACAGTAATACCAATAGTAAAATTTAAAAAGATTAAATATTAAGAGTTTTTTTTGTTTTTGTTTTGATGAACTAATTGTTTATTGGTCAGAGGCTTCTATTTACAACATGTTTTTTTCCTGACAGATTGACACTTGAAATGAGATTGACACTATTGTGATTGACTCATTGTGTAGCATCAACTTTAGCCTTTTTTAAATTAATTGAAAGTGGATAAAGTACAGTAATAATCTGAACTACTACCAAAAGCCAGCTAATAAAATGTTTTATTGTTCGACTTTGCATTATGAACTTCCTTGTGCCACAGATGCAAGAAAACACCAGAAAGCTAGAACATTAAGATTAAAACCAAACAGCTAAAGGCATCAGAAAGCAGAGAACATTGAAAAGATAGCTTTAAAAGAAATGAATTCTTAGAGCATCCCCGAGCATCATCTTCAAGAAGAACTCCTGTCTGAACAGTGAACTTTCTTTTACTTACTTTCAGCAGTTCTTCAGAGTGTGGTCTGTCCTGGGGCAACTTCTGTAAGCAGGAGTCCACAAAGTTTCTGAAGTAGTCCGTCCTGAGAGAATACAAAGAGCAGGAGGATTTCAAACACTACAGCTCTGAGTGGAGGACTGAGAGAAAAGCCATCACTCACCATTCACTGGACTGCAGGGATGGACTCTCATTCTGCGCAATGTGGTATAAGGCACTCATAGCATTCATGTTGAAGAGCGGAGGTTTCCTTTCAGCTGGAGGAGAGAACATTGTCAGAAACAGACTGGAAAAAAACTAAAAATATATAAGTCTAAGTCAATCAAATCTTTTAATCTCACCTAATTCAATAGAGGTTATTCCTAGAGACCAGATGTCAACTTTTCCATCATATTGGCCCTCATCCATGGCCAGGATCACCTCTGGGGCCATCCTGTGATTGACAAAACAGCAATCATCAGTAAACTAACAATAATACATTTCAGAAGTTGGCAGGTCTAGTAGGCCTTCCAAACATGATTAACTCCACCAATATTTAGAATTCATTCATTTTCTTTTTGGCTTGGTCCCTTTATTAATCTGGGGTCGCCACAGCGGAATGAACCACCAACTTATCGAGCATATTTTTTTTTACGCATCGGATGCCCTTCCAGTCCCAACCCAAAACTTACACAACTATACACTTGCATTCACACACATACACTATGGCCAATTTAGCCTTTTCTACGGTGGCCGAGAAAGGTTAACGCGCTGCAATTTAAGAAAGCACATGCAATAAGAAAAAACACCGGCAAATTAAGAAACGTTCTTCATCAATTTGAAAGCACACCTGTTACAAATTCTCACAAGAGAGCTTAACACGCTGCAATTTAAGAAAGCACATGCAATAACAAAAAAAACCAGCAGATTAAGAAAATATCTTCATCAATTTGACAGCACACCTGTTACAAATTCTCACAACACAAACAACGGAAGAAACGCGCAGCAAGTTATTGAAAACACAACGGAAGAAAATGCGCAGCAAGTTATTGAAAACACAACGGAAGAAAACGCGCAGCAAGTTATTGAAAACACAACGGAAGAAAACGCGCAGCAAGTTATTGAAAACACAACGGAAGAAAACGCGCAGCAAGTTATTGAAAACACAACGGAAATGTTTCAAGAGGACCCAAAAAACAGGACGGACACAGCTAAGATACGGATGTAGTTAATTTATTTAATAACGCAACATTTCAGTTTGTCATTATTTAGACTGATAATTTACAAAAGACAACGGAATCGTGTAATCAGGATATTAAAGACCACCTTTCAAAAGACCACCAATCACTTCACTGAACAACAGTCATGCCGGGTCCGTATCAGCTGTGTCCGTCATGTTTTTGGGTCCTCTTGAAACATTTCCGTTGTGTTTTCAATAACTTGCCGCGCGTTTCTTCCGTTGTTTGTGTTGTGAAAATTTGTAACAGGTGTGCTGTCAAATTGATGAAGACCGTTTCTTAATCTGCTGGTGTTTTTAGTTATTGCATGTGCTTTCTTAAATTGCAGCGTGTTAAGCTCTCTTGTGAGAATTTGTAACAGGTGTGCTGTCAAATTGATGAAGACCGTTTCTTAATTTGCTGGTGTTTTTTGTTATTGCATGTGCTTTCTTAAATTGCAGCGCGTTAACCTTTCTCGGCCACCGTACTTTTCAATTCACCTATACTGCATGTCTTAGGACTCTGTATATACAATATTATTATACTTCCAACTGAAACACGATTTTGATTAGGGGGCAGTGCTTTTTTTTTTTTTTGCACATCATTCCCTCATAGCAAACTAGTGGAAAGAGTGGCGTGGTTAAGAATAATGAGGCTGAAGCCGTTAAACTGATGTCAACAGAAAAAGACCGCCTCTCCATATGCAGAAGCAAAGTCAGACTTTGATTGAAGATTACCAAAATGAATTAATTACCATGGATTAATTGTTCAATTAAAGAGTAACAAAATAAGCATTGTAAATTTTGATTTCACACACACTTTTATATTAATATTGTCTGATGAACGCTATAAAGTTTGAAAAAAAAAGTAAAAAAAAAGAAGTAAAAAAAACCCCAAAACAAACAAAAACAAACGTTTAACTCACCAATAAGGAGTCCCCACAAATGAATTGGCAG
>CAIGQQ010004837.1:19395594-19416135 GCA_903798035.1 Danio albolineatus | reverse complement strand
AAATACAGTCAATATTGTGTCTACAATGTGATTCTCTCTATATATATATATAAATATATATAACCAGTAATACAAGTAATATCACACTAGATAGAGTATAATTTCTTCTAAATATCAGCATGAGATTGCAAATGTGATATTGACTTTATACAACACTTCAACAAACAAGAATTTAATACTGAGTGAGTCACGTTGTAGACACAATATTGACTGTATTTGGCAATGAAAAGCTTTCCAGCATTGTTTAGAGCTAAAAAGCAAAATAGTCCAACCAGGTATATGTAACATCAAGTTCAAAACAACACCAAACAATTCTACAATATTATTGATCAGACTGAGTCAGTTCCATAGATAATACATAGCCAGATTCCAAGGCACTTCTCTTCTGATTCACTCACCTGTGAATCATGTTGTGGGAGTGCAGGTACGCCAATCCCTGCAAAGCACCATGAGTAATCGCTGCGATCTCTATCTCTTGTAAAGGTTTTTTGTGTACTGCAAGTAAAAAAATCAGTTTTAAAAAGGTCTTACTAGCGATAAACAAATACTACCAAAAATACATTCTTCTTTTTTTGTAACTAGAGACAGTATAAACACAGTCCGTATCTTTGTAGCATATCAACACAAGCATCAAAATATCCAAGCTTACCCTCGAGGAGATCTGAGGTGGACCCCAGACAGTACTCCATAACCAGCTGGAGAATCAGAGACATGTTTCAGCAAGGAGTCCATGCACAGAGAAAACAAGTTACAGAAAAAACAGTTCATATTCAAAATGCCATGCATATAGACTGTTGTCAAAAGAGCTGATATATATAATCAGAACTGAGTTTCTTACCCATGCTGTGTGCTCTCGCAGATAGCATCCTTTATACTCTATGCTGTTTGGGTGCCTTAATCTCTGAAGGAATTTCACCTCTTTTATTATATCCTGCCATTTCTGGAAAAACAGTGAGAGAATAGATTAAATCTGAAAGAAAATGGTTAGGCAAATCCCTTCTGGGCAGTATGAGGAATCTGAATATTTTTACCTTCATTTGGAACAATTGTGACATGATATTACTTATCATCAAATAAAAGTGTTCAGATTAAGAGCAGAGACTTTTATTTTTCTTCACTGCATATAAAAATGGTCAATTATAAGACGCAGTACTCTTTACTATTAGACTATTTATTGAACTGATCTTTGAATGTGAATATTTCCATTTCATCATTTTAAATCAAGTTCGTTTTGATTACTTTCTGTATTCATTTAAGTATTTGGTTTAAATCAAGAACGTTTTTTTACCTCATTAGACTGTTTTCCACTATAGGACATTTTCTTGATGGCCACCACCTCTGAGGTCCGCACATCTCGTGCCTGTAAAAACATATATGCATGCTTTAATTCAGTACTACAATGACTATGATTTCAGTTTTTATTAGCAACTTAAATTATGTTATCTATTTAAAAAGTCTTTTCTTAGGAGATGTAAAAGTACTCACAAAGTAAACAGCGCCGAAGCTGCCATGGCCAATCTCCCTCAGGTCTGAGAAGAGTCTTTCAGGGTCTTCCTTAAAAAAGAGGTCTGCGATGTCGGGGTCTTTCAGACTCCCTGCGCGAACAGCGTTGGGCATGCTGTGAGGGGCCTGGGCCGCAGCCGCCAGTCACTATCTGGGTCTGCAACACGACAGCCCCCACTGATGGCTCATCTGCAAGACAGTGGCCTCATACGGACCAAAACCTGACAGGGAAAGAGAAAAAAAACATTGAAAAGCACTATATAGATAATAATGCATATTTTCAATGTGACCTAGAACCTGAATATACAGTATAAACAGCCCAGTGTTATATACGATAAAATAACTGAAAGGGGAAATATAAAAATTATGTTGATAAGACAACTGTAAGAGAAAGTAAGTGATCAAACTGCTGTTTGCAGCTGGGTTTGTGCATTACAGCAGATGTGGTCAGAATAGTTCCCCTTGTTAGTCTCAGCAAGAGGGAGCGGGGGAGAGGAAGTGTACAGGAGACGACCAGGAGCTGCAGTCAAAACACTAACGACCCTTCCATTATTATGAACACAGATAGAAAAATCAGTTTCCAGAATGACTCCACGGCCCTCAGCTTCCTCATCCAGCCTATTTAAAAATTACTCTGACCACTGAACGTCAAGTCAGTCTCTACAGAACTGAACAAGTCATTCATTTACAGCATAAAGCGTCTTCCAGTTAACGAATTTAAACTTCAATAGTTTGAAGTAGTTTCAATAGTTTGTATTAATACACCAGTCAAACTACAACTCAAATATATATATACACACACATGCACAATTTCATTTGAGTGACTAAACGGTCGTCAGTTCAAAATGGGCTGGTCTGGTCTTCAGAAAGTGCTGACCTACTTGGCGTTTCAAATGCCATTTCTACAGTTTGCAGACAATGAGCCGAAAAAAAGAAAATGGCTTGATGATGATGAAAGAGACCAGAAAAGATAGAAAGTAACTCAAATAATCACCTAAATAACTAACTTATTCAAAACAGCCTTGCTGAACACATAAAATGTCAAACCTTGAAGCAAACGAGCTACAGCAGCAGAACACACCAATCCTACTGTTGTCAGATATGAACAGGAAACTCAGACTACAATTCACATGGGCTCTATAAAATTGGCCAATAACACTCCATGTCACAAAGCTGACAGTCCACAGTCACCAGATCTCAATCCAATGGAGCACCTTTCTTTTGTGCAGCAATGAGAGATTCATATCATGGATGTGGAGTCAACAAATCTGCAGCAAATCCTGA
The DNA here is from genome assembly GCA_903798035.1 of Danio albolineatus. NCBI lineage: Eukaryota > Metazoa > Chordata > Actinopteri > Cypriniformes > Danionidae > Danio > Danio albolineatus. The sequence continues at coordinate 19,413,348 of CAIGQQ010004837.1, read as the reverse complement.
TGCTATCATGTTAATATGAACCAAAATCTACAGGGAATATTTGCAGGAGCTTGAAATAGCACGCCTGATAGTTATGAATACGATGTATATAAAAGACAGAAATATCCCACTCCATCTGATGCAAGCAGAGTGTTTTAATAAGCGCAGTGTCAGAGCAGTCAAGCACACTCCAGCCAAAACTCATGAGAGGAATCGCTTCCAGCACCGGCTCCCTTCTGAAGCCCAGCAACAACTAGCACGTCAGTTTCCATGGCAACAGCATCTTAGAGCCAATGGCCAAGAGGCTGCAAACTACCGTCTCGAACGATGTTTATCTGCTTACGTGCATGACTGACTAACCGACAGAGCGATTTAATGAGAGACATCAGGACACCTGGTTCACAGCTGTACTGAATCATTCTAGATAGACACACCTTGTAATTTTTCTGTTGAGAATATATTCAGCTCCGCTGCGTCACAGTTAGTAACGTCCATCACTATTCCAAATGCTAGCCCTCAGAGTTTGTAGAACTATTTCTATCATTAGCCAGACTTCTGGACTGACACATAGAGTACTAAAATGTACATGTAAAAAAAAAAAATATGCTACGAACACTATTCTTTCATTCATTTTCTTTTTGGCTCAGTCCCTTTATTAATCCGGGGTCGCCACAGCAGAATGAACCACCAACTTATCCAGCATTTGTTTTACGCAGCGGATGCCCTTATAGCCACAACCCATCTCTGGGAAACATCCATACACACCCACTCACACACATACACTACGGACAATTTAGCTTACCTATTTCACCTGTACCACATATCTTTGGACTGTGGGGGAAACCGCAGCACCCGGAGGAAACCCACGCTAACACGGGGAGAACACCACCAAACAGAGAACACCAAACACCAAACTCCACACAGAAATGCCAACTGACCCAACCGAGGCTCGAACCAGCGACCTTCTTGCTGTGAGGCGACATCACTACCTACTGCACCACCGTGTCGCCCGCTACGAACATTAAACAAAGTTATTATATCAGAAGTTATTATAGAAGACTTGAGTTGGAAGCCACTAAATGGACATGACAATAATTTCTTAGTACTTCGATAGACATAAAATAAAACTGTTATTTACTAAAAGTTTATGATTACCTTCACAATTTTCTAGCATTTATTCTAGATTAAGTTTTAATAATTAGTAATGTTATTACGTCCTTCAGAAGGAAATTGCTTGAGTCATGTTTTTAGTGTCGATTTATTATGAAAAGAACATGAATGAGAACATAAAAATAGTTTTCAAAAAAGATCTCAACAATACGACACACACACACCTGAAGAGCGAGCACAAAAATGCCCCTATCTCTGTCTTTCCTGTATTCACTTCTCTTTTGACAGTGTAGTCCAATCACAGTCAGATACAGAATTATTTCTGATATTGAACGCCTAAATATACCATCATATATGCTTTTTTTTTGCTCTTAAAGTGCTGGTATTGTTGACATTTTATGACCAAGGACGATAGTTAGTTACAGCTAAAAATCTTCATTAAAGGTTGCACTGATGAACAACAACAAAAAAAGTCACCTAGATCTTGGATGACTTGAGGGTAAACACATTTGCTGCAAAATCATATCTTCTTTGGGTGAACTATCACTTTAATAACTATGTTGTCATAGTTACGCAAATGGCCTGCATTCCAACTGTTCGTTTTTATTAGTAAACAGCATCAAACTATAGGCAGATAGGAATGACCTCGTTCTAAAATAGCGCTTTGTTTGTTGTTGGAGCTGGTTGTGTTCTGGCCAGTGCTCCCCCCTCAGAGCTGCTCAGATGATCGGCTGCACAGACACAATGCTGAGAGCTCAGGGCTGATGATGTCTCAGTCACAAGACCAGCCCGAGCGTCGGCCTCCCACCACACCAGCTGCCTCACACTCTCTCTGCCCACACACATACACACACATACACACACAAACACACTCCAATCACACCCGTTCACCTTTACAAAACGCAGAAGCTGCCAGACACTAACTTTATCTGAAAGCACTCACAGTGGGCTAAATTTTGCACTATTTAGGATGACAGGCAATTTGAAAGGTTATTTGATTTTGAACTTGAATTTATATACCTTTTTATATACGTTTATACAACAGTTATATCTGGTTCTCAACACATATTTGACTAAAGCACTCAGCAGTACTGATATACGCACTGCTACTTGTGTGACTCTTGCTCATAAAATGAACAATAGATAGAATGATAGAACGATAGACAGAATTACAGAATGATAAAACCATAGATAGATAGAACGATAGATAGACAGATAGAGAGATGGATGGACTGATGGATAGATTGACAGACAGACAGATAAATAGAACAATATATATACAGACAAATAGACAGACAGACAGACAGACAGACAGGCAGACAGACAGACAGACAGATAGATAGATACCCACCGCAAGACATTTATGTACTGTGTGAAGTGTATCAATAACGTAAACAGGCTAAAAACACGAAGTAAATGTGATGGTTACTTTAACAAAGATATTATTACTCTTTTGATCATGTGACCTTAAGTGGCACATCCTTGAGTACTGAAGTTCCGACTGATTGGCTGCAAATTAGTATCGGCTGATAATCACTGTATTATTCAATCGGTAGCCACTAAATCTGCCCTATCTCTCAAACAAATTGTGAGGGCCAGACTCAGACTTTGCTTGAAGCAAAGATGAAACCAGAATGCTCAAACCAAAATGAACCAAATTGGCCCACACATTCAAGTGGGCAAAAAATGACCCTGTATAGTTAAAAAGAAACATTTGCAACTGTTGCAATTGCAGTCAAATGTAAAAATGTGACAATCTGTGGCACAATATTCAGATTCTCTCTGTTTTTATGGAATTTTATGGCATTATAACACATTTCTGTTTAGGAACAACAGCAGGGCTCAACAATAAGGACTGCCCGATGGCCCGGGGACAGTGTGAGAGATGCTCGGGACAGTAGACAGAATAGTTACAGGCCCGATCAGGCCAGTGCTGCCTTGTCACTAAATTGTAATTTGCCTGCAACTATTTGTCAATGTCATGCATATATAGTCTTAAAATCAAGGAATAGTTTGTGCTTTCAGGTATTTGAATGCTACCTTCTCTGTGAAGTCGTAAATACCATATTGCTTTTTTGGGTTCCTCTTTCTGATTGGATGTCGCGAGCACGTTATTTTTTTCCGTAACCCGGTAAAAACCAACACAGCGAAGAGACGACAACATGTTGGCAACATCAAATTATGAGGCTAAAAGAAAATGTCTGTTTTGTGATGTTAAGCTGTCATTTTTAAGTCAGCCAGGTTTTGTTTTGCAATAAAATACCTGCACATTTTCCATAACATTTTTAGAAATTATTTTTGACACATTATTTAAAATATGTGGCTAAGAAATAGCAATTCACTTTTTTTTTTTTTTTGGTGGGGCCAGTGAAAAATTTTGGCAGGCAAGTAAAAATCTGAACCACTGGTCCAATGGGGCCAGTAGAAAAAATCCTTAGTGTTGAACCCTGAACAGTGATGTTACAATAGTCATCACTGTTGAGCACACACAGACAGGTTCACTGACTGAATTCAGCATGCTTGCATATTTTCTCATTAAAAAATACAAAGTGCTAAAATGATGAGATTAGTTTCACAGCTTCAGTGATTATAATAGAGTTTGTATGCCATTATCCTAAACCAACTTGCTCCTATGTGTAGCCAGAATATACATGGCAGAAAAAAATCAAATCATGTTTCTGTTTATTTCTGCTGTCACATATTAAACATTAGACAACGTTTGAATGTTTTATTATAGGTCGCTGTTAAGTTCAGTTTGACATTGTCTTATAGGCTCTACTAAAATATTTCAAACATATAAAATATTAAACATACTTTTAAAAAAATCTAATTCAGGCAAAAAAAATTATAATAATAAAAAATCCAAAATTTTGACTTTGAATGACTGAAACCCTTGGCAGATATTATGATTTATGGTTTGGTTTTACCATAGACGTGTGAACACAAAATGTATTACTCTCAAACATTATTTATATTTGCATGTAACCACATAGCATCTTAAAACTAGGGAATCTTTAAAACAAAATGTATTTCCTTGCCTTAGCTGTCTTTTTGAATAAAAAAACATATTATTAAACAAAATGTAATAAAATAAAAAATAAACTAATTAAACAGGCCTTAATTAATTGGTATGTAGTGGAAATACTAATATCTGTTCAACATTCACATAAATTAGATGACTAAGTATTAACATGTAAACATTATTAAAGAGCCCATATTATGGATTTTTGAAAATGACCTTCCATGCAGTGTGTTACACAGCTCTAAGTAAAGTGAAATGTCCAGCTAAGGCTTAAATCTGAAAGTGCAAAGTGTTTAAAACGATTGATTCATATATAAAACAGTCGACTCATTGTTTAAATGAATCGTTATTAGAACGAGTCTTTAGCCGTTTCGGCTTGACGTCAACGCGAAACATAATAGTTGCGCACGCAGACCCGGGAAATTTGAACTGCCCGGCCCCGCCCACAGACAGGAAGGAAAAGTGGAAGACAACAAGCACTGTATTACAGTAAGTGTTGTAGCATAACCGGCTAGACTAACCGCATAACCAGCGGGACAGCAGTGACGTGTGATCTGAGTAATATCTAAGTAAATCTTTATACTGTTTGATGGCAGTATAAAGTTTTAGAGAGAAGTTATTGACAGCTTTTGGTTTTCGCGTTTTGCTCTTTGTAGACGGTCCCTAAGGACCGGTCTCTCTACCGCCTGCACACAGAGTTTAATATTATGCATCCAGCGCGTAGGCAAAGCTCATTTTTAGGAAAATAAGGTTGTAGGTGATTGTATACATTGCGACGGTTGAAAAGAGGTGCTGTTTGTGTAGGAACAATGTTTCGGTCATGAGTTATTGATCCGGAAAACACGACTGCTGCTAACTTTACTAAACTTATCGGCATTCCGGTTAAATCATGACCCGCAGACGCTGTGCTCTGAAGTGCGAGGGAAAAGCTGTGTTATTTTCCCTACCTGGAAATCTCTTTTCCCTACCTGGAGTGGTTGAGGTTTTTTTCGTAAAATACCTGAGAATTACATCCCGAACACGGTGCTGTGTTCGCGTCATTTCTCTGAAGAAAGCTACACCAATCTACCAGCTTACGACGCGGGATTTGTTGCACGGTTGTTGTTAAAGGATGGATCAATACCCAGTTTATTTGGACCTGCGTGTTCTTCCAGTCTTGTTGACCGTAACAAGGTAAATATGGATGTAGTTGTCTGTATTGTGTTTGCTCCGTGCAGCATGTAGCGGTAGCCATTTAGCTTACTACCGAATGAAACTATTTGTTGGCTTACAATAGTCCATGAAGTGTTCATTATTACTGAATGTTTGTTGTTATGATGAAGAATTTAGCAATGCGCTGTTGTACAAAAGCAGTGATTTGTTTTCAATATGTTCTGGCATTGGGACGTAACGTGGTGGACGTGACGTGGTGACGTGACGTGGTAGCGTCACGGAAAGGAGGTGCTTGGGGAAAAAGACTCGCTCAGACGATTCATATGGGAGTCGGTGGGAAAATGAGGTAAAAATAAATAGATATTATAAGACATCGAAAGTGTTTTTTAACCTTGCATACATATCATCCTGTTGTTTGGGACTTCAAAAAGTGAAGTTTAACCGTTCTCAACCCACCATATGGGCTCTTTAACAATTAGGGATGCAACAATATCAATTATTTGACTTGAGTTAGGCAATTGTGCAAAACATGAAAGCACCAGCTTATCAGATGCTTCTGCACCTAGAAATCTGATGTAAGGTGATAGATAAATCATTCATGCATTCATTTTCTTTTCAGCTTAGTGCCTTTTTTAATCAGGGGTCGCCACAGCAGAATGAACCGCCAACTTATCCAGCATTTGTTAGACACAGCGGATGCGCTTCCAGCTGCAACTCATCACTGGGAAGCACCCATCCACCCACCCACCCACCTACCTACCTACCCACCTACCTACCATTTTAAAAGAATGGTTATAATCCATTTTCATACCTCAATTTTTACATTACAATGACTGATCTGCATCCAATTATCAATTAGCAAGCTCAATTCAAATACACTGACATAGAACAAAAAAAAGCACGGATTCGTAGCAATCATGCTAGCTGCCAGATGCTAAGCATGTGACAAGCAGTTCTTTGAAAGGCAGAATGAGATGACATCCCATCATGCCATTCAACACACACACACAGAAGGAATGTGGCAGGACAGGACGACACAACAGGAGGGCAGGAACTGCCTACATGATGTCGCTTTCTTTCACTCGCTGTTTCTCCATTTCCTCTTCACTCAGTTCTAGTGCTAATAGCACTTCAAAGCATTTCACTCCCATCAACCAGTTCTGTGCTAATCAGCTCTTTAACTCAGCATCAACATTCTACACTCCTTCACTTATTTCCCTTGGACTTTATCTCAGTTTCCAGCGAACTGACAAGTTTAAACAAAACAACTTTGCTACAGTCAGAGCAAAACCCAGCCACAAAAATGAAGAAAGAGAAATGCTGAGTTGTTTTTCAGGAATGTGCGAAAAGCTGAAAAACAGAACTGCGGCAGTGATGTAAGTACACGGAAATAAGCTCTAAAAACAAAAATGAATGTAATTTATCAAAAGTAGATTTCATGCACTCCTTGTACTATTAAACAGAGAATATCACTACCACAAAAAGACCAAGATTGTGAATAACTTGCCCCTCCGCTTATCCAAATGTCAAAACATCCTCTAAATTCAGATTAGGAGGAATGTCTAGGAAACTCCTCTGTCCGAGCAGGGATTTCCCCTGATTTGCCAGACAAACAGCAGCAGAGCTCTGACCCAGCAGAGCTTTAAAGATGCTGCACTGCTGTGTATTTATAAACACTCAGAATGACCTTGTGAGTGATTAGGCCCTGTGTCCTGGCTGCACCGGTGGAGATCACTTCATGAAGAAATAGTACCACCGGCAGTATAAGCAGTCATTTAGCTTGTAGTTTTTATATTATGGTTTTAAATAATAAGCAATATAATATTTCTACATTGCATTACGAATAGTTTCTTTTACACAATAAATTAAAGTTTTGGGAATGGATTCTCGGTAAAAGTTGGATTTATTTAGAATTACTGTCTTATGTATATTGTTTTTGTTTAACTACAAAAACAAATGAAGACACACAATGAGTCTTTATGACATACTTCTATGGTACAGGCCAACAATATCAATGCTGTAATTACGTAAGAATCTTTCATTTCATTTTCCTTCGGCTTAGTCCCTTCATTCATCTGGAGTAGCGACAGTGGAATGAACCGCCAACTATTCCGGCATATGTATAAACACAGCGCATGCCATTCCGGCAGCACCCTAGTACTGGGAAACACCCATACACTCTGACATGCACACACATATACTACAGCAATTTAGTTTATTCAATTCACCTACACCTCATGTCTTTGGACTGTGGGGGAAACCGGAGCACCCGGAGTTAACCCACGCAAATACGGGGAGCACATGCAAACTCCACACAGAAATGTCAATTGACCCAGCCGGGACTCCAACCAGTGACCTTCTTGCTGTAAAGCGACAATGCTAAGCACTGAGCCACCGTGTAGCAGTATCAGCTATTCATTGTCATCAATGCTTATAATTATAGTAGAGAAATAAAATTCTCTTGACAAGGATAAAAACAAATACTTTCTTGTGACAGTTCTAATGCAAATATTGCAAATATCACCAGTGAAAGTTCATAAAATATAAATACAAATTCTTAATGGAATATACATATTCGTTTGTGACAAAATTAATAAAATATTACAAACATAAATACATTATAAATTTATTTTATATAAATATACATTTACTTTGTGCAATGGCAGGGTCACTGTGTCAGCAATAATAGTAATTATAATGAAAATAATTATAATAATAATTGCATAAGTAATCACATAAATGCACATATTAAATAACCATTGCAATTCTGCTAGCCTGCTAATATAATATAATATAATATAATATAATATAATTAAAATATAATGCAACTAACTAAATGCAAATAATGAAATATTTAAATAGATTAGGTAACATATTTTGAAATGCTCCATTTTGTATAATATTTGAATATAATAAAAATATATTTGAGAGAAATATATATTTGCAAATACAACTCTCAACTACTGAGCCAGCAAAAAATATATAAATATATAATAATAATAACAATAATAATAGCATAATATAGGATAATACAATATTAATAATAATAATAATAATAATAATAATAATAATGATAATAATAGCATAATATACGATAATAATACAACAACAATAATAATAATAATAATAATAATAAAGGGGCAAAATAACTATTGTAAAGCCCTTTGATAATCATAATTAATTACTAGAGAGGGCTAAATTCAAAGCGGGTCAGCTATAGATTTAGATTTCTTTACACTATTTGAGCCTGTCACAGTCCTGCAAGACAGACAGATACGTGGAAAGCATAAAATCGGATCAAGCAAACTTGTGTTAGTCACTTGATGACATCAATGATAATCAGAGGTCTGATATCAGATGGATGTGGGAGTGGAGACCCCGAGGGCTCCGAGTAACGGATGCTACACGGAGAGCACAGAGGCCCTGATTTAAGAGGCAGCAATGAGGTCACAGAAAGACAATCACGGTGGAGAAAGCAGGCAGTATGTCTCAACAACAGAGCCACTGTTCAGCCTCTTGTTCACATACCACCAGTTTGCATGTTTATGAGCAATGCAAAGCCATAAACAAATGCAGCGGAGCTTCATTGCATTACAATCACGGCAATCATTTCCACTGTGCCAGAGCATCAATATAAAGGCAGGAAATACCATATAAGATGTAATAAGCAATGATAATGTCTGAGGAATATTTATGAATCATCTCATCTATAACAATAATGGCAGCATCACATTGACGGAGAGCCATCATGAAAACTAAAATGTAAACAGCAGCAGGTCCATCCATCATTATCATTCAGTCTATACATCTCAACTACACAAATACATCTCATTAAACTGCTGTTTGCACAGACACATTGTCTACAGAGCACGCTCACTTTACAGGAACAGCAAGTTTTTAAGTATTTCACACAAGAGTAAATCCACACGTTAATGTATATAATCATAATTGACAGCCCAGACAAGTTATGTGTGTGGGTGACATTCATATTATACGAAGACCTCACACCCCAGAGCAAAAACCCCAACACAAACATGTGCCTTTCTACGTGATGATCTATTAACAGCTTCATTACCTGCAGCCAAACTTCAATGACTTTGGTGGAAACTAACAAACTTTGTTCAGTTTTTTCTGTTAAATCCCTGGAATGGGTTTCAACAAACAAGCAAACATTTAACGGACGTCTTGTGTTGTGTTAAAAATCAGGAAGTGTTTATTTTGACAAGAACTCAAGTTAGCAGAGCAGCTAACAGCTCACTTACCCTCCCAACAGGCCAGGATGAGCAGCCAGCCTGAGAAAACTCCTCCGACCACAACAACAACAAACCCGGAGGACAGAAGCACGCCTACCGACCTAAAACGAGTCACAAAAAAAACTTATCGATCGCTGTCAAGCATGAGTGTCCGCTGAAGAAACTCCCGCAGCCCGGTGCTGGTTATCGGTGGCCCAGCAGCGCACCACTCTCCCGGGCTACTGCTGCTGCTAAAGATGGCGTCCGAGAACGATCCACTCCCTGACGGCTTAAAAACAGAGAGAACCGCGGCCCTTTTACACACCGACGGCGAGACCACACCTCAGATTCGCTCCGAAATGCTTAGGACTGCTGTTTTTTGCACCCGTCTGTTCGGGCTGTGGGGTGATGATCATGTTGTGGTGGTGGCTGTGATTTTTCTCTCTCTGCCCTCCTCTACTGATGTCCGAATCGTTCCATTGAACTGAATCATTTTCAACGACTCGTTCGAGCCGATTCGCTTAAGAATCTTGTCAAGGTTTCTTTCTCCTGACAAGTTTACTCAAACTTCACAATTTTTTTTTCAAACTTTAAACCTTCAGCAAAAACCTGCCATGTGTATTTGGCCATGTGTAACATTACATTTTATTTAAATTGATCAACGTATTACAAATGTATATAATAAAAAAGCAGGCTAATTTCCTAAAATCAGATCAAAGCAAGAATATTCTGGGTTTATACTGTAAATCCACTTTCAATTATTTTTAAACCTAGCCTATTGCCTTTTGTCATCATTTTTTTATGGGACCCAAAGTAAAAGTTTGTTATACGTAATTAAAAACACACCCTATTTATTTTTAAAAGAAGATAATGTAAAGTATGTTGGAGACAGATATTTGACTTTCATAACATTTTGTCTTCTGTGAATGTCAATGGCCACTGATTTAAACATTGTTCAAATTAGGTTCTGTTGTATTAAACTGAAGAAGAAATTAAGAAAAATTTCATAAAATCCATATAGAGCAATGGTTCTCAAACTTTTTTCACCATGTACCACCTCAGAAAAAAAAATGTCTTTCCAAGTACCACCATAATAACCAGAATTGAAGTACAATAACGTAGTAGGGATAATTAAGCAGCTACAGCAAAAACAAGGCATATTAAGTCCCCTAATTAACAATATTTATTATTGTCAGCCACTTAATTAAACGGTTTAGCCTATTAAAATTTTATGATGACAATTTTCTGATTACATCTGTGTTAAAAGTGTGTTCATTTTTTGACTTTTTAATTATTCAGTGATTCCTCCGTGTACCACTAGAAGGAAGCTTGTGTACCACTAGTGGTACGTGTACCACAGTTTGAGAACCACTGATGTAGAGTTTAGTTCCAACTCTGTTCAATGAAGCGCATAGAAGGACTCAGTGTTGTTTGATTAGGTGTAATTAATTACAGTTAAACCTAAACTATGCAGAGCTGTGGGCTTCCAAGAACTGAGTTTGACAGGTTTAGAACCACTTCAGGGTCAGTGAATTTATTTTTCATTAATTCATCCATTTATGCATTAATTTTCTTTGGCTTAGTCCCTTATTTGTTAGGGGTTGCCACAGGAGAATGAACTGCCAACTATTCCGGCTCATGTTTTATGCAGCGGATGCCCTTCCAGCCGCAACCCAGTACAGGAAAATGAATATTTTTTGTACTTTTATTTTTAAATTTCAAGCAAGTAACCAATAACATTAAATCACTGGATACATCAGATAATTAAACAAAACTTGTGTAATTAGCATAAACTGATAAGCAAATGGTGTTTATGAAAAACAAAAACAAATTTGTGTTGTACGAGTGCTTTTGGTGTGCCGACTCTTATGATTCTATGATTCAGATGTTTTTGAACCAGTTCACTAAGTGAGTCGATTCTCTAAAAATAATCGACCAGTGCTCCCCTCCTCCTCTCCTCCTGGTTCCTGGAACGCCTGTTCCGCCCTCCCAATGTGGGAAACTCCCACCGTCCCCAAGAGATGGAGCATTAAACCCCTATAATAAACAGCTACAGCTTACATATAAAGATGTCCTGTATAAATGTTTAAAACTCTGTTTCTGGGGCTGCCAAAATCACAAAAATCAAGAGTTCTGTCATGGACTTAGATTCTTATTTTCTTAGAGAAGCATCAAGACATCACACACTGATCCATTATAATGTTAATTGCAGCATGGAGAGGAAAACAGATGAAATCAGAGGGAAATGTAATGGAACGTGATTCCTGGAAAACTGTGCTGCAGTGCAATTTCAGCATTATGATTATAGTTATGCTTGTTGGAATGTTATCACATGTAGTTATCAGTGGCAAATGTGTTTCAGAAATATGTTAAAGATATTTTAAAAATGCTGAGTATGATACACTTGATATGATGACTGATTTTGATTGATTATGATAACTTCTAAATAAATAATCATTGCACAATAATGATGATGATGCTGTCTGAAAGAAATGCAAATGATAATAATCATTTTATTCCTATGCATCTGAAGTCTAAAGTTTGAAAGCCAAATCTTACTCTCTCAGATGGACTTGATAACTAGGACAAGCAGAGCAGAACTCATAAAAATCAAATGAAAAGGATTACAACTCGTCTATGTTATAAGCATAATCCCAGTCTTATACACCCTATACAATGGCAACATATTTCGCCACATTAAAGCCTAAAAATGCACAGTGCTGTTGGTTTTCTTAGTATTTTACAATATCGGTAATCATCACATTTATGGATCACTAAGAGGTTAAAGCTGATCCCTGGGCAAAATTATTACAGTGATGTCAACAAGCCTGCAAGCGACCAATTGGTAAACAGAGCAGAGAATTGGCGCTCTGGGTTGGTTCTGAAGCAGCAGTCTCTCTCAGCCAATCAGAGCACAGGATGCTGTCACTGTATCCAGGCGAACAGAGGGCTTGAGACTGTTTTATGAATGGGATTTAAAGAGCCATGCTTCTTCCTGTCCATGTCATTAGAGAGACACTGATGTGTTATTAATATGAGCATAAAACAACCACGAATTGTCTAAGGACTAAATGACCCGTTGTGACATCCTGCTAAATATGGTTTGTATGAACTCTTGGTCGTTTTGAATGTTTAGAGAGCCCAAAGACGCTCTGCTGGGAATAATTTATGATTTCCTCTATGTATAATTAAATTTTAAAAACGAACCACAACAATGAATGGAGGACAGATTTGTTTGTTTTCTACATTCATTCATTTTCTTTTCAGCTTAGTCCCTTTATTCATCAGGGGTCTCCACAACGGAACGAACCGCCAACTTATCCAGCATATGTTTTATACAGCGGATGTCCTTCCAGCTGCAACCCAGCACTGGGATACACTCTCGCATTCACACACATACACAACTTACACAATTTAGCTTATCAATTTACCTTTAGTGCATGCCTTTAGACTGTGGGGAAACCAGAGCACTCGGAGGAAACCCACACAGAGATGCCAACTGATCCAGTCGGGGCTCGAACCAGCGACTTTCTTGCTGTGAGGCGACAGTGCTACCCACTGAGCCACCGTGTTGCCCCTTATTCTTTACAATTTGGGGAATTTTAAAGTTCGAAAGTTCAAAGCTTTTTCCTAAATGCAAGAAATGCGGTATGTTTAATGTGATAAACTTGCAGTCATAAATCAGTAAGCATGATGAAATAAATTTTATGGGGAGATAAGATAAAAACATAAATAAAGCTTTGTGTTGAGCTTAAACGTGAAGTGAATGTGCTTTATTTACCCCAGGATTTCTGGAGAAAATAGAGAACAACCCTATGTAAGATTTTGCTCTGCAGTAAAATACATTTCAAATTTTTGTGCAATTTATTTGGAAAAAAAGCTATATTTATCCTCCTGAAAGTATATTTAAATTTTAATATCAATGAAAAAGAATTGAACTTTAAAATGTTTTTAAAAATGAAACTACCACTTTACATTAACAGTTGTGCTTTACAAACTTTACGATTTAACCAATTTAAAGGGAAAGTTCAGCCAAATTAACAAATGTGTGATCATGTACCCAGCAGAGAAATCTGGCCTAGATTTGGCATAAAGCTGGCACAGCAGGCATTCATCCGGCACTGGCATATAGCATGTGTTCCAATCATGACCTGGTTTTGGCAGAGGTGGCACCGTGTTTAAAGGGGTGATCCAGTGTGTTTTTAAAGCTTAATTGTGTTTATGGGGTGCAAAGCAATGTGTGCTCATGCTTCATTTGTGAAAAATCATGTTTTTTTCATATATCTTACTTTGATTATACACAGCTACTCAGCTAACATGAAAACGACTGTCATATTTCCTTGTTCCTCCGAGAGCCCCTCATGATTGGTCAGCTAACATAATGTGCTGAGATTCGCAGATCAGCTCCATGTTACCAGGAAGCGTCTTTCTACAACATTACAGCACATCAGGCCCTGCCCCTTCACTGCGTGGGGTGTTTGCTTGTAACCTGAAGGGTTTATGACATCATTAACCAGGATGTATTTTTTTTTGTAGTCTCCAAACTTTATTCGCTGTATGCTTTGCTAAGCTAACTCTGTAATAGCCAATGTCTTCCTTTGCATTGAACTTTTAGCATTTTACCTTCAGAGATGTTGATTATGTTCACACAGCTACATTACACATCAACTTAAGTTTAAAATATGATATCGTAGTGGACCACCCCTTTAAGGTGGCACACAAGACTTGGGCCAGATGTCAAATGTAGTATTTGGCCCAGATGTTAAAAACTGATATGAGGTCCAGATATGTTTGGCCCATCTTGACCCACATTCAAAATGCATTTTAATTTTTTTTGAGTTAAGAAAAAAGTTACCAATCAGGTTGCTTCAAGAAGAAGCACGCCCACATCACACCTAAACTGTAATGCTACATGGGTTTATCAGTTTCATTGCAGTCGTGAAACACCAACATATCTGGTCCAGTTCAGGCCCAGTTGTGGTTTATTAACTTGACTGAGACTTGGCCCAGATATGGTCCATGATTGGCCTTTGTCTGGAAGCAATACTTGGTCCAGTCATGTACCATACTTCACTGAGGCAACTGGGCCAAGCGAATGCTAATTTTGTGGGCCAGAGCTTTGCCAGAGAAATTTTGCTACGTGGGTACTGTCCCTCAAGCAAATAAGGGAAAAATATGGAGGTCAGTACAGTTACCAGCAAACAAACAATCGTATTTTGTATTCAACAGTAAAAAAAAGACTCTCTTTGAAATGCTTTCACTTTAGCAAAAACCTGCTGGGTGTCTTATTTAAAATGATCCACAAAGTATGCATAAATTAACTACACTGACCTATTTATGGTTGGATAGTCCCTTTTTAGGTCAGTTGTTAAATAAAAGTATACATATTACTGAACTAGTAAAATAATTTAAACTGTGACCAGTGACAGTATAATGTCTGTAATTATGGAAGGTTAATGCTGCTAAACAACTGTAGGCGGCGCCATTTATTCGTCAGAGAAGAGTCTGCAAAAGGAAACTCACGCGCGTGAATATGACGTCATTGAAGTTTACATGTGCGGCGTGACAGAAAATGGCTGCAGGAGGAGAGCAACAGCAGCAGACTCACAGACCTGGAGTTTATAAACAGAAAAACAAGCAGCACAAGCATGGAAAACACCGAACTAAAGGCGAGATCGGCCGGGAGAACAAGGGTATGTTTACCGGGGTTATTCATGAATACACGCGCGCCCACCGCCATGTGTGCAGTGAGTCTGAACACGTGTTTAAAGACCCGTGCAGTGAAATAAGACTTATGAAAGACTGTTGATGCAAATATATACTTGAGTCAGAAATGAATTGAGTTTATAAAAGTGTTTAACCGCTTTCGGTTGGACATACTTTAGAAATTGTGTAGATTAATTATATTGTTTTCAACATTTTTATTATTAATAACAGCAATTGAGATAAAGTTGGTTTTATATTAGCACATTTGTTCATTTTTGAACAATGACAGCTTGTGACACGGTCCCTATACTGCTAACCACGCTACTTTGAATATTTAGTCAAGCAATCGCATGCAAGAATGATATCCTAACAATACTAGCACTATTTAACAGACTATGAGTAATGTTGGTAGTCATTGGCTGCTAATAGGATTTCACTATTTAGAAGTTAAAAACAGTGTTTTTACATAATTATGTTAAGGAGTAACTTCGAAGGTGTGAATATAAAACCAAATTTACCCCAATAAACAAACACCATAGTTTAAAAACTGGTATTGTGTTGTCTAATAATGAATGCAAACATGTCTGTAAACATGGCATTGGTATTTCATGAAAACCAATAGTTAAGTGACAACATGTCTTACGAGATTCGAAAGAAATGTCATCTGTAATTTACAGAATTAAACAAAAGATATGTTGTATTCAGATACATAACTACATATTATAAACCCAAGTTTTCAAGTGGTCTTAGTGTGCATTAAAATGTATTTATATACAACCAAAATATACATAACAATTGGCTATTTTTGTTTATCGAATTAGGTAGAGTTGCTGTTGTGGCTCTAACCAAGAAACAGAGAAGAGAGATGAGGAAAAAGGACCGCAGGAACACGGCTAACCAGCTGCGTCGCAACAAAAAAGACTTGGTAAAGCTATTAGTCTTCTACTTTGCTAAATGACTGGATGTGATCTGACTAACTCGCCATCTTTTTGTTGTTGATGTTGGCAGGTGCTGACGGAGAAACGTAAGCTTGGCAGCAGAGATGGACCTCCTCATCTGGTGGCAGTCATAGCGCTTCATTCAGGAGTGGATGCTGGAGCTGTCACAAAGATACTGAGAGGGGAAGGAGTTGGTGGAGTGGTGCGTGAAGATCAAGGTGTCACTGGGGCCAAGGACAGCTTTGGTCTTGTCCTTCCTCGCTTTAAGCAAAGATTCACTTTCTACCGGCCAGACACAGGTAGAATGATAACAAAGCTGAATAAAATAGTAGTGCTGTCGAGAATTTTTTTGGACATTGTTAGTGTCTTTACTGACACTTGTGAGCATTTTAATGTGTGCTAAAGAAAGCAGTTGTTTCTCTGCCCCCAATTTGTGTAGCATTTAAACAGAGCTCACAGATGTTTGAATTTAATCACGCTTGATAGAACCGCAAAACTGTAAACAAGTTTTTTTGCTGTTAATTTAAAGTAACACTTTACAATAAGGTTTCTTTAGTTAGTTTATACATTTACTAACATAACAAAACAACAAACAATTTATTTACAGTATTTATTTATCTTTGTTAATGTAAAGTCATTCATTGTTCTTGTTCAAGCACATTGCTAACAATACATTAGAAAATGTTAATATATGACCACTAAATGCTATTGATTACGAATGCCGAAGTTTTGTTCATTCTTGAAGTAAATACATTAACTAATGGAACCTAATTTTAAAGTGTGACCCTTTTTAAAAAAATGAATATAGTTTATGTTATGATTTTGACGTTCTAATGCTCATTTCTACTTCTTTATGGACAAGGTAGTTCTTCACTTTTTTAGAAGATGTGCAGTAGCTGCCCCTGCCATATTACAGAAAATGTGGAAAAAGTTTTCTAAGGCTTTAAACAATCTAGGTTTAAAATTCAGAAACTGCTTGCCGTTAAGGTAACTGGAGCAATAAATTGGAAATATATTTTCTATGATGTAGCCACATTTAGATGAACATGTTAATAACTTTGAACAGAGCTCTTTCCTGTAACTAAATAAACAAACAACAAAAATGACAATGAAACTGTACAAAGACGACACTTAAGAAAGCATATGTTTGGATTAACACTTCAATTCATCTGTAACATGTTGACGATGATAATTGAAATGACAGGATTGTTTAAAGTACGTTTGACATATATTAAATGTATTGTATGCATATACACTACTGGTCAAAAGTTTGCGGTCAGTACGATTTTTAAATGTTTTAAAATAAGCTTATCCTGCTCACCAAGGCTGCGTTTATTTAATCAGAAATACAGTACAAATTGTGAAATGTTATTGCAATATAAATTAACTGTTTAAAAGTATGTTATTATTTATTCCCGTGATTTTAATGATGGGTTTTCAGCTTCATTATTCCAGTCTTCAGAGTCACATGATCCTTCAGAAATCACTCTACTACTAATTATTTTTATTAATGGTAATAGTAATAAAAGCAAAAGTGACTGGAATAATAATGTCATTTGAACCTACATACAATAAGAAAGCAGTTATTTAATTTATATATATATATATATATATA
>CAIGQQ010004837.1:19343630-19390594 GCA_903798035.1 Danio albolineatus | reverse complement strand
ATATATATATATATATAAACAACTATAATGAAAACTTAATAATAATTGCTATTGTTATATAGTCACATTGAGGAGACATTTGTTTTTTTGTCGTTCTTATCTGATCCGTTGATTGTGTGTTTGTTTTGATTCTGTACACCGTTACACTTTACATCCTGATAAGCAAACAGGGCTTTTGTTTATCCCTTGCTATGGCAACCGGAGAGGTGGCAGCTCATTCAGTCTGGAGTGATCTTGGCAAAAGCGAGTTAAGCCCAAGTCTATCCAGCTGCCCGATAGTAAACGAAGGTCTAAATAAAGTCAGAGGGATGAGATTGAGGGTGGGCATGGCGTGGGGCGGGTGGGTGGAACGGTGCATACGTGACTGCGCGCTGCATGGTGGAGAGGCACTGTTTGTTTTCTCAATGTCTGCTGCTTGGCCTTAGTGCCAGGCATCCCAATGCAACAATAGTGTTTGGAGAGGGAGTCCCGAGAGAAGCCTTCAGTCTTCCTGCTCTTTGGACACAACTTCCTGTCGAGACTAGCGGAGGAGGCGGTCATTTATTTATACCAGCTGGGCTTGAAAGAACAAGGGGAAGCTTGACATGTATGGAAGCTCTGGTCCATTTATTTTCTTTAATCATAATTAGCATGCGTTTGATGTCTTGGGGCGCACCAAAGGAGCCTTTTCAATGCAACATGTTAACAATGGGGAAGTGGTACTACAGATGATTACGGAGATTATTTTTATTACTGCACCTGCCATTGTTCTGCAGGTTGACCCCACAGGGGGGTTAAGGCACCCCAGCGATATGTCTTGTCTTTTTCCCAATTTCAGCCACTCTTGCTGTCTGTTTAGTGGACTTCAAAGAAGTGGAGTGCTTTGTTTGGGTTTGCTAGACCTTATGTGGATGTATGTCTAGAGAGATGTTTTTACATGCTTCTCTTCCTCTCTAAGGATGCTGGGTCTGAATGTGCTTCTGAAGGAGATGATGATGACGATGAGGAGGAAGAAGAAGAGGAGGAGATCAGTTCCACCGGACGCACTGGAGCCGATCAGAAGTATGACGAAGGCATGAACGAGAGCGAGGAGGGAGAAGGGTTGAGGAGATACAGAGAGGCACGTGCCAATGAGATGTTCCCTGATGAAGTCGACACTCCCCTAGATGTCCCATCCAAGACACGGTAAGAAGTAGGACAGGTCCAGCAATGTTAAATTTTAAAGGTTTTGTCTAATTTGATTAGTTTAATACTGTGTGGTTTTGTTTGGTTCATGAATCACACACTAAAACTTCAAAACACCTTTTCAGCCCTCACATTAAGATGTGTTTGTGGTGACCTGATGGCTAGTGAACAATGCTAAATACTAGTGTAAGTTCAGGACAGTTTCGGTTTGTTCACATTTGACCACTTCAATATACATACTCTATTTTATTTCTTAGTGTAAGCATTCATTCTTTAGCAACACATGTTTTTGATTTGATGGGATTTATACTTTACTCTCTAAATTAAGTTTGGTTTGAAGTCCCATACCAGTTTTTATTCTCATACAAATCAACAGATTTCTGCATAGTTTTTTTTGGCTTTCAGACCAGACATGAAAGCAACTGATCTATGCAGTTTATTTCACAATTTTAGAATGCAGTGTCAATTCATACTCCTGCCAATAGACCTTCCCCGCAAAGAGTTTAGAGGAGTGGACAAAAGGAATGGAATAAAACATCAGGCGTCTCTCTGGTCTACTTGTGATCTTAATAATAGGTGTAAACGGGCTTTCCTTTTAATGAAAGTTTGTAATGGCCATTAGGGATAAGTAGATGTTAACATTGAGGCATCACAAATGAAAATATGGATATTAAGTTGGATATATGCTAAAGATGACCTATATACAGTATTGTGTTAAAAATAATCTTTATGGCTCAATCACAGTTCTATTTTGATATACCCCTACCCCTTCAGCCCTTGAAACAGAGTGTGAAGGGAAAGGGCTTTAAAATTTACCTCTAAGAAATTTCTTGCTGTGACTGTTGTAGTTATTCCAGTTGCATTAGGTTTTGGTATTTATCATCAGGAAATCACTGAAAGCATATATCATGTTATCATAAGGATCGTAACTGTACTGTGCATTTACATCGTGGCCATATTCATCTGAACAGAAAAACAGCATTAACATTATACTAGACACTGTAAAAAGGTCATTCCCAGCCACTAGACTTTTCTGAAAGAGTATTAGAGTGTCATCGAGTGACAGTATGTTGAGGGACTGCTATACAGGAGTTATTATTATGGATTATAGATAGATGTTTTTATTTTCTTAAATATTTATTTATTTATTTTTAAACCATGATGGTAAAACACGAACGCTGTTAGGAATGTATTAAAACATATCCTTGTTTGTTGTAAAAATTTGTAATAGTGACAAAAAATTAAAAATAAAATAAATTGTGCATCTCCTGACTTCCGTGTGCAGCCATGCTGCTGTTGTAGATGGTGTATTCTGGGAAATTTTTGTGCCCCTTGGTTTTGAGTGTGGTCCTGAAATATCTGTTTCAAGGGGAATGTAGCCCTTCCACTAAGCCCTACACCTTCAAGAAAAAGAGAAATGGGACAGGGGGAAGGGGAAAGCCTAAGCGGTAGAATTGGTATTGGACCTAAGTGAGTGTTAAATGATGGCAGGTGATGAAGGTAATCTTAATGTAATTAATAATTAAAATAAGCATCCATGTATAAATATCCAAGTTGATAAAACTACATTCGTAAAATTGAATACACCACCTGATATATTGTGCAACCCTGACTTCTACCAAACACCAAAAGGGACAAAGAATTAAAGCTTTTTAAAAAAACAGCTTTACATTATCTCTAGTTATGCTCAACTATCATCATTTTATCAAATGTTGCATTTATTTGATAAAAACACTGTAAAATGCCAATTATATAAAATATTATGACATTGTAAAATACCTTTAGCACTTAAATATTCTATTTTGAAACTTTTCACTATTCCCAGAGTTTGCTGTGCATCTTAGTGTTTCTCGAGAAACATTTTTTAGTGTTTCCTAAAGTAAAATAAATCCAAAACTTGCAGATATTTTAAATCTTTTTCTTTATAAATGCCCCAACTCTCACTTCAGATGAATTTACTGTGTTCTTGTTAAATGAATAAAAATCTTTTTTACTTTGTAATGTATAGTTTACACAAAGCTCCTCATCTGACCGGTCTGTTATGTGTGTTCAGGTTTCAGAGGTACAGAGGTCTGAAGAGTTTTCGCTCCTCTCCATGGGACCCGCTGGAGAATCTGCCCTCGAACTACTCGCGCATCTTCCAGTTCCAGAACTTTGAGCGCATGCGGCGCCGAATACTAGCAGATGCTGCTAATGAGGAAGAAGGAGCGATGGTTTGTATGGGAGGGAGAGGGGGTGAAGTTTCAGGACTATTAACAGAGATATATGTGTTTCACTTTACTCAAGGAAATGATTTATTATTGTCCCAGGTGGGCTGGTATGTGACTCTTCATATAGTTGACGTTCCTCCCTCAGTAATGGAGAGTTTTCAGACTGGTAAACCAATAGTTCTGGTGTCCCTGCTGCCACATGAACAGAAGGTACTTACCACTTGGAGGATTCTCAATCACTTTAATGTCTAAAAGGGACATGTATTGTCGTGATGTTTGAATTTTTAAATATCCAGCAGTGCTTCTCTGTTTACATGCATTCATTCACAAATAATATAGTGAGGAATAATTGTCTCTGCAGATGTCCGTTATGAATGTGTTGGTAAGGCAGCATCCGAGCAACACTGAACCCATCAAGTCTAAAGAAGAGCTGGTGTTTCAGTGTGGATTCAGACGCTTTAGAGCTTCAGCCATCTTCTCTCAGCACACTACCGGTAATGAGAACCTATGGAGAAGAACATGTTCTTGAGGTTTAGACTTTGTTTGTAGAGTGCATTAGTGTCAAAACCGTGCTGGTCTGTTATCCTGGAGCACAAAATCAGCCTTAAAGGAATGGTTCACCCAAAAATGACATCTTTCTCCCCTTTAAGTTGTTCCAAAACTTTGAGTTTCGTTCTTCTGTTGAACACAAAAGAAGATATTTTGCAGAATGCTGAAAACATGTAAACCATTGACTTCCATAGTAGGAAATACATCAGTTAGAAGTCAATGGTTACAGGATTACAACATTTTTCAAAATGTATTTTGTGTGCAACGGAAGACTTGAAACGTTTGAAACAAATTTAGTATGAGTAAATGATGATAATTGTTAATGTGTGAACTATCCCTTTAAGTTGCAATAGCCAGAAATGTATGCCAAAAATCATTAATATTAAACAGATTGTTCCCTTTATAACACCAGGATGGGTAAATAATGGTATATTTTGAAAATTTGAAATTAAAAATACAATATTTATTTAAATTATTTTTAAGATTATAATTACGGTTTTATTTTAATAAATGAATGAATATTTGTATGTAATTTCATCAACCCATCATTGATATTCAATGTGTGTTCTCAGGCGATAAACACAAGCTGGAGCGGTTCCTGCGCCCTGATGCCCCTACAGTTATGTCTTTATATGCCCCCATTACCTTTCCCACAGCTGGAGTCTTGGTCTTTAAACAGAGAGACAATGGTGAGGAGGATCAGACAATATATATATATATATATAAAAAAACCTAAGTTTTTTATATATATATAAAAAACCTAAGTTTTTTATTTATTTATTTTTTTTAAAAAATGATTTAATTGTTTTTTTTACCTGTGCCACAGGTATGCAGGATCTGGTAGCCACTGGTAGTCTTCTGAGCTGTGATCCTCGTCGTGTGGTGTTGAAGAGGATTGTGTTGAGTGGACACCCTTTCAAAATCAACCGGCGCTCAGCTGTGGTTCGCTACATGTTCTTCAACAGAGGTGAGAAAGGAGTAACTAATCAGTTTGTTCACCTTCAGATGGAAGATTAGTGGTGTTGAATGAAGAAAGTGCACACTGATTGAGTCCAATCTCTTTTGCAGATGATATTCTGTGGTTTAAGCCAGTAGAGCTGCGTACAAAGTGGGGACGGCGAGGACACATCAAGGAAGCTTTGGGTAATCATTTTTTGCCTGATAATTAAAATGGTATAATTAATTAAACTTTATTATAAAATGGTAATCATTGTAATAATTACAAATTTCATTTAGTAAAAAGTAGTATTATAAAACGAGAATTATTATTAATAAATATTGAATTATTTTACTGTTTGTAATGGGGATTTTATTATAATTATCAATTAAACATGAATTAAACAATTAACTACATAAGATTAAACTAAATATACTTAATAAATGTCAGTAATAATATTTTTTGTTTTTGTGATTTATATTATAAATCAGTTGTCATAATTGTTTTATTAGCCAATAGAAACAACTAGTAGTGGCAGTAATAATATTTGTAGCAACATCGCTAAGGAAATAGCTGTAAAAATGGTAGTAATAATCTATAATTAAATAATTTTGTGGATTTAATTTAACTCAGTAGTAATAATACAGTCAAAACTATCTTATATTAAACATATTCATAAACCATTCTAGACTGTGTACATTGTTACAAAAATAATCAGTCCTGTTTGTTAGTAATATTGATCAAATAAATAAAAGTGAACGACTGCTTGTAATAAAAGCACTAGCTGGTGTAGTTTCAGGATAAAACAGAGAAAAGTAGATTTTCTTGACGTTGTGTATTTTTGGAAACACTGACTTGCGTTTGTTATGACTCATTATTATCCATGTGCTTTTGCAGGCACTCATGGCCACATGAAGTGTGTGTTTGACAGCCAGCTGCGCTCTCAGGACACTGTGCTGATGAACCTGTATAAGAGAGTTTATCCTCACTGGACGTACGACCCCTACGTTCCTGTCCCTCTGCCCTGGGTGAAGAGAGAGGAGCCGCCGGCGCTGGCTGACATGGACATGGAGTAAAGGCAGGAAGTCATGAACTGAATGCAATGGAAACACAACATGACACCAACAGCTTGTGTCACAGGATACACACACATTGATTCTCGATCTCTATACCATTAAATGTCTACGTTTAATTTCTCTGCTTGTCTTGCTGAGCGGCAAAGTCTTATTTAATCAAATCCATCAATGACCACTAGATGGCAAACATGTATTAAAGTAAAACTAGATAGAGCGTGATGTTAACTGAAAGGCCGTTCTGAGACCTTAAAACACGTTTGGGATGTTTTCAACCGATGTCACTGCAAAAATAATGCTGCTGATTGTTATTTACAGCCTCACATTGACAAATTAACCCATAAAATAATTCCTCAGACACACAAAATGCTTGCCAGCCGCTAAATGCATCTTTTGGACTGACTCAAAGTAGCAAAAAAAAATAGTGTGAACTGGACTAAATTCCAGCCTAAACCTAAAGTGAGCTCGTCTCGTGATTTTATGAGGGAGGCAGTGGTGAAAAGCTGCATCTGAACTCTCATTGTAAATACTGTCATTGCAATCTTTTATTTCTCATCATTTAGCTCAAACCAAACCTCACGCTGGAATATTATCGCCCTCAAGTATGTCCTCAACAACAACTGCAGGCCTGACTGTCCTCTGGCTGCCATCGTGAAGAAGAGCGACGATTAGTGTGAATGCACTGCGACCATGATTTATGCTGCCATTCTGCCGTATGCAGATGACGGCGCAGATAGAGCGCTTGTGTGTATGTGTGCGTGTTGTTCTCCTTCATTCCAACAGACTCTTCCACCTCTCCCCGGTGGATCCCTGACCTGAAGCCCCCTTTTCACCACCATCTACACTCTCTCTCACACAGGGAGCGTGACCCCCGGTTGTTTTCTCGCCGGATCCCCAAATGTTTTCCAGTTCCCTTTCTCTCTCTGCTCCCTCCCCTCGCTCTTCTGAGAAACAATGATTTATGAATTGTAATATTTATCATAAAACAGAGCTCTTGCATGCTTGCAGCTACATGATTCATCCCCAGGTTCTGTTGGGACTGCACCACAGACGCATGCCAATATGTCTGGGAAAAGAGAAGGTGAAGCTTTGGGCTCAGAAAACACGACGGCATCCAAGAATCGGGGTATCAAAAGTTCAATACGTACATTTTTATCCCGCGCAGTGAATTTGACTACGGTGGAAAAAGTCAAATAATGATAAAACAATCGCACTAGGGTTATACTTCTTTATTGCCTAGGGGTGCACTCGAAGCTCTGGACGGTTAAGTCGAGGCACTCCATTTATTTTCTGCTTCATTTTTTAAGCCGTGGTGCACCGGGGGCATTGAGCGGGGATGTGTTAAACACATCTTGTTTAAAGCTGAATGGGGTGTGGTGTGCCTGGCCAAATGTTCATGATCGAGAGAGGAAATCTAATCCTCCCACGCTGGAGAATGTCCTTAAAGGAATATCACGGGTTCAATACGAGTTAAGCTCCATTGACAGCATTTGTGGAATAAGGTTGATTACCAGGGAAACTAATTTTGATTCATCTCTTGCTTTTTTCATAAAGGGGGGAAAAAAAATCTGGGTTAAAGTAAGCAAACGAGGCCAATCTGTAAATGTTAAAATATTGTTTCAATAGTTTAGCCACAAAACTTGCACAACGTGTGTTAGGATGATTTAAGTGTGAATCGGGTACAAATGTTTTCTGTGTAAAGTTATATTCTCTGTTATACCTCCTATGCCAAAGCGATGTAACGTAAACCCTAAAACGACCTTAGAAATAAAAAAAAGGCCCCTTTTGCTTCCACTGTAAGTGCCTCACCGTAATAGTGATTTACACACAGAAATTCGAAGCTTATAATTTTATAAAAGCATGTTTATTAATTGTTCTCATCATTTTTAAGGATTTAGTTCCATCGTAACGGCAGTTTCTGTCTTTAAATCTACCAAGATTTGGCCCTACTTACTTACTTAAAAGTGCCTCATTTTAAGGCTGTAGTATGGATTGTGTTGCACTGTAATTGCCATTTCTGCATTTAAGACTTCCAAAAAATTGGCCCCATTTCCTTCCACCGTGGCTTACAGTTTTAGAATAGCACATATTAGTTCTTATAAGTTTTTTCAGGGGGATCATTATGTTCTCAAAGCAATTTTTGTGCTTATATCATAGAGAAATTGGTTCCAATTACCTTCAGTTGAAGGATTTAATCTCAGCATGAAACTATTATAAAAGCTATTTTATTATATTTGAAATATCGAGCTGTAAAATTGCTCTTGTCATGGCAATTCCTGGGTTTAAGTCTACCAAAACTTCTTACTAATTACTTCTGGTGTACTACTGTAAATGCATTGTCATAACATTGATTGAAACGCTAAGGTTTTAACCCTTATGCTCGTTTTCTTTAAAAAAAAAAAAAAAAAAAAAAAAACAAGACCTCAACAGTTATGTTATGGTGGTAATCTCATCATGTGCAGTGATCCTTAAATTTCGCCTTAAAGTCATGCTTGGAACGCAATTGTCAAGTTTTCCCTCTTCTCGAACCCCTCCGCTTACCAGAAACATCCGCTCAAGATTAGCGTGGAAATGTTGAATTGTGTCTCGGCTGATGGAAAGAGAAATGTTTGTGACAGTTAGGGACAAACTACATGGAGGTATATTGGACAGCGCTCAGATGAGCATGTGATCGGTTTCGACCACAGTCAGAAGGAGTTAACGCTGGTGGCTTGAGGCCGCTTGGACCAGGAATGTCCTGTGGTTCCCAGTTCACTGCCACCACACACAGCTGGATCCCACTGAAGACATAATGGGCGAAGGATTTTTTCCATTGGAAGAGGAGAGAGAATAGAAAAACACAAGAGTGAGATGGATTGCAGGGAGGAAGAGATAAGGGCAGAACCACTGAGTGTTTAAATTGAATGTAAAACAGAGATTGTGCAGGAGTATAATTTAAGTGCCGCTCAGTTGGGAAAACAAGAATAAGCAAATATGTTTGAGAGGGGGATGGAGGGGTGTGAGAAGGAGATGGAGAGCAAGAGTGGCTGGCGTTTATGGATAGCAGATGTGGCGCTGTGGGATTTTGGCAGGGGCCAATGGTGCCTGAGTCCTGCACTGGCTGGGTGGCACCAGGGTGAGAGCGAGGTCAACGCACCGCAGCACACAGCCCATAAAACACCGCAAGAGAAAGACACACACGGCCGTCAGCCTGGGACGACGATACGGCACTTACAAAGCACACTCAGAGCCCTTCAAAACTACTGGAGCAACAGATTCAGATAACAGCGGTAATAAAAGAAGAAATCACAATCTATCCACTCGAGTTTAAAACAATCCAAGCATAGTTGCATCTAATTTCTGTGCAAACAGCATTGTAAAACAAAATGCACATAGTATGAGAAGAACTTTTTTCCTGACCTGTAAATATGCAGGTGTTTGGTATGAACAGTCCACTGTCGTGGAGGCAGAAACAAACATTTGATATGCCTTAAATGCGTTTTATAGCCTTGTGGTGGATGTTAATAAATATTTTGTAAATAGTCGTGTCTGTTAAACATTTAGTTCCAGCCCAACTCCAACACACTTACTGTATCTTTAGCTTTCGAATAGACCTGAAGAAACTTGATCAGGTGCTTAATCACAATTGTAGCTAAACTGTACAGGGCTCAGGCCCTTCAGGACAGGAGTCTGACCTGTGATTTCAGCTGCAATTGGTCATTGATTTAGGAAAACCTAAAATAATCATGTAAACCAAGAATAAAATCAACCAGATTTTCCCTCCAATGAAATTGAGAGAGTGTCTGAAGTGTTCACACACTTTCCTGCAGTGTGACTTCTTAAAACAAGCATCAGAGCAAGAGCACTTCAAGTGCTGAACCTGATGACACAATTAGCCTGACAACTTCAGACCACCTTGGGCAAATGTGAAATCAGTTTTTCCCCCTGGGTTTATTTACAGGGCATGTTATGAGTAAAATTAAAGCTACAGGTTGTTTGCTGTGAGGTATCATCACAGAACACGGGTTACTGAACGTGTTAATTGATGTCCAGATTAGTTACATGTCTCTCTGTTTGGCATGTCCAGATTGTCGTTCAGTCTGACATTATAACTCCGATCTTACAGTGTGACATGGGGATCATGCTCAGAGTCTGACAAGCTGCAATCATAAAATATTATTAAAAATCACACCATGTGAGCCAGACTTTACACCTATTGGAAATTATTCTAACACAGGGTTGTTCAGTTCTGCTTTTGAATCACCACTGTCCTCATAGTTTAGCTCTTACTCTTATCAAACACCTAAACCAGCGAATCAAGTCCTTACTGGGCATACGAGAAACTTTCAACCAGTGGGCTGAGGTAAATTGGAACTAAACTCTACAGACATTGCTGTCCTAACGGTAGAAAAGAGCCATTTTTCGCGAATGAGGCATATGAAACACCATATAAAAACTTTGATAAAGAACACTGATTAAATCAATATTAGAGAATGCTTTCATATATCTTCCAGTTATTTGTGTTAATCTGGCACCAGTAAATATCTGACATTTATCTGTCAGACTAAAGCTGTGGTCACACTGCACTTTTCATGCCATTGACTTCCATTCATATCTGTGTGAATGTCTCAAACTGGAAGCTCAGCCCATGCCAAATGAAGTTTGGTGAACTCTGACCTGTGGTTTTGCATCATGTGAATGTGTGAGACCAATAGAAGGTCAAAACATGACACCTCTGTTCAGAAATATGGAGCAGTCGTGTTTTATCAGTGCCTCATCATCTCGTTTTATCCTGGCTCATTTCACAGCACCATCTGACAAAATTTCACATGGTCCAACTTTAGTGAAAGATGGTGAACTATCCTGAACTGACTGAAACCCTCTGACAGCATGTTGTCCTGATGAAGGCCAAAAGGATGAAAACCTGTTCAAACATAGCAAGAGAAGTTCTTTTCCAATTCTAATCCAATTCTGTGATTTCTTCATTCAGGTTCAGGAGAGGACAGGATAATGTGGAGAATCGATGGGAAAACAGTTATGAAAACAGAAATACTTTGCCTGTTCAGTGTTGAAAAGTGTAAGGATCTGTCTCTGCACACCTCTTGATTGTTGAAAATAGACCAAACCTTCATTGGCAGAAAGAATCAAGAGGCTGGAATAAGCTTTGCTGAGGAGCATGTTGTGTGGACAGAAAACTGGTCCAAATTTGGCATGAATTATGACAGCATGTTTAAATACTTTGTAGGAACAAAAACTGAATTTTGTATTAATACATACAACAAAAGTGTATATTTTCATCGGTTAGCATAATGCTGGGGATTTGTAGCGCTTGTGGAAACATCTTTACCTTAGTGTTGTTTATTTTGTTAGACATGCAGCTGGCAGCATGAATTTACATATTTGTCTGTCAGCAGTAGTTTAGTAATGCATACATACTCCCATACAAACTTTTATTTACTTTTAATCAAAGAACAAGTGTGTGCTTTGGAACAAGTGTTAGAATTTTCTACTAATAAAAATACAGTAGTCATATTTAAAGTTGATCAAAAACCTTCATCAAAATAGTTCTGAAACTATTTAACAACACGCATTCTGGACGTTTTTAAAAACTTTTTGATCCACTTCAAATGTTTACTACTGTTAACATACTCACCTGTGTCAGGAGAATGTCAAACAATTACACATTTCAAGAGAACAGAAATCTAAGCCCAGAGAATCAGCGCAAATGAGAGTAAAAAAAATGAGTTCCACAGAATTCCCTAATGTAATCCCAACACAAACAGATTAAGCTAAATGAATTGATTTGACAAATTTAAGTGGATAGAACAAAATGTTCCCCCCAAACAAAATGTAAAAATTATGTTGTTATAACTTTTTTTAAATAAGTCGTTTGAACAAGCAGCGGAAGTCATTTTTTGAGTGTAGTTATAAGATTCCCTCTTTTCTGTCATTTCTCAGTAGGCGCCCTTCTCTTGCCACATCCAGTCGTCTCGACCGTAACCTCTCAAAATTCCTCTGTAAAATCAAACATCCTGTCATTTTCAGTACACTCGCTCTCCCTTTATCTCCTTCTGTCTTCTCTCGCTGTCTTGTTCCCCCCTTCTTCTCCCCTTCCCCTGGTCCTGACTCCCTGGTTCCTGGGGCCCGGCCAAGGCGTGTGTCCCCGAAGGAGCCAGTGAGGAGATGGAGAGAGGGGGCAGAGCAGGGGCTGAGAGACGGGCTCCAAAACCACAGCTGCGGCAGCCCTGCCTCTCTCCTGTCCTCTCTCTCTCTTTCTGTGAGGATCTGGCCTGGCACTCGCCCCAGCTCTGCCATTAATCAGAGAGGGGTAGTGTGTGTGTGTGTGTTTGTGCTGATAGAGAGCTGGCTGGAAGCGGGGTGGTATGGAGACCAGGACCTCCCAACAAAGCTGTGGAGTTCACCCAGCGAGCGAGCAGAGGAGGGAGTCTGACAGACAAAAAGCCTGGTGCGCAGATCGTGACTCTTCGGTGAGAGAGAGAGAAAGAGATGGAGCAGTTGGATGCGTTTAGGTGAGGCTTGAGGGAGTGCGAGGGAATAGGCTTGCGGAAATGGACCTGGGGTCCGTTGAGGAGGAAACACGGAGATCCAAGATTCTGTCTATCATTGCATATAAACATGGAAAATCTCATGGTTCAATGCAAACAGCTGTAGAATGTGCACTTTTGTCTCATTAAGGCAAGTCGGTGAAAAAGAGTTGGCCACAGTGCATTACGCTCACGCTTAATGCATATCCCAGATACCAGGCCTGAACCGCTGCCCAAGGTCTCGCTGCATTACTGTACCACACAAATCAAAGCTGCCGTATACTGAATGAAATTAAATACAGTACTTGTCAAACGTTCGGACACACCTGACCGGATTTATGTTTCCCGGGAAGCTTTTCACGCTTAATATTTTTGTAAATAAATTGTAAATTATGCCTGCGCTCTTAATTTGCTAAGCTGAAATTGTAATTATTATGTTATTAAATATGTGGGTTGGAATGGATTGTGTAGGAAGAGCAGCCAGCAAGTGCTCAGCATACACGGAAAAGGATGCACCTCATGAAGCTGGTTGAGAGAATGAGGGGAATGTGTGGAGTTCAGAGAGTCTAGCAAACTCTCGTCCTAGCAAAGTCTCGGGACCATGAAAAAATCTAAATATTAAAGGTTATTAAATGAATATGAATTTAATTAGAGTATTAAATATGATTATATAAATATAATACTAATAAATATTACTGAATTTAATTAGTGTTAGATAAAAGTGCCAAATAAAACAATAAAGGAATACCAAATCTTAAAACAATAAAGAATGCATTAACAGATAGAGAACTATATATAATATATTGACCTTATGACGTACAAGAGGGCACAGCCATTGGAATCTTTTCGGCTCGAGACTTCATGTTGCAAACTGATCTTTTCTCATTATATTCTTCTACTTTTTATGTATAGTCATAAACACACTTGTTTGTATAGCAAGGGGTTTCACCATTTTCTGCCGTTTATTATTGCTAGTCATTTCTCCCGTAGGCAAATGAATCGAAAGTTCTAAAACAATAGAAAATACGGGCGCACTTCTGCATTGAAGAATAAGCTCAGCATGATATCATTTTTAGGCTGTTAAGGTAAGAAGATACAGGTGCTTAAAAATGACAACAATAATAACAAAGATGATTACATTTATATAAATAGCGTAAGCAATCGTAAGTACGTATTCCCCTTATATTATATTTTTATTTGTAATATATTAAAAGTTATTCATGACTTGATTTTCATTGTATGAAAGGGTCTTTATACAAACAATATTTAGCTGAGCATATATTTTAGGAACGTGACTACTTCGAAGAAGCTAAAATGTAAGCTTTGCTTTGATAATTGTTATTTTTTGTGACTACTTTAAGATGCAGAACATGTAATAATGAATCTTCAGGTGTGTCCATACTTTTGATTTGCACTTTACATGTTGAGACTATTTTGAACCCTATAGCTCTGTTCAACTGGAAGTTGTATCAAAACAAAACAAAAAAGCTGGAGGCAGATTCGCCCCACTGAGAATGGATTTATACATAATACCTTTTTGATTAGATATGATAGGTGCCCTAGTGCTTGTGTAAGACAGATTTTACCTCCGAGAGCATTTTGTGCATATTAGATTGGACAATGTGAAAATGTGACTGTAAATGAGGGCAGACGTTCTCGATTACAGCATGGGGACAGGTCCCTAAAGAAAACAGTTCACAGAAAGTCCACAAGAAAAGTCCACAAGACACCCCCCCCCCCCCCCTCCCCTCTCCACGCAGTGACTATTCTTCCCCTGATTATCCAGGTGGGAGTGAAAATTACAAAAAAGGCACTTCCAACCTGCACCCCCCCCCGACCCTCACTGGGCCTCCCTGCATGCCTCTCTGCTGACATCACCGCTCCGATTCCTCTCCTCGGCTCTATCCTTCCCTTCAGCTCGGCTTCCTGCCCCCATGATGTCACACGCCATATGGTTTTCAGCGAGAATCAAGCCGGAAAAGAGATTTAGCTGGAAGAGAGGAGAGAAAAGGAGGAGGTTCGGCGCAGGGCGAGCGTAGGCCACAGAAAACAAAAGGCCGCTCTTCCCCTTGTGTGTATGTGTGGTTCTGAGGGGCTAATGAGGAGAGTTTAAAGAGCAAAGACCACTGAGCGGACAGCCATGTGCTCTACAGATGGCTCAAACATCGAGACAACCAGTGACCGCTGGTGCCAGCATGTTGCTTGTTGTAACCCTCAGGATAGGGTGGCACTGTGACTAGGCTATTGCTGACTCACAGACCACTTACTTGGTTGCGCTGTGTCTACACCAGAATATCAGTGGCGCGACACTTTAACAGACAGAGTCCATTATCCATTGCATGCGATGCAACATGAACAGTCCCCGAAGGCTGCAACTGCATTGAGGATGAAAAGTTGAGAATAGAGCAGCACGGTGGCTCAGTAGTAAGCACTGTCGCCTCACAGCAAGAAGGTCGCTGATTCAAAATCCTGGTTGGGCCAGGAGGCATTTCTGTGTGGAGTTTGCATGTTTTCCCTGTGTTCACGTGGGTTTCCCCCACAGTCCAAAGACATGCAATATAGGTGAATTGGATGAACTACTAAAATAAGGGCCATAGTGTATGCGAATGAGAGAGTGTATGGGTGTTTTCCTGGTACTGGGTTGTGGCTGGAATGGCATTTTCTGCGTAAAGCATGTGCCAGAGTAGTTGACGAGTCTACTGTGGTGACCTCTGATAAATCAAGAGACTAAGTCTGAGGAAAATGAATGAATAAATTTGAGAATGCCCTGCACAGTGTACAAGCAATGGCCAACTAGCAGGTAAAGTCTGCATTTGTAAAATAGAAACAGGTAATCAGCAGGGATTAATACTCTATACCAGTGGTTCTCAAGCTTTTTTCACCAAGTACCACCTCAGAAAAAAATTGTCTCTCCAAGGACCACCATAATAACCGGTGTTAAAGTACAGTAGCATAGTAGGCCTAATTAAGCATAAATTAAGCACTGCACAGTTCAAAAACAAGGCAGATTAATTCTTTTAATTAAGAATATTTATTATTATTAGCCACTTTTAGCCTATTAAAATCAATTTACTGATCACATCAGTATTATCGTATGCATCAAAGGGTTAAAACGGTGTTCATTTATTTTTTACTTTAATTATTCAGAGATTTCTCCGCGTACCACTAGAAGGAAGCTTGTGTACCACTAGTGGTACACGTACCGCAGTTTGAGAACCACTGCTCTATACCCTATTCAATTAGAGCAGGGCTGTCCAAAGCATACCTGTCAACATTGGGATGTGAAAATAAGGGATCACCCTTATGCTCATTTAGGAAAAAATTATTTGTGTTTGAAAAAATACCTCATCAAGATCGACATCTTTAGATGTTATTATTATTAATTATGTGTATATGTCTTTTCAAACACAAAACCCAGTATCCACTTTCGCTCTGCTTCTAAAAGAGTGTATAGAATCCGTTTGGGAAACAGCGTCTGTTAATCACTACGGACGCGTCAGCTGAAAGTCACGCACCTCTATGACTGTTTTGAAAATTGTATAGGAGGAGCGACGGCACCTGTAATGAAAAGGAAGGGGAATCCTGCCATTTTTATGTTTATTTCAGAGTGTTTCATGCCTAAATAAAACGAAAGCACAGACAGATTCCAACAGATTTAAGAGCAAGGGCAGCCCCTGGTGGTTCAGCGGTATGGGTTGCGTATAGGGAGGATCGTCTCTTTAATGTTTATTGACACCCGTTGGAGAACGACTGAAAATACGGGAGAAATACAGGAAAATACCTTTACGGGATGATAGCGGGATAGAACTGTAAAATACGGGAGAATCCCGGGAAAAACGGGAGGGTTGACAGGTATGGTCCAAAGGGGTGGAGAGTTTAGCTCCAGCCCAAATTAAACACACCTAAACTAGCTAATCAAGCTCTTACTAGAAATACTAGAAACTTCCTGGCAGGTGTGTTAAAGCAAGTTGGAGCGAAACTCTCCAGGACACCGGCCCTCCAGGACCAAGTTTGGACACCCCTGAATTAGAGGAATCAAAATAAGTTTACAGATATACAAACCAAAAGCAAACAGTGCTTGTTGACCATTTTGAATAAGGTTGATGTTGAACAATTTCTTCATTTCAGACTGGCCTCTGTTACACGCACCAACCTAAATCTCATTCATTTCCGGGTCACGGCACCAACAGCAACTTTAACCCCTCCAGTTGTACTTGCTTTGCTTCAGGCAGGATTTGAACGATTATTGTCTGTAGTGATGCACCATATATCAGAAGCCATTAAATTGGTCAATAAATGCTTCTTTTTAATGTCATCCTTATTGGTTTGATGAGAAAACTGACCGATGTTCAATAAATTGGATAATTTCCGCCTAAGATTTTAGACAATTTTATTTTAGGATCGCAGTTTGTAAATCATGTTAGGAAAAGGAAGATTTAGATGTTTCCTGTTGTCCTGTACTTATTTACAATCTGGATAAGAAAAAAATATCAAGATTTGTATTTATCTTATGTAATAGTCGGTTAATGCTTCCAAATATAAGCCGTTATTGATTATCATATCGGACAAAATTTTAATTTCAAGGCACTAACAAAAGTTACTATCCCACTTCTTTTCTCTTGAGATAGGCGAAGTCCCGATGTAACAACAATGACCACACTCGGTGTAGACACAATATCACTCTTTGAATGCTTCACACAAGTTCAAATGACATCTGGCAACAATAGAGACACGCTCGCAGAAGGTATTTTGAGGAAGTCACACCATGGGCTCTCACAGGCTCTAAAAGCAGCGGTTGGTTTGCGCATGCCTTTCCCTCCAACGCAAGCGTTTGAATCACAACATGCCCAGTTCAAACCCACATCTCGCATTATTCTCAATCAATCACGACAGCTTCTCATTTAGCTTTCATCTCCCAAAAACGGCAACACTGCCAGTGGAGGCTGCATCCGCGTGTCGGCCTGGACTCGCACAAAAGGCAGAGGATGCAAATGACCTGTCTCTGCGTGCCTATCCACTAAAACTGTCTCGCAGCGTCTCATTAGAGTGAATTAGGAGAGGGTGTGCGTAAATGTTGGGCCTACCGCTCAATTTCTGGTGAGATGTTGGTTCTCAGGGGTGTGTCTGGCATGGGGGCCCGGTGATCTTGCATGTGGTAAATTGAGTGGTTGTACCCACAAAGACAGAAACAGTGCTCATCACGCTGCCATAGAGAGAACGCTCTGGTTGGGTGTCTGGCCAAGGGTGCAAGGCAACAAACAGCTCGACCGCTAAATAGCTGTTCCCATGGTGCATTATTTTGACTCGATATGAAATGTGTTATGAAACAGGGCAATGGACAAGTGCCACGGGGTCTCAAACAGAGAGGAGCCGACATATGATTTGATACAGATCTACAGATGAACTAAATTGTTTACCTCTAATACTGTATTGAGCTTATTCTTCAATACGGAAGTGTGCACGTTTTTGCGATTGTTTTAGAACTTCCGATTCATTTGCCTATGGGAGAAACAGCAGAAAACGGTCAAACTACTTGCTCTACATACAAGTGTTTGCATGATTATACAGAGAGAGTAGAATAATATAAGAAGAAAATTTCAGTTTGCAAAATCAAGCAGCAAAATGGGCTGTTTTTAACATCTAAAAATGAATGGAAGTGAATGAGAGTGGAAGTCTTGAGCCAAAAAGATTCAAATGGCGGCGCCCGCTCGTACGCCAGGAATTAGGTGGGTACTAGTGGTACATTCTGTGTTTTACAAAGTTTAGCATACAAAAAATGAATGACATTTTGTTATTTAGGGACTCAGGGCACTCATGCTTCTTGACCTTACTTCAGCTTTTGACACTATAGACCATGAGATCTTGAGACTTTGGTGGGCATTCAGGGCTCTGCTCTTAAATGGTTTAGATCTTATTTGTCAATCAGAACCTTTTGTGTTAATGTTGGTCAGACCTTTTCATCCTCCAGACCCCCGACATGTGGAGTTCTGCAAGGCTCTATCCTTGGACCTATTTTCTTTTCTTTATATATTTTACCTTTAGGATCTATTTTTTGTAAATATGGGGTGGCTTTTCATTTTTATGCTGACAACACATATTTATGTCCCTCTTAAAATTAATTCTAAAAATGGCCTTGACTCCCTTATGAGATGTCTGATCGAGGTTATGACCTGGCTGTCGTCACATTTTTAAAATTTCGATGAGGAAAAAACTGAGCTGGTCTGGTTTGGTGATCCTACCTCTGGAATTATGAGGTGTTGGTGAGCTATCAGCTTATCATAAACCTGTTGTTAGAAACAAGGGTTTCATTTCGATAGTGATCTGAAATTTAACAAACAGGTAAATTCAGTTGTTAAATCTAGTTTTGTCTATTTACGACTTGTGGCAAATGTGAAGTGATTTCTCTTATTTAACGACCTTGAGAAGGTGATCTATGCTTTTATTTTGGGAAGACTTCACTATTGCAACTCTCTATATGTGGGTATTAGTCAAAATGCCCTGAATAGATTGCAATTAGTCCAAAATGCGGCTGTGAGACTGACAGGGACTCGCAAGCATGAGCACATATCCCCAGTTCTCTCCTCTCTGGGCTGACTGCCTGTTAGGTCACGGATTGATTTAAACTATTAATTTTGTTTTTAAATCCTTACATGATCTGGCACCACCTTACATATCAGACCTCCTACATGTATATAATCCTGGTAGGTCACTAAGGTGTTCTGTTCTGATCGGTACCTAGGTCCCGGTGTAAGCGAAGCGTGGATGGGGCTTTTGCTGTTATCGCCCCAAAACTCTGGAACGGGCTTCCACCCATTATCACACACGCTCCAACTCTATCTGTTTTTAAAAAGCTTCTGAATCTCCATCTTTGTTCTTTAGCGTTTGAGCCTTTTCATGGCTGAGGGGTTTGCCTTATGTTTTTATTGTTGAGTATGTGATGTAGGATTTATTTTATTAGTATTAATTGTGTTCAGCACTTTGGCCAACGCTGTGTTGTAAAAATGTGCTATATAAATAAACAAACTAACTGCAAGAAATATTTTTATTATATGGTCCAATTCATCGATTAACGCTTCAATTGTTATAATATTAATATTTCTTAATTAAATTATACTCATCACGTTATTTCAGATTGCTCACAGTATATTATTGTGTTTTACATTTACAAGTTTGTTATATTTAAATCTTTTAATTGATTGATTTGTTTATGTTTATTTATGTTTGATTTCATTTGTATTTATAATGAACGGCACGTTTGCGTCTTGGCTGGACCCGGAGGCCTTTCTATATAGAGTTTGCATGTTCTCCCTGTGTTTGCATGTTTTTTTTTTTCTCGGGTGCTCCGGTTTCCCCTACAGTTCAAAGACATGTGATATTGAATTGGATTCTAAACTAAATTGTCTGTAGTGCGTGAATAAGAGAGTGTGTGGGTGTTTCCCAGCACTGAGGGCGTAGTGCAAATGACGTAGGACCCCATTACAGCAAAGGGTCTCTCACTGCATAATCAAAACAGCATGTAACGAGTGCCATGTCATACAGCCTACTATAGATTATTTTGCATTAAAAGAATTGACTGCTTTGTACAAAGATTACAATGAAATCATCCTTTTTTTAATTTTTTTATTTAAACTGTCCATGAAATGCTTGTGAAAGAATCCAATATACATTTTACATTTAAATATGTCCATCATGTCCTTTTTTCAAGCATTTTTCTACACAAAGTTCACAATGTCTAAAATGCTGGCTTTCAGTGCTGAGAGTAGCAAGTTTTGAAGCCTGTCCTAGCTCGTTGTGGTCAAACGACTTGAATAAACTAATCAAAGAGAAACTGAAACATATACCGCCACAATAAATGATTTTTGTAATTAACAGCTAAACTAGTTTCAAACAGACCATGGTTGTGCTTTGGGTAATACAGATAAAAATGAACCATTATTTGAAACTATTTCTCTTTTATTTAGCGAAACAGTTTATGTTCTTCTTATCTGTGGAAGCCTGGTGGCAGGTTTTCTCTAGATCACAGTTCATTTAACTTCAAATGTTATTCCTTCTTGTTTATTCAATAAACAAATGTACGACAAAATACACTAAAATTAAGATACAATCTATACCAGACTGAATTTTGTTTCAAAACATGGATTACCAAAATTCCCACACCAACAGTACATGTCTGTCCACCACATAACTGTTTATCATTATTCTATATTATTTATGTATTTATAAATGCATTTCATTTTGTATACTTTTACTCATATTATTATGTATGTATTATTTTAATTGTTTATATTCAATTTATCTTTAATTCTATAGCACTTTTACTATGTACAGAAGTTCTAGTAAATTGAAACTGTCTTAGTCTTCAGAGTTAAAGTTGAGATTAGTTCAGTTGAGTGTGGTTTAATTTGTAAGTTCAAACACTTAAAAGTAAATCCATCGATGCACAGCTCTACAAGTCCCAACCAAGCAAGCCAGTGGCGAGAAACAATCTTCACCAATTGACGAAAGTGAAGGGGAAAAAAAACGGTCACACTTTATTTTGATGGTCCGTTTGTTGAATTTAAGTTACATGGCAACTAATTCTCAAAAGCTTATAAGAAGACTGTTAGGTTGGGGTTAGGGGTAGGGTTAATGTAAGTTGACATGTACTTGCAAAGAAAATGGTCAGTTAAATGTCTGTATCAACAGATATTAAGTAGACAGTCTACTAATATCCAAATGGACCTCAAAATAAAGTGTTACCAAAACAACTTTCAGAGAAATCAGGCTCTGTTAGGTACAAACATTTCTCCTCTGGCCAAACTTCTTGTGCAGAACTGCAGTCTAGGCAGCGGAGAATAATGTATTACTTATATGATGTTTTACATATTATGATTTAATTGTATATAATTAATGATGATTTATTGTTACAGAATATAACATTTCAACAACTGCAACAACAGGGGGCCTCCATCGACCTCCATGGAGCATCTTTAACCGCAGCCCTTATGCTTGTGTTGCAGTAAGTGGAATTCAATTAGTCATTCCCTGTACACACTTAAACGTGATGCTTTGCTCCCAAGTCAGTTGTTCTTCAGGCGATTCTCAGCTCAGACAGAAGTGCAGCCTCTCAGACTGATATCACTCATGCACACGGCCAATAAAGTTTAACACGCAGCACATAAACATACCACTTGTTAAAACAAAATTGGTTCAGCTCTCTTACACGCTCCACCTCTTACACACACGCGTGCACAAACAATAGGTTTGTTATTTAGGAGGTGAGGGCTGATTGTGAAAGTCAATGCTTGTGTAAAAGTGCTCTGTGATTCAGTGGCAGGTCTGGTTAATGTTAGCGCAGCTTTCATTCACTTCATCAGCGTAAACACCAGCACCTTTCACCTGTTGTTGACTCATTCCAAATTCACGCGATGGAGGTTTAAAATCTTCACTTCTTATTTACTTGCACTCGTGTTGATTGATTATATTATAATTTCTAATATTTTACATGGGTAGCACGGTGGCTCAGGGGTTAGCACTGTCGCCTCACAGCAAGAAGGTTGCTGGTTCGAGTCTAGGCAGGACCAGGAGGCATTTCTGTGTGCAATTTGCATGTTCTCCCTGTGTTGGTGTGGGTTTCCCCCACAATCCAAAGACATGCAGTATAGGTGAAATGGTTAAACAAAATTGTTGATAGTGTATGAGTATGAATGGGTACCTGTATGGGTGTTTCTCATTACTAGGTTGCAGCTGGAAGGGCATCTGCTGTGTAAAACATATGCTGGAATAGTTGGTGGTTCATTCCGCTGTGGCGACCCCTAATAATTTTGGGACAAAGCTGAAGAAAAATGAATGGATGAAGATTTCACATTAATCTGGCCTACAGCATGCCTGAGTTGTTGACTGAAAATGATTCTGATTCTGTTATTAATATAGTACTATAATACTAATATTGGAACATTCCAAACTCTTAACGTGGCTTAATGTACCTAAACATCAAGCAGAGAAACCCACATTTCTGTCAAACTTTACTTCTAATTAACAGTAACTACTTAATACACAAAATTTCTATCAAATTTCAATCATGACAATGACAAATAACATTGTAATTAATGCTAACTATTATCAAACGAACAAGCTCTGATGGGAACAATATGATGTTAAGCGCTCTCTTGCTTCCATTATATTCCATTAAGTGCATTATAAAACAGGGTATTTGCGTGGTCGTAAAATGATTTTAAAATCAAAATTGTAGGCTTTAAAAAGTAATATTAAATTCACTAATAATTTGTGTTAAATCATTTTAAACAGGTCTTAATTTTCCTATGTACACGTAAAGCTACTCAATCGGGCCAACCCCCATCCAATTACTATCATTCCAGCTCAATAAAAGTTAACAAAAGTTTATTCATTAACTCTTTTTATCAACTCTATTTATCAACACTATTTATATTTCTATTTATGAATGCGGTCTAATTATCTTTCTTACAATAACATTGTTTTTTTAAATGTTTTAACTGGGCCATTAGGAAAAATCCTTAGTGTTTAGCCTTGTGTAAGCTCTTTTTTTAGTGCATACTGTAAAATGAACAATATCACTTTAAGCATTCTCCCCATTTTAAGGAAACAGCTTAACGCCGACCAGGGGAAAACTTTTATTTTACCAGGGGAAACTTTACTTGTGATTAAGACTAACTATTATCAAATAAACAGTTCCTATAATTCTATGGACAAAGTGAACGATATCACGTTAAGCATCCCCCATTTAAGTACATTATAAAGAAAGGCTTATTGTAACTTAACAACAACAAGGGAAACTTCCCAACAACATAAGGGGAGGCATTGTTCACTTTAGCTGTGTGTTTAGGGCTTTTGATAGTGTTAATTACAAGTAACATTTGAGAGAAGTTTGGTACATTAAGCCTTTTCCTTTCTCCTTTTTCTTCTTCATTTTATCAATGGAATTAGGGCTCGTTCTTTATACAATAATCACTGTTAATTACAAATAAAGTTTGACAGAAATTCCGGCTTCTCCAGTTGATGTTTCACGTAAAGCGTTTTTCACTTTAAGCCTTTTAGAATGTCCTGAAATACTGTTTGCTAGGGTTAGGTTGTTCTTGGATTGAGCCCATGTAGCTTAGAGATGTGTTGAATGGGTGTTTTACAGTCATCGCTGAGTGTGACGTGTTTTTCCGCCATTGCAAGTCGAAAAACGCAGCACCCAACAGTGTGAGCTAGCTGTCAAATCCAGTTGTGGGACTATACCAACTGTCACCACTAATACAGCTTGTAAGGGCTATCCACTGAAATAAACTTTTCTTTTAAAAAAAGCTCCCATGAACACGCAGACTTAGCACAGCTTTCAAAACAGTCAGACCTGGTTAAGTAAGCAATAGTTTAGTGATTTTTTTCACCATTAGAGATACACTGATCACTTGCTAGAATGAAACTGGACTAGCACAGCGATGTTATTATCAATTCTCAGAGATGCAGTCATTGGTTTTTAAAATGATAAAAATGTTTAAACAGCAGGGAATTGTTTTAATTTGCAGTTATATTTTTGCAAAGTTGTGGAATTTTTTACCGTGCAAAAGTGATTCATTAATTTAGCCTACACTTATTGTTTAAAGAGCAACAAGTTGACCCACAGTAAAATTGGAACTATTGACTTAACTTCATTTTTATAATTATGCACAGAGTTTGTTTACTTAATCATTTCAAAGCAACAGCTTTACTCACTTTTTAAAAAGTTAAGTAAACTATTCGCCAAGTGTCATAATTTAATGTATATGGGTAAAAAATACATTCCAATATGATGAGGTAAGGTCAAATAAAAGCCTGAACTGAAAGATTGAAGTTATAGATGCACTCTAAAAATGTGTCATTGTTTTAACCCTACTTGGGGTCAAATATGGACAAACCCAACAATTGGGTTAAAGATTTAATCCAAAATATATATTGGATATGTACATTGGATTCAGTGTAATCCAATGGTTGGGGTTGTCTATATTTGACCCAATGTAGGCTTTAAACATCCCTGCAGACAGACAGCTAAAAATTCTAGATGAAAATATAGTACAAAAGCACAAACAAAAATAAACAATACAAATAAATACAACTTTTTTTTTTACCTTTGCACTTTTGTAACATTGTCATTTTGTTGTAAAGCTTTTTTGTCTGTTTACTATTTGCGGTAGTTACTATTTTCATTCTATGATTACTTATATAAAAAGGAAACTAAAAGTAACAAATGAAAGAAAGCACATGTATTGTGCCCATTTCATAAATCATATATAATCAAAAGTGAAATTCAAATGATATTTTGACCACTGGTTTCCATTTCAGAAATCTGGTCAAATGCTAAAGTATACTCCTATGAACATTCAAATTTTGCTTGTGTAACCACTGCCCTTTATTCGTGAAACTGGAGGAGGATGAATCTGCGTGTAAATCGTTTGTTAAATCTTTCTAATGTGAATTGAGCATGACAATTGTTTTAGTGAACAATTAAAAATCTGTTCCGCTCACGTTGCATGAATGAGGCTCTCGATTTGTCCTCTAGAAAGTGAAAGAGCTGACTTTGGCAAATCTAAAGAAGAAGTAAACAAAACAATAAACATAACCGAGCCAAATGAGTCTGGTGTCTCACGAGGCAAGGTCAGCGAGTCGCAGGGGTCAAATTAAGCAATTATATTTAACAACCGGGCTATTTTCAGCGACTAATACCCATTGTGTTTCTCTCCGACATATGGGCAGTGAATTTTATACCAAAGCGTAACAGTGACCTGAAAAACATCCAGGTGCTGTTTGGGCTCTGCTCTGTCCTTTGTCTATCTGTGTTATTGAAGGTTATCAATAGTTCATCAAGAGAAACTGGAAGTGAAAGACAATACGGTCTTCTCTGTAAAGCTGGAGTGTTGTGACTTTGGCCATTCTAATTAAAAAGCGCGTGTTAAACTGCAGTCATTTCAGGAGAAACAGATGTCAGTCAGCTGTTGGAGTAATCTGACCGTCTGGAGGGCAGGTTTAGGCATGAAAAGGTTTCTGTCAGGTGAATGTTCTTCCAAAAAAAAAAAAAAAAAAACACTGAGCATTTTTACAACAAAAGGGACGCCACAAAGTGATAGCAGAAATGACAAAACATGACACCTTGGGAATATCTGGATAGTAGGACTGAGAGTGTTACTTTTAGGAAAATGATGATCTATGAATGAAGGCCTTATATAGCATGCCAAACAGGGCCCGTGGGCCAAGGTTAGCCCATGGTAACCTTTTATTTGGCCTGCCACCCCATCTGAGAAGAAAGGGAGAATGATAGGGAAGGTTGGGGCAAATGCCTTCAACAGAGATTGTCAATTCTAATCTAACATAACCTTTAGTTTATTTGTTTAATTGTTGAGCTGCAGAGAAATGAAATGAAATGTTTCAGTTAAATGTTGTGGATGGATCAGTTTTTTTCAAATGTTAAAATGTAAATACTGTTACTTGACGGATACACAGACAATGCACAAAACATTGGCATTGAACTCCATTATGTTCTAAATGGGGGTTTCATTGTAAAAATTTAAGTTAAGTTATAAATAAGTTAAAATATTAATAAATTAGGTATTTACCATGGCAACTTTAATGTAATACAGTTTGGTATATTTACCTTTGGCCCACCACCTTCAATCAAGTTTGGTTTTTAGCCTTTCATTAGAAAACGTTTGGGCACCCCTGCCTTAATCAGTGGAGTTTCAAAAGGTGAAGAGCAAATAGAGAAAACGGAGAAATAGATTGTTACTTATATAAAACTAAAATTATTTATGTGGTTTCAGATATCAGAAAAATCACAAAAAAGCAACAAACTGTACTTTGTATAAATAGAAAATTAAAAAAAGAAATATTGAAATACTAAGAAGAAAGAGTATTTCAGTTACACAATCTTACACTAATAATGAGTGAACTTGTTTACAGTAATCAGATAATTGTAACTTTTAGTAAAGATCTTTTTTTTTTAAATATTACTTTGCTGCTTGTTAAAGTTACATATTTAAAATGAGTTTAAACAACACATCTCTTAAGCTTTTAGGGGGCAACTTAATTGTTTTATGTTCAATCCACTTACATTTGTAAAAACCATTAAGTTTTAAGAATTGTGTGGAACCCTGCATTTTTAGTGTACTTGATTAAAATAGTTTAAAAAAACAACAACAACAAAATGCATGAATAATCCAAACAATAAAAAACAAACAAAATACATATGTGTTATTGAAAAGGATATCACAATTTTCCCTTCCCAACACAGGTAATTTTTTTCATCACATAATCACACCATAGCCTAAAAATAAAGAAAACTTCATTAAAAAAATATTGAAAATTCGTGAAATAAGAATGGTAAGTTAATTCATGAGTAAAGGAATCAATAAAAAGAGACGAAAGGAAATAACCCACACATTAAAAAATAAATAGAAGTGACCTGATGGCGCTATTAAAGGAATTGATTCCATCAAACGATCAGCTTGTACATGTGAATTTGACATTAGTTGTGCATTGACCTCTACCATGAATAATCACACCCATAAACAAATAATTGCTGCTGAACGCATGTCCTCCGCCGGTATGCCTCACAATTATTCCCCGGGCCCGTCCCCGCCGTGCGCTCGTCTGATCAGAGCCGGTAGGTGTCGCTGCGCGAGCATCCTGCAGGACTCCTGGAGCCGAACGCCAATCAGAGTCATCCGGATTCTCAAGTGTCCGATCCACTCAAACACG
Source organism: Danio albolineatus (assembly GCA_903798035.1). Lineage (NCBI taxonomy): Eukaryota > Metazoa > Chordata > Actinopteri > Cypriniformes > Danionidae > Danio > Danio albolineatus. The sequence goes on along the minus strand of CAIGQQ010004837.1, from coordinate 19,363,407 downwards.
AGCAGAACGGGACACAAGCAGAGAAGGCTAAAGGACAAGGGACAACGCGGAAGAGGCTGGAAACACCGGGGAAAGTTTACGTTTTGAAGAGGAATTTGGACGAGTGGGGATTCTGGGACGGGGGAAATCCCGTAAGGGGAAAGTCGAGATCGGCAGGAGCATCAGACATGAATCCGAGGTGAGTTTGTGTTAATGCGTGCGCGCTGTGAGATTTACCTGCGGCGCGTTCAGGTGTGCTCGGCAAGCGCGTGCCAACATACTTACCTGATGGATGATGATAATGATGACGAGTGGCGCTCGTGCTGCAGGCGTGTATGGACAACGGGAGATATCACTTATTGTGCTTCCATGCGGTTTTTAAATAGCACTTATAATGTATCTGAAAATAAACAAACCATTTTGAAAACGTTTTCATAACAGCAATCTAAAAGGCTTGTCAGACTGTCAAGCTGCCAGAATACATTATTTATTTAGCCTGCCTATTTAGTTTGGTCTGTGTGATTAATCAAAACTGATTAATAGTCTATACGCCCTTAAATAGATGTAAAGTCCACAATGGGATTTTTCCTTTTGTATGAGTTCAACTTTTCTTTGGAGATTAAAATAGAGTAGTTCTCGATGTAAACTGATGGATCGGTGTTAATCAATATTAGGATCAGTGTTTTGGTTTCTGTGTTTTGAAGTACCAGTGCATAAAGAACTAGAGAAAAACATAAAAAGATGATTATAAAAATCACTATTTATTTATTTGTTTGTTTGTTGAAAGTGTGAAACAACGTATTAAAGGGCCACGATATTTGACAATTACGCAATATGCTCGAGTCTTCATTTTTAGAATAAACACTTAATTAAATAAAAAAAATGACACTTAGGCATTATTACTAAAGATGATATTATTTTTAAAACTTTAACAAATGTCCAGTGGTGGAATCTTCACTTGGAGGATACTGCATAACTTTTCTGTCTAAATAAGTAGCCTATAAATGTATATCTCTCTGAAAGATTATAAGAAAGACTTATTGATATTTTTAGCAATAAAAGATAATACTGATGCTACAGATACACAAAAAATGGATTTGTCCAGACAACTGTTACAATCAAAACTTCTCAAATATAGTGAATATTGCAAGTAGTCATAAAAAAAAGATATAAATCCAACATCCTGTGAAAAGAAGTGATTTGATATATATACCATGGTATTTTTTATAATGGCCTAACAGATCATTGTGGGTTTTTAAAAATCATGTTAGCACCATAGCTCTTTTTAAGGGTTGTGCAACTAATTCCTTAAACTTATTAAGATTTTAACTAAAAGATCAGTTGATAAAACACTTCTTTGTGCAACAAATTATATTAAATAATTAATGTTTAAAATAAACTAGCTATAAGTACGCAAAAGCGCATCAGTGTTTGTGTGTAAACATTGACACGTACAATCTTGTGCACAATCCTATCTATTTTACCGAACAATATTATTATGAACTCTACACAAAAGTTACGTCCACTGCCAATCATATTAAAGATCACAGCTTAACGACAACATAAAATATGTTGTGATATACAATGGCCTGTCTCTTTAAGACGAAGCCTCGATGTGTTGAAAAGTTCAAGTTGGGGTCACTGTAAGTTCCTGCCCTCGATTTTACCTTTTAGTTTTACTGTAGACTGACATCACGAGAGGCGCTAAAACACTCTCGCAACCCAGAAGCCCATTATCATCTCCAGTCGCATTATTACATCCACGCAAAAATAGCCAAGAAAATTGCAAAACATACAAAAAACGAGGAAAAGTGATGCAGGAGTACGCACGTATTTTTATAGGAGGAGTGAGTGAGCGAGAGAGATAGAGAGAGAGATAGAGGGAGGAGGGAGAGAAAGCAAGAGGGAGGGCGAGCAACACTAAATTCATTGCAATTAATAATAAAAAAGAGTTGGCAGTCGTGCTCGGAAAACTGGCATGGTTTTTGGGAGGCTGGCAGTTCAAAGTTGAAACGTCAGAAATGACTCCAAAAGACTGTTGAGATGATCATTAAGGGAGACTTAGATCGGATGGCAGAAGAGATCGGGCATCCAGGTAACGCTCAATGCTCTTAATATTTTAACTAGCTATTGCTTCTTTATCAGCACTTTATTTATGTATTTACACACTGTAAACGGTTTATTCTGTTTAATCTTCATTTGCGTTTAGATTTAAGTTCACAAATTAAGACGATTGTTTGTCCTACAGTTTTACTTCACTTTTCTGTCCACTAATACCAACTCGTCGATTTTTTTTTTCAACTTGTACACTCTTATATTTCTGAGAGATCAAAAGTGTAAATATTTAGGAACGTTTTCATGTATTTAACTTGAGAAGGCGAACAAGGGGCTTGATCAGAAACGGTTACGTTTTATAATCGCATAATGAGTGTAAAAGTGTCGTCAGTACCCAGTGGTGTGATTTCGTATGGCGGTGTGTGCCGGGGCTTTCAGCTCATCCTTAATTGAGAATTCATGGTGTTTCACATGCGACTGATTTGACTTTAAAGAGAGGGGTTTGATTCTAAACACAGCCGCGTGGTGTTTTGCATGCAAATACAGCCAGAAAGTAAATTAAGAATTTAAATTCAGCATGTTTAGGCAATCTTAAATTGTTAGTGTCACTGATAATATTTAGACAAAACATTTACGAACGAGACGTGCACTCGATTATTTGTTCACACAAACTAAAAGGTTTAGCAGACTGTGAGAATACAGTTACAGAGTGCTTACATTTTCAAACTAACATTTCTAAATATCTGCATATATGCACAGTTTGCATGCAATAATATTGATAAGTTGTAATATCTGTTATATCTTTTCAACTCTAAATCATAATTTAGTTGAAAGCGTAACATGCACACTGTCACATGCACAGTTTTTCTTCTCATCTCTCTACTATATATTCCATCCAGCAGATTCTTATAAGCTTCAGAGCATAAAACTGATAGATGATATGAGACGTGGCTAGAATAATTTCGTATCATCTTTGACCATGGAGGCCACATATAGGGGATGGTGAGCTATCCTCCCAGTTATATTTATGAATGAATATGCAGAGCTGCGTGAGCTGATGGAGCGCGCGAGAGAGTCTGATCGCAATATAAGACGAGCTGTGGAAGAGAAATCCATTCAGTAGCGCATGACATGATATGCTCTTTTCCCAGCTCTTTTACCTTCTAACTACACGAAAAAAATGCTCGATAAACCCGATGTTTTCTTTTAAACCACTTAAACAGGCAAGATCCAAGACAAACACTCGTTTCTTGGTGCCGAGAGGTTTTGCGCATGCAGGTTTTACCTTCCATTCACAGAAATGATTGTGTTAGGAGTTAGTAAAACTTTCTAATTAAGTTATGAGAAACTCTTTTAAAGCACTTAAAACTGACTCCAATAATATAAAAAAGGTAATTATTAAATAATTTAATTTCTTGCACATGTAGATAACCTTTTTCTGCAATCGTATTATAGGGCCGGCATTTAATAATTATAGCCTTGCCTAAATTGCTTATGTTTGTTTATTGTATAAGGTGACATTCCATGCTCTCACAAATTGAATCAAACATAATATCTGGAGATCTTGTTTACTACACAACTAAAGTTTTTTAAAGACATATGTATATGACTGATTGACTGTTTATTCCTTAAAGGTAGGCTACATTAGGCTCATTGTAAGGGATAAATCTTTAGGGAGGACGATTGCGGTAGAAAAAAAAGGATGACAGACCGAGGGCGGAGAAAGAGAGAAAGGAAGTCTTAAGAACACAAGCAGACCCCTGCCTCACCCCTAAACCAGCAAAATGACAACAGAGACAAAACACAGGGCTAATGAATACCAAAGCACCTAAAATATGACCTGCACTGTCTTTAATCCAGTCCTGTAGGCCTATACCATACCAAATATAGCAAACAGGCCAACATGTCGCATGCATCGCACGCCCAACACTACTGACATTTTTCATAGCAACTGTTTTATTCAAATTAATTGTCTCCATTATCGTTTGTAAAATATTTTTGAATAACATAATGATGTCAATTTTTTCAAAAGGTTGGAATCAAATCTCTCACTTGGCTGAGAAGCGATTAATTAAAATGACAACTGATTATCAAATGAGGCTATGTTCACTAAATTGCATAAGTGCGTTTGTTAGACGCAAGGCTGACGTTCTTGAGAGGATGCAAGTTTTTACGCGTGAAGTTCAAACAGTCGTTTTAAAACACGAGTTACATCTCTTATCACTTCCTTTTTAGTTTTAATGCGTTGAACGTCTCACTAAATTAAGAAGCAGTTTTTGTATTCAGGCTGTTGTTAAATTAGAGCTGATTTCTTATAAAAACTTTCAGATGAAGCCTTAACCACAGTCTTTACGTTCAGTCCTTTTTTTCTTTATTGTTTACTCTTTCCTTTTATTTTGTCATCTTAATAGACGTTCCTGAAAGCAGCAGGTTTAGGACAGAACGGCACGATAAATCATGCGCTGCTTTCTAAAACTCTCACGGCTAATGGAAAGACAGTGAGCCAAAAATGGCTCATCACCTTAAAATACACCTGTCAGTGATGAGACGTGTCCGTGGGCAGCAGGGGAGGAGAAGACACAGCTTTAGAGCGTTTATTAAGACAGGCGCTGACGAGAGGTGCGGACTGAGAGGAAATGTTGCGGCTGATGTTTGTTTGCTTGAGCTGCTCCATTGTTAAGGTAACTTGGCCTGCAGCAGGCAATTAATAGCATGTCATCTTTTTGTTTTTTGTGTGTTAAGACCTCCTTAGATAACTACAAGCTAATCAGTTATCGGTGTAATAATTAAATGGCGCGCGTTTGGAAAGTTAAGGGAACAGGTGATTTTTGAGTTAGAAAAAAACTGAATAAACTATAAGCGAATGTTCAGACGGACTTAAGGAAGGTACAGGTGCACTGTACACCAGAAATGACCAGCTGTCGGCATTATTTCCTTCAGCAATCATCTAAAACTTTAGTCGTCTTTTAGTCGTCTAGATCTGTTAGAAAATAGTATTTTCTCTCACACAAATATGTAAATGTTTTAGCACTTGTCCAATTGGAATGCTTTGACACAAATATGTATACGGATAATTGTTTTATAAATGTATACAATAATTTGTTTATTATATAGCTTACTTCAAATCTGGCCATGTAGCCTATGGTTTCTCTGCCTCAGAGACGCGCGTCTTCATGTTTGTTCAGTGCGCGTTATTCCTTTACATTCAAGTGAGACAAATAGGCTACAGCTTTTTTATGTGCATCACCTTTTTGACTTAAGTTAATTAAGAATAGAAACCAGAATGTTATGTTCAAAGTGTTTAACCAAGCTACAGCCTATTAGTGTATTGGTGGATTCGACCCCTCTCTAAATTAATTGCAAACAACATTTGTTTGTTTTTTGCATTCAGGCCAACGTTTCAACTGTTTATTTACGGTTAGTCAGATAAGGATACCATAGCAACAGTTCTCCGTTATGATCATTTTCGGACCGTACAGGCACATCCAACAAAACAATAGTAGGTTAACTTACTAATGCAATTTCTTGACTTAATTGTAGCCTCTCTCTCTCTCTTTCTCCCTTTCTCTCACTCACTCACACAGACAGACACACACACACGCACACACAGACAGACAGAAAGACAGACAGTCAGCCTATAAACTGCTTTGTACAGCAAAAAGGTAAAGGTTTACTGCATTTTGTTAGCCTATTCATCTGTTCATCAAATTAATCCGGAGGGAAGCAAGTTTGTGTAGTAGGCTGCAGGATTATTTATAAACTAGAAACATAGCTGACAGATTTTTCCATCTCCAAATCTCTGAAAGACACTGAATATTTCACTCACTGTATATAACATTTTATGGCAAATGTTTTTTTATTATTATTTTTTATTTTTATAAAGTATAATTCATGTTAGCCGTGGTTGGTTTAGGGTTGACTTGAATTGCTGGATTTAAGCGCTAATTAAATGGAGCTTGTAACTACAAACTACAGTATTCATCTAAGAGGATTATTTTATACAATGAAATAAACAATGAGAGGAGGAACTGATGTTGGGATGACTGTATTTATTTAGCTTCTTGTTTCCCATCAGTGAAACCAGCCCCTGAGGGACCCTAACTATCTGTTTTATCTCGTATACAGAGTATTCTCATGTATCAAGAGTTTAAACAGTATTTTCTGGTAAATTTGTAATGTTTGTTTTGTTTGCATGAAAGGAATTGTTGCACTCAGTTTAGAATTTAAACTTGGCATTGTTGGTTTAATGTTTATATGTAGCAATTTGTTGGAAACTTCTGAAAAGTGATCTTTTGAAAATGATTTGATTTGTAAGTCACACTTCCAGTATACCACAGCAGTGTGTCCTGTCATGAATTTGCTGCATTTTTTGTCCCTGCTAGTTTATGCCTGCTGTTCATCACACTTGCAAAACCTTCAGTCTGACTTTGTTTAAAACTCCACACACCACCTCTGGAATTCTTTATCAGGAAGACAGCAATATGAAAACATGTTTATACTGGCATTTTTCCTTTCTTTTTTCTTTCTTTCTTTTTTTTGTTAACGGCACTTCACTAAGTTTAAAACATGTGGCTTTGTATCTTGATAATGACAAAACCATTGCAGTCTCACTCGGTCAACTATAGCTCACTTTTATGGAGTCCTTCTGATGCTTGTTAAAGGGAAAGCTGAATTATTTGTCCTTAGTCCCATATACCTGAACATCTACAAATAGTAAATGAACTAATGAATACAATCTAAAGTGCTCTTTTCTATATCTTCATGTTCTCTGCCAGTGAATTTTTACAAGACAGACCCAGGCAAACAGATGTGTCAGTAATGTGTGTTATATTTTACAAACATGGGAATAGACATGGCTCATATTACAAGACTCAAAAAAAAAAAAAAAAAAAAGTAAAGTAAAAATAATATTCAGCAGAGTTTTGCATGTGAAAATGGTCGTTATTACTTGTCTGCAACACATTTCTGGCTTCTACTGAATTGCTATTTTCTCTTCTGTTTCAGGTGTTGGTCTGAAGTCGATGCTGGATGCCATGGAAGTCCCAAGTCATGCTAGGCACCTTCTCTTGCAATTGAACACACAACGAACCAAAGGCTTCTTGTGTGATGTTATCATCGTGGTGCAGAATGCACTGTTCCGTGCTCACAAGAACATCCTGGCAGCCAGTAGCCTCTACCTTAAGTCTCTTGTTGTTCATGACAACCTTATCAATCTGGACCATGAGATGGTCAGTCCAGGTGTGTTTCGAGTCATTCTTGACTATATCTACACAGGACGTTTAAGTGAATGTGACCCCACCTCTCCAAATGAGCCAAATATAGATGCAGTTTTGGCAGCTGCAAGTTACCTGCAACTTTTGGATCTGGTCACCCTATGCAAAAAGAAGCTGAAAAGGAATAAGTACCACCATTTACGTCATAACCCTGCATTTTTACCTTACAAATTAGGCCCCAGTGGTGTGGGAGGAGGACCGTTTCCAATATCTACCCCTGTCATCCACCCTTGCCAGACTAGAGGAGTAGTGACTACCCCTCGACCTACACAATTAGAGGACCTGTCCTCCATTCCACTGCCTCCTCATGCTGGAGAGCTTTATGCACCAGCTCCCATCAAGGGTCCACCACCTTACCCCCCCAACAAAGGCATCACTGTCACCACAGTCAGTTCTTCGCTTGCCTTCCAATGAAAGGAATTGTTCATCCGTCTATGGCCTTGATCTGACCAAGAAAAGCCCAAATTCCCAGTCCCAGCTTTCTTCTGGCAATCCCCACTTGATCATCCACCCAGATGAGGAGCCTGAAGGCGAGCTTGACCAAAGTACCAGTCCCATGCTCAGTCCCAACGATGGTTCTAGAAAAATGGACACAGGCCATCATATGGGGTCTCTCACCCCACACCCCTTTCCACTGCCCAATCATCCACTTGCACCCCATCTTCCCCACATGCACCGTCCTCAGGGACAAGAACAGTACCCCTGCCCTCCCAGCCCAGAACCCATAGAAGACTCCAGAGATCAGGGGCGAGATGCTTCCAGCATCTATCGGTGGGTGAAGAATGAGCCTTCCAACCCAGAGGATGAAGATGAGGAAGATGAAGAGGATGACAGTGGAGGAATGGGTGAGCAGGATAAAGAGAGACATCATCAGCACATGAACCACCATAAAAGTAATGAGGAAAAGCTGAACATGAATGAGCGGGGCTATGACAGAGGAACCTGTGATGATGGCGAGGATGAGAATGGAACTGGCAGTGAGGAGACAGGAAGCAGTGAGGGTCGTCCATCTCCTCCTGTTCGAGGTGGAAGGTACCACATGCCATATGAGCCAGAGAGTTTCGGAGATAACTTGTATGTGTGCATCCCCTGTGACAAAGGCTTCCCCAGCTCAGAGCAACTCAATGCACATGTAGAAACCCATACTGAGGAAGAGTTAAACAATGGGAGTGAGATGGACAACAGCAATAACAGCAACAGCAAACCCACTAATACCCATGGACCTACAAGCTTGAACAGCTCTAGTGGCCTTCACAGCCCTTACCAGGATGGCAAATTGACACAAAACCTCCATTCCATTGGTCTCGGGGAGATCATACGACCATATCGATGTTCTTCCTGTGACAAGTCTTATAAAGATCCTGCCACACTGCGGCAACATGAGAAAACCCACTGGCTGACACGTCCATACCCCTGTAGCATCTGTGGCAAGAAGTTCACCCAACGTGGTACCATGACACGTCACATGCGCAGTCATTTGGGCCTTAAACCCTTCGCCTGTGATGCATGTGGCATGCGCTTTACTCGGCAGTATCGTCTGACGGAACATATGCGCATCCACTCCGGAGAGAAGCCCTATGAGTGCCAGGTGTGTGGAGGCAAGTTTGCTCAGCAGCGCAACCTCATCAGTCACATGAAGATGCACAGCAGTGGAGCAGCTGGCGGAGGACTAACTCCTGACGGGAAGCTGAAGATAGACTTCTCTGAGGGGATTTATCCTCTAAGCAAGTACACCGCTGAACATCTGGGTCTGAAGCAGGAGAAAACCTCAGACCTTCTTGCAGCCTCTCAGCACCTGTTGGCTGATGCCAAGGCCATAGAGAGCCTCTACCCGCTGTCAAAACTGGCTGTAGATCAACTAAGCCTCGCCCACAAAATGGACATCCTGAACTCGTCACTTCCACCCACTTCCCAGCAGCTCTCAGCAGAGTCCCGCACCATTGATCGCTACTCTCCCAGCTAGAGGGGGGGAACCACTAACTTTAATTTCCAAAGAGACATCACTGTATACCAATCACAGTATTCAACTCTCACCTCATCGTCATATGGACCTGCACCTCAAAGAATGGAGGCCAGAAAGAGTTGGCCATACAAATGCACACAAACTGTGTTTAATTCTGAACGTGCCTTACTTTTCAGATTTTGCAGAATGTGCATTTCTTAAAATGACTTTCCTAAAAGGAGTAAAAATGCTTTATTTATAATCTGTTTTGACCGATGGACACTCAGACAATGCAGTATTTATATATAAAAAAAACTTTTTTGTTCAAATACCGAGCCAAACAATCAATTGAAAACCAAAAAGAGATTGTTTTTATTTATTTTTTCTGTAATTTTTCTTTTTTTATATGTTGGAAAAGCCAAAGAAAAAATGTCAAATGTTACAAAAGAGAGTTGCTATCATACCCTAAACCTGTGTACTAAGTATTATTGGTGTATATAGAATGAAAAGCACATATGAACAATATTCAGGGCTTCTGTCCAGAATGGAGAGGGAAATCTGGACAAAAAGAAAAAGCCAAATCTTTGGGATTTTATAGTAATTGGAGGACTTTTTATAGACTATTTTTTTGGAGTACTGGATCACCTGTATCTGATTTTCCAGCTTTGTGAATGGCCCAGTTTTTTCCATACTAAAGGGAGCAACTAACTGAAGAGTGTTTGTTCCAGGACTTAGGTAAAGTGATCTAAGCTTTTCTCTGCATTGATGTAGTTATCCCCTTCAGCGTGGAATAAGAGTTCACAGAGAGTGCCATTTAATTTTTTGTTTTTGGACCTTCAGGTGTATGGTCTCAAGCTATTTAGTGTCTTTGTTCCCTTTCCTTTCCTCCAATGCCAAGTGCCTTTAGCTTATTGAAAAAGTAGCAAGTACTGCCCTGTGATCTCACAACTGGAATATCTCGGTGCATATTCCGATCATGATATAACAATCCATGTCCACGTGTTTTAGTCCATCTGGTGCGACAGACTAAGCAAGGGTGGTGCCTTTGAAAGTGCAGTAATATTTACAGCAGAGTCCATATGCCTCAGTTGCATTGCAGCCGAGCCCTTTGAAAGATTCTCTGCATGACTAGATGTGTAACAATCACAACAAAGGCACTTTGTGTATATAAACCAAACAGTAACATTTTGTAAGTGATTGATTCGGCAACACCTTTAAGACCTTTCCTCATGTAAAATGTTTGAAAAGGCCTCCTCAGCCCTATTTCAGCACAGTTAAAATCAGGCTAATGTGACGGCTTTAATCCAGTGGTGCCTCATGCACACACCTAGAGCCGCTAATGTGACAACCATCTGAACATGAGGAGCATGGCTCTCGAGCTCTGATACTGTGGGTGCAGATAGCAGCAGCTGCTCCACTCATGGTAAGCCCTGTGAAATTTCTGATTTTCGAAGACTATCCGCGCTTGTCTGTCTCACTGATGTTAGATTTTATGCCAGTTGACCAGGCCCTGTGATCTGAACATACAGCCTAATCCCCAGGCTACCGCACTAATATACCATAAGCTACACTTCAAACAAACAATCCTTCATTTCTTTCAGGCAACATAAAACATAGTAGCCTGTTAGGGTTGCTTTCCTTTTTTTTTTGTAGTCATCCCTAAATAGTTTAACAGGGGATGTCAATGTTCTGATGATGAGGAACGACACCCACTGTTTTTTATTCCAAAGATTACTCCATGATGACATTTTCATCTTTTCCTCTGCCAGACCCTAAGTGAAAAAAAGATTGTTAACCACTAGTTAGCAATTACAACCTCAGCTGGTGAATGTGAAAACTTAAACCACAAATGCACTGTGAAAGAACTAGTGAAAGCTTTAGAGCTTAGTGAATATTGAACATGTAATTTAGGACAAATTACCTGGGCTTTACTCTACTCTGTTTCCTTTTTTTTGGTCAGACCGAACTCTCTTAATCAAAGCAAAAAGACATTGGTGCTTACCTCAGGACTGAGCCTATCAAAGTGTGGGTGACACAATGCTTTAGCAATAGTTTAATACATAAAACTCACATCTTTGCTCTGTCTTATACAGTAAAACTCAAGCACACTTTCTGAAGGGATTCTTAATGTTTTTAAACCTGTGGTGATTTTTCAATGCCAAAATGTATTTTGTTCTTGAAATGATTATTTGATTGTTTGTTTGTTTTTTCTGATTAGCCTATGCAACTGTCTGTTTTTACATTACAGAAAATACTGTAGTTACACAATGAAATGGTAAATGATTGAAATACCATAAAAGGCAAATTTGTAAATTAAAAATGATTTCTTGATAAGAATCAGTATGTTTTTCTGTGCACTTGAAGGTACTTAAAACGTATTCGGCGCGGTTTCAAACTCTAAAAGAAATGCCAGACAGCAAGTCCGATTGCTGTTAATGTTATGCTGTATAAGAAATGTTGTGTGTTTATCAATAATTCGCTCGCAATGATAAACACTTGGCCGAGTTGGTAAGGAGGGAAGCATAGTTTCTGAAGTTGATTGACCCATTTGTTCTGGGCGGGCCTGCAGAAACTTCAGCTGACCTTTTTGCCGAGAGGCAGGATTAGACTCCCAGTGAGGTTTTGTATACATGTACTATTAAACCACACGCATGAAACCAGCTTGTTTGGGGCGAGACAGATGCTGAAATTTCCCAACACTCTTAAGTGGACAGCCGAGATCCAGAAATTCCTCTCGACTTAATTTTGCACAACACATGAAAACAGTCTGGGCACAGTGGTTTGTTTGTATCCAAACGAAACCCAGAGCGTAAACGGAATACAAATCTTCTGACTCGAGGCACAGAACAATATTGCAGCTATCATAACAGTTAAAAGTTTGACCGCAGACATATTAATACGCGCTGAGGAGATGTGACAGGCCGTTTGAAGTGGATTTCGGTGGTGGGAAAATAAATCTCACACTCCCCTTCTCCACCATTCATTAGCTCGCTCTCATCGAAAATCTATCGCTCTCTCTTTTCCTGCTCTCTGACAGACAAAACAAGAGGGAAAAAAGGAGACATTTTCCATTTGGCTTTTAAAAGCACTGAGAAAAGAAAATGAAATATTACAATTTCAGAGGTGTGTGAGTCCAGGTCATGGGATGGGTGACATGTTTGCTTGTATTTTTGTATGCTCCAGCTATCTGAAATGTACGAAAAGTGCTTCTGTTAATGGAGCAGTTACAAAGGACTAAAGTGGAGCTGGGGAAGTGAACTTTTGACTCTGTAGTAGCAGCGAGCAGGATGTTTGGTGTGGTTCTGCTCAAAAGCAGATAGGCAGATGATGATAGAGAGAGACAGAGAACGCAATGCAGGGTGAGAGAGAACAGAGCAGGTTCGTCTGGTGGCCTGCAGCCATTGTCTATCTATGGAAAAGTACACTGGAGACCTCCAGCCCTGATTTGTGTTCCTCGAAGGAATAATTTGGGTTCAATAAAAATAAAGTTAATTGACGCAATAATGTTGGTCACCACAATTATTATTATTAATTTGTCCTCCTTTTTCTTAAAACAATAAAATAAATATATATTAATTTATTTAATAAATATGCAAAAAGCAAGGAGAGCAAAAATCTGATGTGAATAGGATCAATCCTTAAATGTTAAGATTAATCACATTAATAGTAAAGTCATAAATAAAGTTTGAATATATACAGCTAGTTTTACAGGTTTAAGATGTGACATTGTAACATCACAAACCAAATAATTGCATTATTTAAACAGCTTTACAGGGTCAAACAATACACATAAGGGTTTAATAGAAGGATATAAATGCTTCATGAAATTACAATCCTCATGTAATCTTGAACTTTAAAAAAACATTCATACAGCTATAAAAAAATGAAGAAACTATTTTGAAACTCAAAACATTCAATAGAAGTCTAATTTCTTACGCATTTCAAATATAAAAATATTGTCTTGTGGAGCATTAATCTTTCTTTCATAAATGATCAAGTCAGTCACAACAAATATTTTCCTAATTTGATTGAAAATTAGGGTTATTCAAATATTGATTTCTAAAGTTACATTGGGTTTGAGTGGTCTAATGAGCGTAAATATGTCTAAAACATGATACGCTTTTGTTATTTTATACAAAATATCTCAAAAATGTCAAAAGGTTTATTTAGGTTTTTGAAACATCATAAATTATTTAACAAAATTATTTATTTAAATTTTTTAGTTTGTACACATTCATCCATTCTTTTTTACAACAATAACCTTGCTGCATTTACAAACTATACAAAATAAAAGGATATGTATATATATTAAATGGTAATCTATTCAAAAGTGATTATTATATGATTATTACTGAGTAAAATTGGTTTACTTAAACAGAACAATAAATTAAATGAACTATGACAATTTTCAGATACATTTAAACAACTCTGTATAATACAAGTACATTAAATATAGCAAATATTTTAGTTTAGTGCAAATAACACATGCACACACATTTATGTGTGCGTTAAAGGTATAGTTCACCCAAAAATGAAAACTTCCTCACAGTTTACTCACCCCCAAGTGGCTACAAACATTTGAGTTTCTTTATTTTGTTGAAAGCAAAAAAAAATATTTTAAAGAAAGATCAAAACCAGAAACCATTGACTTCTATAGGAGGAAAAACAAATATTAGAGGTCAATGGTTACAGGTTTCCAGCTTTCTTCAATCTTCTTTTATGTTCAATAAAAGAAAGAAATTCAAAAAGGTTTGTGGCAAAAGAAAGGAGATTAAATGATCACAGAATCATCAGATTCTGGTAAACTATCCCTTGCTGATTTCTTGATTGAGCTTAACTTCTACTGACTTGAATATTCTCTTCTTTCCTTTAAAATATGATGGAGGTGATTAGATTTTTTTATTGGCATCTTTTAATCATTAACCCTCTGGTCACCTTGCATGTTCTCATCACCAGCCCTGTGAAGAGAAATAAAACTGGAGGTACGGCGTAAAAAATGTGGAACAATATACTCCGAGTCTGACCATGCTTTATAAACGTGTCCAAAGGAAATATTCCTCTCAGTTTCAGGAAACCCCACTCAGCCAGAGCCGAAAACCAAAGCTGCCCATAGAGTACAGAAGGAACCAACCGACACTTGAAATGTTTAAATAGCAAAATTAGAGCTTTTCCTAAGAGTTTTCATTTTTTATTTTTTTATCTTACATGGGATAGTTCACCCAAAAATGAAAAAGTACTCTCCCTCAAGACTTTATGAGTTCTGCTGAACACAAAAGAAGATATTTTGAAGATAGTTGGTAACTGGTAGCCATTAAAATCCATAGTTTTTCATAAGATCTTCATTTGTGTTCAAGTCAATAAAGCAAGAGTAAATAACTATTTAATAACTATGTAAAAATTATTTTAGGTGAACTTTCTGTTCAAATTTGAAAAGGATGTTGGTGGCATGATTTAGTGCACATCCTCTCCAAAAGATAATCTTGACAGGTTCAAAGAGGTTCTAAGAAAAGCTTATCGACAAACTAACCTTGCTCACTTCCTTCATACAACTGGTGCTCCGTTTCTGTATTTTTAGCAATTTTTATCGATTAAACATAAATCAATCATCGATATTGACTCATTCGGTGAGTCATCATGTGGAATCTTCCATTACTGTGGGATGTCAATGGCCCACAATGCACCTGCCCATCTGTCTGTCTCATTGTCTTAAAAGAAAAAAAAAGAAGGTTTTCTAGGGATCGAGGGTGCTTTTGACGTTCATCTGTTTCACATCGCCATTTTTGTGGCTTTGTGTTTGAATCAGTTCTTCTTCTTCCCACTCGATCTCCTCCCTTCATTTCCCAATCCCACTGCTGTCCCTCTCTGTAAGCCTGACCCACAATGCCCTGCTCCTGCCCACAGCTCTGATGAAGAGGGGTCCAGCTGTTTTTCATGCTGAAGAAGACACTTGTCTAAATGTTTATGCGAAGAACTACTTTCTTTTTCTTCACGCCCTGATCGAGTTCCAGAGCGAACCAAAAGACATAAGTTAATATCCTCTATGGGGCATTGTGGGCTTTGTAAACCGTGAACGGCACTATTGTCTCTGACTTAATAACTATAAATATATACCACAGGCGCAGATAAAAGAGGAACTCGCTGATTAAGGAAACTTGACTATTTAAAAGGGAAATCATGCCACACTTGCCAGTAAGGCCAGCATGTTTAGGATTGCACAAATTCAGCTTTGTCATTCAGATGGGTTTTTTTTGCCTCCCACTGTATCCTTGAGAGTGGAAATATCTAAATGTCATGCTTAAAATATGAAATGTTCTGTAATTATATTATTAGAATCTTATAATGACAATGACATGATACTATTTTTGGTGTCATTCATATAATATGTGTTTTGAAATATCTATTGTCCTCCAAAGTGGCCTATGAATAATTTTGAGGTCAATTAAAGCAATAAATATTTTTTTTATGGTTCAAAACTATCTGGATATTGTAATAAAGAAGGAAATGTATAAGCGCTAAAAAGAAAAACGTGATCTATATTTTTCATAAATAGGGTTTTATATTATTATTATTATTATTAATAATAATAATAATAATAATAATAATAATAATAATAATAATAATCTGAAACTCAACCAGAACTAAAAACTACTTCAAAAATGCAATGAGATAAAATATAAAAAAATTTAGGACACATTAACATTTTCCAATAAGGTCAATAAGTACAGGTTGTTGATGAAATAACATCAACACATTTGTTCTAGTATTTAATAATCATTGTTAATATTAGAGGGCGGCACAGTGGTGTAGTGAGTAGCATGTTCGCCTCACAGCAAGAAGGTCGCTGGTTCTAGCCTCGGCTGGGTCAGTTGGCATTTCTGTGTATAGTTTGCATGTTCTCCCCGTGGTTGCGTGGGTTTCCTCCGGGTGCTCCGGTTTCCCCCACAAGTCCAAAGACATGCGGTACAGGTGAATTGGGTATGCTAAATTGTCCGTAGTGTAAGAGTGGGAATATGTGTGTATGGATGTTTCCCAGAGATGGGTTGTGGCTGGAAGGGCATCCGCTGCATAAAACAAATGCTGGATAAATTGGCGGATCATTCTGCTGTGGCGACCCCGGATTAATAAAGACAACAAAATGAATGAATGTTAATATTAGCCAATGGACATACAACTGTTTAGTTTGGTGATGTTAAAAGTGCATTAGGTGATCTGCCTACTGCTATCCGTTAGCATAATATCTTTGAAAACACAGCCTCTTCCCTGCCGTCCAAAGCCACGTCTCCTTAAATCACGAATGCTCACCTTAAAGATGACAGTAGACAACCCACTAGATCATGTCATTCACTAGTTAGAATACTTTATAATACTACAATTCCTAATGAAAAACTGTTTTATATCGAGCATGTTTTCAGTTGTGTAGTTAGCAAGCAAAACTTGTCATAATGTGCAACATTGCATGCATGCAAGGATCGCTGGTCTCACATGCTTTGTCCTAAAGCGACTACTGTATGCTTAGTGGTTGGCCGGCGAGGTGCAGGAATTACACTTATTACTAAGCAATACTTACATGCTATTTCAGAACGAAAATTCAGAGTAGCATGGTAAACAGTATAGGGAGCGCGTCACAGGTTGTCATTGATCAAACATGAACCAACGCGAATATAAAACAAACTTTCTCCAGTACAGCAGGCTAGGCGGAAAAGCACTATTTACTTATGTTTTGTTGTTAAAGTAAATAAGTATTTACATTATCGATGCTGTAAAAGCTCCCATATTAAACTGAAAATGGTCACATCAATCTTTCTCCGGAAGATTTTAGTGGCTGAACAACACTTCCGTGCAAATTACCCATTCGTAAAACAACAAAATTATACATAAGCTTTGCGTGACTAAAATAGTTCTAAAACATCACATACATTACCTGTCTAAGAGAAATACTTCAGCCATGGTGCCGTCCTTCCTCCAGCGTGCAAAAGTAACTCCAATATTGATTTTAAGATTTTAAAAAGTTTTGGTTCAGCATTTCTTTTTACTGCCGACATTCTGTCTCTTGTGTGCACGTCATGAACGCAGCACACGTGCACGCACAAACGGCAAATCTGCGTGAACAGCTGCGCAGATGTACAAATCTACATTTGTTGACTGACAGCTTGGGCTACTTATAAGAATTATGGGAATTGATTATGGGATGATTTCTTAGACTTATTCCTTACACAAAATATAAAAATACATACAAATACATTTGGATAATTTACTTTAATAATTGCCATTGGAATGTGAAGAGACTTTTAAACTGCACAACAAAATATGTTATTGACATTTTCCTCAATCCTAGATTAATAGTTCCAAACATCACAGATAGCGTGTGATTAACAATTGTAAGTTATAAAATAGAGATGAATAAAACTGCTAAACATCCATGATAAATATATAGAGCTCGTCGTTTATTATTATGGACAGCTAAACACGCACTTATAGTTTGTTTACTGTGTGTTGAGTTCAGGCAGTTTGTGTTGATGTGGATGCGTGGCAGAACACTGTGCCCTATGACATTATCTGACATGCATGGGCACAGGGCACCACTTACTGCACGACACCGCCCCAAAGACAATCACCTTCTGCACCGTTAAGTCAGTTCCATTAAATAATATAATAAATAAATAAAGATTTTTGATAATGATGAGAGATTAGCAATGATTAACAAATGCTCAAAAGCTTTAGTATTTTCCGTGTTAATTTAATGGGACTTTTTGAACAACGTTCATCAGACATCCTCATCTGTGATTGATCATGTATATTTTGGCTTTGATAATCAGCCTATATGCTGGTTCATACAGAATTTTTTTCACAAAAGAGTGATACATTTTCTGACAGCTTGTCATCCTTTGGGAGAAATCTGTTTTTTTGTGTTCTTGACCTTGCTATGGGTCAGTAAACACAGCAAGCAGAGAAACATTTTTGAGCGAGTCAAGTTACGTTTTAGTAGTTTTCTCATAGTGGCATTGAGGCATAATAGTGACGCTGGATCACATTTCTATTGCAAAGCTTAAGCCCTGACTATCAGGATTCTTTCAGCAGGCCCTAAAATTATCACCTCATCTCAGTGTGACAGGAACAGGCTGTTTTTGTACCGCAGCTACCAGTGTCTCCTTCTGCGTGTTTAGATTGGAGTTCAGCTGAAACTGAATCAGTGAAAGTCCAGGCCACACAGTCCAGAACTCGGTTGGTATTTGTCAGCCTCAAGTAGATGTGCTTAAAATCCTGAACAGCCTACAGCACAAAGTATACTTCATTTTTTTAGGTGTATGTTAGTGTCCACATACAATCAGCCACTCCAACTCACAGTATATACACTTGACACGTAAAAAAGTCTCAGCTTTTCATTCCAAATATTATTAGTGGGAAAAAAATTTACTTTGTACGCTCACATAAGAGATGTGTCCAGACCTGTTTTTTTTTTTTTTTTGCTATTTTTGAAAGTTGACCATTTCACTTCGGTCTTGCTTCTTGTTTTTTTTTTATCTCAACTGTGAAACAAAACCAGTTTTATGATTGAAGTTGAAGCTTGAAGAAAAAATAAATTCAAAATGCATGTGTGATTTGTAAGAACAACTGAGTGAAATGAAAAGCTGAAAGTTTAATTCGGGTTTCTGCATCTCGCAATGGTCCTCACTATCCAATGCATTTTTCTTCAGCGTGATTGTCCACGAATGTTAAAAAAAAAAAAAAAGCCATGAGAAATGCAAAAGTTAAAGTAATACAAAGGGGTTAGCATTCAGCTCTCAAGATTTTTTTTTACATTCTACTTGTATTTTCTTGATACATTAGTACATTAAAAAAGTAGCTAATAGTAGTTGATGAATTAACCTACATTAATATTGAGCAATCCATTTGTTACAATACTTATCAATCTTAGCTAATTGTTAATAAAAATACTGCTAGCTGTTCATTGTTAGATTGTTAAATCGCTTTCATTAAATATTTTCAAAAACATTTTATTTAAAAGGAACAGTTTACCCAAAAAAAAAAAAAAAATTGTGTACTCATCCTCCACTTGTTCCAGTTTCTTTCTTCAGCTGAACAGCTGATATCTTGAATGTCAGGGGGAAAATGGCATTTTATTTGTTCCTACCATCAATGTCAATGGCTACTGGTTTCTAACATTCTACAAAATGTTCAACATAAGATAGGTTTAGAACCACTTCAGTTTGAGTAAATGGTGATGAAATTTTCATTCTTGGGCGAAGTATCCCTAAACCCTTTTGTGCTGTTCGAGATGTTTCCATCCACTTTGAGATAATTTTAGTCTTAATTTGGTCACAACTTTCTCTGTGTTTCAGCAAATGGAATGATTGTTGGTGACAAATCTTATTTTGCCACAGATTTAAGAAAATGCTATTAAAAAAAAAGTTTTAAAAAATCAACAATATACTCTGGGCAAATTTACTATCCCTTCATTATCTTCGTGGCTGACATATATTTCTATATCTATCTATATATATATATATATATATATATATATATATAT
>CAIGQQ010004837.1:19317869-19343230 GCA_903798035.1 Danio albolineatus | reverse complement strand
AAAACCATGACAGCATCTTTCAGGCTTTTTCTGTTGGGAATAGGTAAAATGTGTCATTAATTACTGTTGATTATCAGTTGCAGTGCAAAAAAAATAAGAAAAAACTTTTTCCAATAAGCACTTAGAACATAGTAAACATAAAATAACATAGTAAACTCCATATACAAGTCAAAAACTTTTCTTGGACAGGCCTGTCTAAAGCATTAATGATGCCAACTGATGATCGACATGAAAAGTTTGACCCCAAACAGGGATCAATCATTATAATGGAAGTCAATGGGGCAGAAACAGCCACAAACATAATGAAAGGGTAGTAAATTTGAAAATTACACAAGAGTTAAATGTAACAGACTGGGTGAAGCAACTGGACTTCCATAAGGTGAATGCAGAACCAAAACAAGACTATCAGGTGTTGAACTGTCTAACCACAGTTGAAAATACTTTGAAAGTGTGAAGACTAGACTGTCACAAAGTGTGGATGACCAAAGAATATATTGGTCTTTAAAAAGCAAGATGTGTACATGCAGTATTTAAATATTGTGATCATGTAATTTAAGTCAAGCGGTTTTCAATATGCAGTCAATTTTAAAAAGGGAAGTTTACTGTACAATACTTTTTGCTTCAAGCATTATATGCATATGCTAGTGTCTTTCAAAGCATACTCGTTTTGATAATGTGCATGAACACAGATGCCCACCACAGTCAAACTAGATTGAACTAGAGTCATCTTTACAGTGTCTGCACTTTTTCTCTCCAAAAGTTATGATTGATAAAAATGTATATCTATCCACACCCTCGATACACCGAAACAACAGCCCAGTTCAGTGTGCAAAGAGCATGTACAAATAAAACCCAGGTGGTGCACATACAGCACATGCATACTGTTCTGATTATTTGTGCTTTGCATGAAAATGTAAGTGTACTCTGGGTTTAATGCGCACTGTACAAATACACTTGCATATGCGTAACAAACATGTAAACAAAAGGAAACGTCAGCAAAAGGCCTGGCTGATAGGAGTGTGTGTCTGTAATCATGCATGACCACACACACTTGCAGCTGGATGGCAGAAAGCCCTGTCACTGTGCGCTGTTCCAGATTAGGTCAGATTTAATTAGGCTGCCCCGCTCCTTTTGGAGTGTCGCTTTGAGTTTAAAAAGCCATTACTAAAAAACAACCAGTGTTACTGACGAGACGGAGCAAGAAGGAGACCATACTTCAAGACGCATTCAGAAAAAAAAAAGTTGTTTGCTGTGCGATGAGCACTACAACTACAAAATTCCAGTTGTGAAAAAAGCAGAAAAAGAGAAGAGCTCCTGTAGTACAATACCCAGACACCAACCAAAAGACCTAAAACAATTGTAGGCATTTAAATGTACAAAAATACATTGTGTGAACAGTGAAAAAGAGGAAAAGGCAGAAAGTCAACTCAAGCGCCCAGCTTACTGCGAATGTTCCCAATACTCTCCAGCCAAGCCATACACCAGCATGTCTGTTTGGATATCACTGATCACCATTACTTCTTGTTCTGAACTGGTTTCAAATATAACACAATTTAATATGCCACTTTCAAGTGCTTTCATGCAAGATTTACGTGACCAAAAGAAAAGGCAATAAAAATACATTTGAGCAGTATTCTTTATTGCGTTGTCGATAGTTTTTTGCCCCCTCTTTTTATTTTATTTTGAACAAAATGCTTTAGCCGAAACGAACGTATTTATTGCATGTCAAATGTTTTATAAGATTTTTGTATAAAGTTCCTTTGAGAAGTATTAAAATGAATGATTTTCATTAGGTTTTAATTGTTTCAAAAAGCCATTGTGAAAATGTCTTGTTTTCCATTTATTCTCTTAAACAACATGGCAATAAAATATATTTCACTAAAAGTCTGTAGGATGATCCATCCACCTACCTGCATGTCTATAATCTTACTTTATCTTACAAAAAGAAATTCATCTATCCAGCACTTTTTATTTGTAATCCATAACCATGTTATAATACAAAATAATAACCCTTACAGCACAGGAATGCAATCGTCCACTATTGTTTAACAGTTAATAGTTCAGCTTTTTTTTCTCTTAACTGTTTTACATATACAGTTCATAATATAACATTTTAGGCAACACGGTGGCACAGTAGGTAGCGCTGTCGCCTCACAGCAAGAAGGTCGCTGGTTCAAGCCCCGGTTTGGTCAGTTGCCACTTCTATGTGGAGTTTGCATGTTCTCCCCGTGTTCACGTGGGTTTCCTCCGGGTGCTTCAGTTTCCCCCACAAGTCAAAAGACATGTGCTTATAGGTGAATTGGGTAAGCTAAATTGTCCGTAGTGTACAGTATATGTGTATGTCCTGGTCCTCCAGGTTTGAGGTTGAGCATTGGACCTCATAAAAACTAGATGCCATGAGCCTTTTAATTAGAAATTTTTAGTACTTTAAAAAGTTTGTACTTTTTAAGTACTTTATTTTAGTACTTTCAAAAAATGCCTGTAAATGATTTTTTTTTTAACATTTATATTAGTTTAGTTGTTTTAGTTCTTTCTCAGTTGCTTTGGTACATTTCATTTGCAAATGCTTTGGTTCATCCATGCAAACAATTATGTACAATTCTCTGCTGTTTCCAACATTATCAGTTGCTTATGTCATGTTGATTGAAATGTATTATGAGTTGGATAGTCTCACACCCCGCAACATTTAGGCATTAGTTCATAGCATAAGTCTTTACATGCAAAATGCTTGAACTAGCTGTCATAATGTGTCAAACATATTTCTATAAATTTCCATTAGACTTTTTTTTAAATTCTGTCCTATGGTCACATTTCTACTTTTGATTTTTGTTGTTGTTTTTTTTTTCTTTGTGCAATGCAGTGCTGTCTTTTCATTTCTGTATGGCAATGACACAGTCTGTCAACATACTACAGTACAAACAGTAAAAGCGTAAATGTGAATCTGGTCCAGTCTCTTGCAATCAAGCTTCCACTTAAACTAAGATGTAACCTACAATTTACAATAACTGTTATCAAAACTGTATCTATAGTTTACATCAGAACATCACTCCAGAGTACAGCTACACTGACAAAAAGACTAAGCAATTTGACTGTCTTATCAGTACACGACGACTTCTTCGACACAGATCTTTATTTTTGAGAGAAATAAAGAATATAAATAAATAATAATTTTGCAGATAAACCATGTTTTTTTGCTATTTGTATGAGCGATTATGACTTGTGCACTTGTTCACAAGAAGGTATTAAGATTCAGGATTTTGGAACTATTCTCTGTAAATATATGATTTGTTTTCATTAGAATCATAAATCAGGGTGGCACAGGGGTCACCGCAATAAGGTCTCTGGTTCGAGTCCTAGCAGGGCCAGGAGGAATTTCTGTGTGTAGTTTGCATGTTTTCCCCATGTTCATGTGTGTTTCCCCTACAGTCCAAAGACATACTCTATAAATAAATTAGATAAACTAAGTTGGCCACAGTGGAAGTGTGTGTGTGTGAATGAGAGTATATGGGTGTGTCCTAGCACTTGGAGTTCACAAGTTAATGTGCTTGTAGTGCTGGAAGGGCATCCGCTGCATAGAACATATGCCAGAGTAACTGGCAGTTCATTCCGCTGTGGCGACCCCTGATAAATAAGGGACTAAGCCAAAGGAAAGTGATTGAGTAGAATAACGAATAACCAGGCCATGCACATATGTATTCATGCATCGAACTACAGAGTGTCTCTAGCTTGATATGCTGTTTATTGTAATAATAATTAGCCAAACTGCATTTCAGAAAAATGTTGATTTGGGTCACGAGGCTTTGCTTGTATTGTGATGAATGATTTGATTTGAGGCGTTTCACAAACTCCCATCTGGACCGAAGAGCAGCAAAGCAGCTGAGTTCAGTTCAGAAGAAAAAAAAACAGGAGAAATTCTGAATGAATCTCATAACTTACAAAAGCCCCGCATTCCTGCTGTCAGCTGGAGTTCACACAAAACACATCTGAAAACACCTTGAACGCAACAGACAAACACTTGATCATCTCTCCATTAACATTTCGACAGCGCTGGAGAAAATATTTCCTGGAAATATCAGCAACATAATCACATCCAGGACTCTGCCACGTGTGGCTTATTGAGATGCGGGGGGAAAAAAATAACACCGTCCAATTTCGAGATCTGTAATGAAGTCACAAAAAGTTTATGAAAACAAGTAGGGGCAGACGGGACGAGGAGTTTAAGCAGAATAAATGTAAGTCTGAAGAACTGCGAACCGAGACTCCATCTGTTACAGGTCTGCAGCCAAAAGCGTGAACTTTTAGAACTTCAATGTGTTCAGGCAAATTACAGATTTTGTCTCAGTAAACTGATGGATACAATCTGCATATTAAAGAGACCTCATCAGACTTTGAAACAGGCCGATAGCATTCACGGGGCAGGCAAAATGATGACGTTTATACATTTACATTAAATGCAGATGTGTTTCTGATTTTAGACAGCAGTTTTGATAACCCTAGTGGACCACAATGTAAAAGAGATTGCGTCAGGCTTTCTCAATGCTCTGCAGCTTTTTAATAGTGGTCAACACTGTGTTTGTTTTAATTTAGCAAAAATACAACAAAATATACACCTTTAAATCTTATATAAGTGCGAACCCCTCAACTGTCAACAAATATTTTTTTGTGTTCAACAGAAAAAAAATATAAAGATTTAAAAAGAATAAAAAACAAAGAATAAAAGATAATAATCTTTAGTTTTGGGTGAACTATCCCTTTTTAGACTGATTTATAATCTATAGTTTTCATCAAAGAAATGTATCATCATTTTGGAGCCTTAGGAATATTTATTTAATAAAATAGAAACATTTTCTCTGATCATCAGAATTTGAAGCTTTGAGATATAGTATTTTAGAATAAATAATCTCTGGACTATGCATATATCCTTTTTATTCATTCATTCATTTTCTTGTCGGCTTAGTCCCTTTATTAATCTGGGGTCGCCACAGCGGAATGATCTGCCAACTTATGCAGCATTTGTTTTACGCAGCGGATGCCCTTCCAGCCACAACCCATCTCTGGGAAACATCCATACATTCTCATTCACACAGATACACTACGGACAATTTAGCTTACCCAATTCACCTGTACCGCATATCTTTGGACTTGTGGGGGAAACCGGAGCACCCGGAGGAAACCCACACAACCACGGGGAGAACATGCAAACTCCACATAGAAATGCCAACTGACCCAGCCGAGGCTCGAACCAGCGACCTTGCTGTGAGGTGAACGTGCTACTCACTACGCCACAGTGGCGCCCTATATCCTTTTTATTTCAATTAAATGAAAAGTTTTTATATTATAATATTTGAATGATGCAATTACCTCATAAGACTAATTAAAACACAATATACTGATTTTCAAGGTAATCTTTTATTTATTTTATCATTTATTATTTTTATCATTTATTTTGATAAGTTGTTTATAAAAGGAAATTATCATCAGCTTAGAGCTTTAATGCATTTAAATAATTAATCTCCAGGGCTTGAATATATATTTATGTATTTATAATTTATCAAATAATACTTCAACACACAAAAAAGAAGTCCTAACTTCTACAGACATCTCTTTTTGAAAGAAAAAAAAATGCATTTTGAAGCTTTTCTAATTACTTTCCAGGGCATGCTATTCAATTTCAGGTAATAAAAACTTTCTGAATTAATAAATAACTTTCTAATTGACTTCAAAGGTTTTTTTTTATTTCTAATGTTTTCATGAAAATAAAATTATAGTAAATATGTGAAAAAGGGCAAACAGTTTCAACATTTTTTTCTAATTAAATATATTTTTATGGTATGTTTTAAAATGTTCATATATATATTTTTGCATTACGTCTTCCTGCATTTTTGCTTGCCAGATGGGTTTCTCTGAACTTGTCGATTGTGTGTGTAAGTGTGCGGGCAGTAGATCTGAGTGCCCATGCAGCCGGGATTGTCTGGCATTGAGCCCTTGCCTCCTGCCGCTGGGTGTCATCGTGACTCAAATGCCAGAGGTCTGAAGTATCTGGTGTCGTGCAGTAAGTGGTGCCCTGTGCCCATGCATGTCAGATAATGTCATAGGGCACAGTGTTCTGCCACGCATCCACATCAACACAAACTGCCTGAACTCAACACACAGTAAACAAACTATGAGTGCAAGTTTAGCTGTCCATAATAATAAACAACGAGCTCTATATATTTATAATTGATGTTTAGCAGTTTATTCATCCCTGTTTTATAACTTTCAATTGTTCAGCAAGAACTATCTGTGATGTTTGGAACGATTAATCTATGATTGAGGAAAATGTCAAGTTCTTGTGTGGAGTTCTGTGGGTAAATGGGATCATTGTGCTGATGGATTCACATCTCACACAGCAAGAACCTGGGCTGAATAAACTCTGGCAGCACAGCAGGCTTTATGAAACAGCTGAAGATGCTGGCAGACTGAGAGACAGAGAGAGAGAGGGAGAGAGAGAGAGTGTGTGTGTGTGAGAGAGAGGCGCTTTCATAAACACACACTCAAACTCTCCTGCACAAAACACACTAAATATGAAATCTCTTTTTTCCTTTTGTTATTATATTACTGATATTTGCTTTTCTATATTAAGAAGTTAAAATTAACTCATTTTATAAAATGCTGGGTTATTTCAGTGCCACTTTTAAACAAATATGGGCAAGTCTAACTTTTGGTTTAAAATTTCAAATAATTTTAAAGTATATTTTTAACCAAATGGTTGTTTTGTCCATAATTGCCCCAAATTTGAGTTCAAACTGTCCAAACAGTGTGTTATTTCAGAGTCACTGACTAACTACTGTAGTTTTCAGTATAGGCATTTTTCAGACAAAAAATTAAATATGCTGTCAGTAAAACTTTAAAGATATTTGATTTTTGTTCCATATACTGTACATGGCTGATGCACTTCAGGAGTAAAAAAACTTACGGGCAAAACAAAATTATGTCTCATGACAATATAATAAGATCTTGTGAAGTAAAAAACACTATTACCTTCTTTATTATTCCACTCAAAAAATAACACATTGAAAGAACTCAATTTAATTGAAGACATGATTTCTATCCAAAAGAATTGTGTAGTGGCAATTTAAAAAATGCAGTTAACACAATGAAATACAATTGAGTTGATCTAATGCAATTTTATCGAATATAGATTAATAATATAAATAAATAAATATATATTTATATATATTCATTCATTCATTTTCTTGTCGGCTTAGTCCCTTTATTAATCCGGTGTCGCCACAGCGGAATGATCCGCCAACTTATCCAGCATTTGTTTTTACGCAGCGGATGCCCTTCCAGCCGCAACCCATTTCTGGGAAACATCCATACATTCACACACACACACACACACACACACATACACTATGGACTATTTAGCTTACCCAATTCACCTGTACCACATGTCTTTGGACTGTGGGGGAAACCTATATATATGTATATTTTATTTATTTATATAAAAATAAATAAATAAAATATTTCAGTTAGTTTAGTTTCAATTAAATTAAGCTAAAAAAAAATCTGCGGAAATAAAGGAGTTATAAGCTGAAATACACTTAATTGATTTGTACATTTATTTTCTTTATAATAAAAAGCAGCACATTTTTTTTGTTCTAGGGTTTAGTTATAGCTAACTATAAAAATAAAATTAAAGGGTAATAAAATTAAATAAAAGTTATTTATAAGTTATTGATCAGCTTAAATGCCTTAAAAAAAACAATTGTTTGTTTAAAATCGTTACCATTCAGGTTTTGAATGGATGAGCTTAACAACTGCATTCAATGCTACAATAAATAAACACTTCAAAAACAAACAACTCACAGCGGTGTTAAAGTTATATAGTAAGAAAAAAACTTAAATCAGTCTTCTTTTGCTCAGTCTGACCCAGCATTGTTAAGGGCGCTTTGCACCCCAGTGCATGGTCTAACAGGGTTGTGCTTATTCTCTTAATGAGTTATGGGTGTGTTTTGAGCATAACTTGCTTTAAAACAATCAAAGTCTCAACTCACATTCTCTTTAAGAGTCAGTTGCGTCGCGCCATGGTGCATATGATATTTGATACTTATATGCTAGACTTTGTAAGTGGAAAAACTGAATGCTTCATTAACGAGAAACAGTTAAACAAACTATCTGCGCTGGGATAAAGAACGTACCTCCATCATTTAACCTCTTTGCTTTCTTGGATTACTTTCGTGGATAAGAAAACAGTGTTTTACGCACTCCACTGAAGACATCTATTAGCCTACATTTAATTTTGTTTAAGTGCAAAGATTTGTTTCAAAACTATTTTTTAAATTCCATTTTTCAAATTCAAATTCTATTTCTAAAACTTTATATTCAAACACGTTATATCCAAACACGTCCTATATTCTTATGCCCCATATAGGGACGTATACAGTACGTCTCCAAAACCCGACAAGTGTACAAACTAAAATGGTTTTTATTAAAACAAATATAAATATGCATATAATAAATAATACTGCTAATAATAATAACCAATAACAATTATATAAATGCAAATTGTCAACGCTCTCTGCACTGGACAAGCTTTTAGTTGGTCAATTGCACGGTCTATTTCAGTTCTTCAAAATATGTGCCAACAATGCGCCTTAACACACCTCCTTTTTAGACCGAAACACCCATGAGTCCACAAAGTGGTGCAAATGAATTTGCTATTTAAACTACTTGGTGCAAAATGACAAAATTAGGGTTGCGCTGGTCTGAAAATAGCAACAAATCACGCCAAACACGTCTTGTGCCTTATTGCGCCGGGTGTATGGTAGTTCTTGTCCTGAATTATACATATGTATGTGCTCTTGTGCTCTGTCTGAACCTGCTCTGCATAAGATGGAAAGAGTGCAACAAGACAGTAAAGGTGAAATATAGCATTAAACCTCACTCTCATTGGCCATCCAGCAAAACGCTAACACTTATATGACAAACATTAATACACAAATGCAGAACAAGAAAGCTGTACTGGCATCAGCTCAGCTCCACAAATTCTCTCTGCCGATCCTCTTTTTCTCTCTCTTAATGCATTCACAGTGTGCTTTTCCTCCCCATGAGCTGGGAAACTCAGCTCTCCATGTTTTCATTTGAAAAAACCTCACATTCTCTGATTGTAATGTATTACCGGTGCTCCTTAGCCAAGCTGTCATGCATACAGAGCAGCCTATGCCATGATGAGGAGGAAAAGATTGAGTATTGAGTCAAGCGAAGGTTGCAGGAATGGTTTTCTGATGTATGCATTATCATAATATGCAACATGTCACTACAGTTACTTTGGCAGTGGCCTTGTACTGTATATACCAGCTGTAAAGGTACAGTATATTGTATACAGTTTTAGTATTATAGAACCGTAGCACGTGACAGTATTCAACAATAGGTGACAAATTTTCCACATTACCACATGGCTAGCATTCTTTTAGTTTTGTTACATTGTAACATTTTGCTAGCATGAGTTGGCATGCTGTACGTGCTTTTAAGGATAAAGGTTTCAAAGAGGGTTTTTGCAGTGTACAAAAACGAAACAATTTCTGGTTCACCCAAAAGAAATCTTACAAAAAAAAGAGTTCTCTTTTTTTAGTTTAGCTTAATTTAGCTTTATGCACTTTCAGAACAGCTAACAGGCTGATCAAATTACTGTATGTCAAAGAAAAATAAGACCAATGTAAACTCAAAAGTACATGAAATAAAAAATAAAATAACATTTTCTAAGTGTGAAGGATATTTGCATAATTTAAAAGGAGCTTTTGTGCAATGGAAAGGTCCCACATATGTAAAGGTTCTTCATGGAACCATCGATGCCAATGAAAAACCCTATATTTTTTTAAGGCACAATCCCAATTCTATTTTTGTACCCCTTCTCCTTCCCCTTGGCTCTTGAAACAGAGTGTGAAGGAAAAGGGCTTCAATATTTACCCCTAAGATATGGGACAGACTACAACACTCGCACACATCATATGTCGTGAAGGGTAGGTGTAAGGGGAAGGGCTAAGGGGTGGAATTGGGATTGGGCCTAAGTAATCATGTCATGTGCAGCAAGATTCAAAACAAAAGAGAAACAGTCACACATTTCAGATGCTTGTATATTAAAACCAATGGTAAAAGCAGCAGATGAAAGCAGGCAGAAAGGCGTTATGTGTGTGAATGGTTTTGTTTCTAGATCAAACCCATTGGCAGGGATGTCCACCGCAATGGTGCATGACAAACCAGCAGGATTCATTTGCATCTGTGTATATAATTGAAACTTCATGGGGAAACTTCATGAAAGTTCATGGGGAAAAACAAAAAATGACTAAATATGATCTAAACAAGTAAAACAGGATTGCAGCTGCAGAGAAAAACCTACACACAGTACAACTTATTTGTAATCTATGCCTTTTAAAAGAGTACAGGGTGGGTGTGTGAATGTGTGAGGGTGTAAACGTTCAGTGCCACTTCCTGTCTTATGATTGACACACATCTGTGGGTACCTACCCAAACAGAACCACCCATCCTGTGACATTACCAGAGGATCTGTGTCAAAACAATCCAGAGACCGGCGCTTTTGAACACTTTCTGAAACACTTACCTCACTGTCATGCGAAAACACCTTCATGCTGATATGCAAACAGTTGTACCTTGCATTTGTTTAGACAGCGTTTGTTTTTCAAGCATGAAAAGCCTGAGGAAGAGAGAGAAAATATTAAATAAATAATGTTTTGAGCTGAGATACTGCAAAAAGAGAATAATGATGAAGTATTTCACAGGTGTATGAATAAGTTCAGACTGTTGTGTACTGAGGGGCTTGAGTCTAGCAAACACAGTGGAGCCCTTCCTTTAGATGCACAATACAGAAAATACACACACTACTGTAATGACACCTTCAGATCTCTACTGACTCGAAGTGAATGAGGTTGCCATTGCTCTGTAAACTAAATGAGTAAGGGCTCTATTTTAACTGTCTAGGTGCAGGGTTTTGAGCAAAACATGCATTGAACCAATCAGAGTCTCATCTCTCATTCCCTTTAAGAGTCAGCTGCATCGCACCATGGCGCATTTGCTATTCAAATGGCGGACTTTGTAAGAGGAAAAACTGAATGCTTTACTTGCAAAAAAACAGTTAAACAAACCATCTGCAGCACCAGCATAAAGAACGAGCCTCCTCCATTCGGCCTCTTTACTTTCTCTTTATTTTACTTTTACTCTACTTTACTCCTTTACTTTTGTGGATAAGGAAACAGTGTTATACGCACTCCACTGAAGACATCCATTAGCCTACATATTTCATTTAATTTGTTAAGCGCAAAGATTTGTTTTAAAACTATTTCTAAATTCAATACAAATACAAATCTAATCTTGTTTTTTTATTAAAACAAATATAAATATTCAAATAATAAATACTACTACTACTACTAATAATAATGACATTATACAATTGCAAATTGTCATGAATAAACTAAAAATAAAAACAACAACAAAAACAAAAAACTTGCAGGTAGTGTTTTTTGTATTTATGTTGAAAACAATAATTTTTGAAACATTAATCATTTAATTTTTTATTTATTTTCATGTTTTGGGGGGTCAGGGCCCTAAGAGTGTATGCAATCATCTTAGCAAAATGAAATAAATATGAAAGCAGAGGCAATCCGCTGCTCCATCAGCGGATCACCCATATGTGCACTATTTAGCTAATTGACATGGTTTTCAACAGCTCCTACATCTGTCTCTCAGTGGAGAATATGAATCAATGATCATTTTATCCATCCACAGATATTTCTGTTGAGTATGAATGCACTGGTCAACCAATCACTTGACTTGCCCTCTAACTGACTGTTAAGTCAGCAGACTGGTCCAGATATCTAACACTCCATATGCACCGAGCAGTTCCCACAAAGATTTCTGGCCACCGATCCTTTGCTGATTTTAGTCTGATCACACGCTGACCTGTTGGTCGATCTCGTTAAAGGTATAGTTTACCAAAAACTCTAAACTAACTGATCACAAATCTGTTTGTGTTTCTTTTTTCTACTGAACAGAAAACAAGTTATTTTGAAAAATGTAAACCTGTAGCCTCCATAATATTTGTTTTACCTACTACAGAGGTCAATGGTTACAGGTTTCTGACATTTTTCAAAATATCTACTTTTGTGATCAACAGAAAACTGCTTGAGGGAGAATGAATGGCATGTACATTATTTTTATTTTTAGCTGAACTATACCTTTAACTTGCAAATCAGGCTTAAATTGGGCTTTAAACATCGGATGCTATTTTGATATTTACTTATATATGCATATGAAGAAGGTACAAAAACACCTTTTTACTTTTTTCCAACACAAATGAGTAAATTTTTTTTTTATAAATCTGATTGTTACTACAGGTATCTAAATATTTTGAGATTTAATTGGTTAGAGTGCAGTTGTCAATCCCATAAATTATGGAACTTATTGTGTCCAGAACAGGTGATGACAGTGAGGGATGAACTGACATCTGAATTTAAATGCAGTGTGTACAGGATTAATGTCCAGGGTAACACCAACCCTTTTTAAAGCAGTCACTTTGCCAGTGATCGGTCTGGTCTAAACAGGTTGCCGTTCAGTCAGTGAAGTGCAGTGATCTCTGAGCATATGGAGTCTGGTCCACTATCACTTTCACTGCATGTATCTGTGCTGGAAGGGTGTATCTGCAAAGAAATGTGCGAAAATTGGGTGTTACTTCTTTAGGCAACACAGTCACACATGCTTAACAAACACATACATCCGTTCACCACATTACAAGGGCACAGAATAAGGTAGAATATGTACTTTTTTGAAAATACATGTGGGTTTAGGGGCCCTTCTGAAAAAAAGAAGAAAAAAAAGAGAAAAAAAATTCTAAGAAGTTTCAACTTTCATCTCTGGGATTAAAGAGCTGATCGTGAAGACCTTGATGAACTTTGGATGTGCTTAATTTTAGTTGCTTAGGTTTATTGTTTGGAAAATACTAACCTAACAAATATGCTAGCAATGCTGTATGAACAAAAACATAATTATTTTCAATATACCGTTTACTAATTGTAACAATAATATAGAATTTTTTTTTAATTAATTTCATAAGAATAAAACATATGTATTTTAAATATTTTTACAGTAAAAATTGCATCAATCCAAATTTAACATTTCTAAACAACTCAATGTTGGAAAAAATGATTAACAAGTCTAATAAAAAAGTTCCAACCTATGCTCATTTATCTTTTAAGCATTCCAGGACTGAAAACAGGACACGTATGATCATACTGAAGTTTATTTGTGAGATTTATGTTATCTCACCAAGATCTGACAAAGTCGGGTGCGGTACTGAAACATTTCATGGAGGAGTGTGATATTCGATGACAGGATATTTGTGCTGTACATTTTTATTTTATTAGTAATTTGGGACATGTTATATTCGGGACATATGTTTTGGGGTTGATGTGGTGTACTGTCACTACAGTGGTTGGTAAAATGAGTTGATTTGAAGGATATGAGTCTCTCTGAAAATATCAAAACAGGGAGTTGAGGAATGACGTGGAGTGTGTGTGTGGTGGAAATAGAGATTAAAGGACCCATTAGTAACACTAACTGTCCTGTGTTTGGGTGCATGGTAAACACCCTAGGAGCAGATGACCAAAATGCCACTATGGGTTCATCTTGAGCAGATAACAAATAATAAATCCCAGTACAATAATAATAATAAAAAATCTCAGTTAGACAAGCATGAAATGAATTCCATGTTATTTAAGGTGTGCTGGTTAGATATATGCTGATAAGAGATAGTGTTCATCTAGCCATTTAGCTCAACACAACTTATTTTGGTGTTGAGCATTGCTAGATATTTAGCAGGGAGAAAAGAGTTTTTCTTAATTTTTTTTGTGTTTGAGATCCAAAATGCATCTTCTATGTGCATTAAACACACTGTGAATATTTGTTTTTATGAAAAACTAACAATATCATATTTTTAATCTTAAACACAATTAAATCAAATCAAATACAATGCTTATGTTTAGGAGTTATCTTACTCACAACTACATTGAATGATGTTGTTGAAAGAGAGGCTGCCAAGGTTGAGCTAAATGTGGCTTTCATTCAGGCCAGGATTTCTGGAAAAAAAAGAAAGACGCAGAAATAAAGATGAGATAGCTGTGCTTTTCAGTGAGATTTTGTTTATCAGGAAAACATGTAGAATGAAAAGACCAAAAATGGATTTCTTGTACATTAGAATATTTCCAGAATCAATGTCTGTCTATATATATATTTTTTATCATATTTTAATATAAAATGCCATTTAAGTAAAACAACACAGTTACCACAAGGATCTCAGTCCAGCCTTAATTAAAAGAACTCATTAATGATCATTTTTTAAATATATTTTTAAAAGTACAGGGCAGGACGAGGCAACATTAGTTCATTAAAGTTTGACACTTTACTCATACAAACACGAATGTTAATGAAAACATTAAAGTAGACACCTCCCATGGATTAGGCTTTCAACATACAATCACTGTAGTACAATGAAATGTGACATCCACTCTTAACTAATTATTGTTTTATTACATATATTTTAGGTATTTAACCTATTCATACAACAGCATATCCCTTTTGGACATATTATGTCAATAAACAATATTTTTACAGGGCTGTTGAAAGTTTGATACTGATTGGTTGCTGAACATTATATTTTTTTTAAAGAACCCCAGAGCTAAAGTAGTGTCAGACAGCTTACCACTGGCAAAAATGAAATCAGAAGATGTTTGAGGACAAAAGAAATTGGCAAATGTCTTGAAAATACATTATCTGAACACTATATCACTATAGTGATAACCATAGTACAAGTAATTAAATGTAGTCCACTAAATTATTAAAAAATAATGCACACCTGAAGTGTAGTGACCACAGATTTACGCCATGGCTACATTACCAGCTCGGTTGTGTATCATTTATAGAATAATTCAATGGCCCGTCATTAATTATTATGAAATAAACATCTAAAGTTATAAACAGTTATTAATTAATATATAGGCACATTATGATGACCTGAGATTGAATCAAGAGTTTTATCTAAACAATTTCTGGCATTTATTTTCTCAATACTCAAAACACAATTAATCCTATGCTATCTATAATCTAGGATAAAGGAATTTATTAATGAAAAGGACCTTCACTGTAAAAATGCAGGGTTCCACACAATTCGTTTGTGTTGTCCAAACACAAATCAATTAAGTTAACTTAAATGTAAGTAGATTAAAAATAAAACAATTAAGTTGTCCCAAAAAAATCTCAAGAATTGTGTTGTTTCTGCTCATTTTAAATGAGTTTGAACAAACAACAAGGTCATTTTCTGGAGTGTTCATATGTGATGAAATTTAGAGCTGATCTAATCTGATCTCCTATCACTTGAACAAACACACAGAGATCAATACATAATCACTTTCTATCTTCTTCTCTGAACCTAAATAGAGACGCTGTAATCTTATGTCTTTGTTTACTGTCCACATGCAGTATGTGTGACTGTGCCAGTTATGGCTTGATCCTCTCTTTCCCTTTCATTCTCACAAACGTTCTCTCACTTCTCTGTTCCCAGGATCACATGTCCCACTTTTGATCCATGCAACTCTGGAAAAACAACACAACAACGTAATTCTAGAGTCATTGCTTCAGAAGCCTGTTATGTGACATGACTTAATGTCCCTCCCTCACTCTCTCATTAATTCTGAGCGCATGGCTCATTAACAGTCTGTTTGTGATAAAGGATGACTGAAAGATGGATAGAAAGCATGAGAGCGATAAGCAGAGATCTAGAGATGGTAGAGTGTGACAGCTAAAATAATATTCTTCATTCTATAAGTAACTTGTAGCTACATTATTAAAGAGGCCATGAATTGCCTTTTTTGTTTTGTACTGTTCTTTGTGGTCTATAAAATGTTATCAAGATTAAAAAACAAGAAAAAAAAAAGATAATTTAGATGTAGTTGGCCTATTTCAATACTGTTTTGCCTGCTTCATCAAAATACACAGTTTGAATGGGCAGAGTTTTGCATATTTAAACATTTTCAAAAGTTTGAAAGGTCAGCTGTGTGCCCACTGATATAATGTGTTTAACAGCTTACATCCTTCTTTTATGGACATACTGTGACTCAAAAACGCTCAAGTGAATATCAAACAATCTATCATCGTACATAAGAGCACATAATAAAGCACATTACATCAGATTCAATAGAGTCAGCATAGCATTTTATTTTTTGACTTTCAATCTTTTTGAAAATCCTGCATAGAACTGTGTGAAGTCAAATCTGCAGTAAAATGAATGGAGCAAATTTCCAAGTACAATAAGCTGTTTTTTAATAACACAATGACAACCAAAGTAGTGGTTGTGCAATAGTGCAATTGCAACCAACTGGTGAGATTTAAGGGATAAAAGAAAGTTCTTCTGTAACAAAAAAGTATGGCACTAGCAACACCAAGATGCTCTGAGCAACTCAATGCATTTAGGTATGTAGAAGTGGTCAAGGCAATTTGCCGCAAATCAAATCCAGCACTACAATGAAGAAGAAAAGTGATTAAAGTGACTCAACATGGCATGGCTCTTGAAGCCAGATGGACTGGTTTGAGATTTTCACAAACAGCTGATGTACTGGGACATTCACAAAATGAAAATGGTAATACTTTTTCATCATGTGAATGAGCACAATATTAAAGGCAAAAATGAGAAAAACAACAATGAGAGAAAGGAGCATGCTTGCAAGCAATATTTTATGTTAAACCTGCAATCATTAGATTTTAAAAATTCATCCATATTTATCTTAATCAAACATTTGCCCTGAAATTAGAAAAAGAATCACATATGAATGAGTACATTTTTGAGTAAATACTTTAAAATGTGTAAAAGAATAGTTATTTCCATGTGGTCAATATATACATAAGCTATTAATTGATTGAATTCACAGAAAATATGCTATAGCGTGATATATTGCTGTTAGGATATGAGATTACTTGTATTGTGAAATGAGATTTTTGCAACATAGGCTCATTCTGTTTGTTTCCAGTAGATTGACATGTACGTCTGCGGATTTGAGATGCAGAGAGGAGTTGACCGCGACAAAAGGGTTCGAGTCTGGTGAATAGCAGTTCCAGAAATCAAGTAAAACAAAAAGAAAAGCTAAAAAAATGAAATTAACAAGTAAATAACAGGGTGAGAATGTGGTAAAATTTGAAAATGTGGTAAAAATCAGGGGGCTTTTCTTTTTCTGGGTTGTTTTTTAAAACACTGCGGTTGGGTTTCGGGTCAATCACTGCTTTTTAAAACATTATTGGTTGGGTTTAGGGACGGTGGGGGGGGATCAGTCAGTTGGTCAGTTGGTCGGTCAGTCAGTCAGTCAACAGTAGCCTCTGGTGGATTTACATGAGAACAGCAGGCACGAATGGCACTTGTGAGAGAAATTTGAGGTATCAAAAAACATACACAGCGGCCTCTGGTGGATTCATGTAAACAAAAACTGCGAAAGTTGTTTTAGTGCCCAGTCCTACACACAACCATCTCTGGGGTTTACGGAAAAAGGCCCACAAAAGAGAAAATATACAATAATATATAAGTTCACTAGATTGGCCTAAGCTAATAAAAAGTCAAAAGTAACCAAAATTATAACTCATTAGATCAACAGAGGAGCATCTCTTTTCGTAAAACCTTGCAGCAGATGAGCAGAAGCAGCAGCAAAAGAACAGTTCACTGTCAACTAAGGACAGGAAGCCAAGGCACAGGAAAAAAAGCTTGCTTGGCCTGAGTCGTCTCAGTTTCTGTTGTAACATTAGATGGTAGGGTCATATTTGAAGTCAGTTACAACAGGACAAGAAGTTGACTTAGTATATAAAAATGTCCACAATAATATTTACTACAGCCATGGTTGTTTCAAATGCATAACACTTGTTTTATTATGGGTCAATAGTTAATCAATGGCAGACTCTGGCAGTAGAGATTGAGCTGCAACAATCCTAGATATCTCGTTTGTTTAGGCAAGTGACGGTACATTAAAATGTGCTTTGTTATATCTGCATTTGTCTATGTGTGTGTGTCTACAGTATGTCTGTGTGTGTGTGTGTGCATGCTCATCTTTGGTCTCTGCCCCAGATTATTGGCAACAGACCCAATGTCTGTGCTAAAAGTCACGTCGCGAAGAGAGAAAGATGTGGAGAGACAGAGGGGGAAGTTGAAAGAGGGGGCGTGAGAGGGCACGGGGTGCAAGACACAGGAAGTAGAGAAAGATGAAGAGACCAGAGACAATGAGATGTACAAGGGTGCTGAGGCAGAGGAAAGGAGAGAAGGAAATGCAAGCAGAGAAGAGAGAGAAGAACAGAGGAGCGAGGGAGAGGAGGAACGTGGGAAGACCAGGAGGGTCCAGGGCGTGTGTGTGTGTGTGTGTGCGTCTGGCACTCGCAGGCGGAGAGATAGCTCGGGTCAGGCTGGCCGGACGTGTGTGTTTGTGTTTGGCTGAAGAGGGATGTGAAACCAAGAAAGCCCACACTGGCTAATCTGAGATCTGGAACGCGGCCATCGGCAAGATGGACATTAAAACAGTCAAGAGCGTCTGCCTCAGAGACAAACAGATGCGGTGTAAAGTATCAGAGTGACCGGCTAGCATCGTGGTGTGGGGTACAAACACAACGTTGGAATGATAACAGCTGACTGTTTTCGAGTGCGATGCAGGAAAAGTCAAAACGCTCAAGGTTACAGCAGATTCCCAAAACAGGATGGGCCCTGCTTAAGTATAGCCCGCTATCTAGGGGACTCTTGAGTAGAGATGCCCTCTGTGTGGCACCAGGAAGTAAGCAGACGTCTGTCCTGAACTGCTGACGGGGCTGAAGCCAGTGACGCATCCATGACCTATTTATAAAAATACAACATACCTAATAGCATTCATATATACATGCAGAAATATGATATAGTTAACATGCATACATCAACATGCATACTTATACATTATGTCTATTTTTATCATTTCAGAGAACTGATGTAATTTCCCAGTCATATGTAAACGTCTAAAAATAAAAGGATGCAGAGGCGTTAAACTTAATTTAACTATAAAAAACAATAAGAAAATTGATGTAATTTCCCAGTCACATGTAACGGTCTAAAAATAACGGATGCAGAGGCGTTAAACTTCAGAAGTTCTGTTTTATAGCAGGGTTTTTCATTATGAATTACTTATTTGACTAATAATGTAGCATAATTATAATAAAAAAAAAAATTGAAGTGCAGTATATACAGGGCATCACGGTGGCGCAGTGGGTAGCATGATCGTCTAACAGCAAGAAGGTCGCTGGTTCGAGTTTTGGCTGGATCAGTTGGCATTTCTGTGTTGAGTTTGCATGTTCTCCCCATTTTTGCATGGGTTTCCTCCGGGTGCTCCGGTTTCCCGCACAGTCTAAAGACATGCGGCATAGGTGAATTGAATAAGCTAAACTGGCCGTAGTGTGAATGCAAGAGTGTATGGATGTTTCCCAGTGCTGAGTTGTGGCTGGATAGGTAATAACATATGCTGGATAAGTTGGCGGTTCATTTCGCTGTGGCGACCTCTGATTAATAAAGGGACTAAGCCGAATGAAAATTAATGAATGAATAGAATTTCTAGTACTACTGTCGTCAAATTTTAATCATATTTAGAGTTACAGAATACTTCTCAATTTTGAAAATTCTGCTTATAATACTGTAACAATAGTTAGAAAGAATTAAGAGAGCTTTTAATACAAGTACATAAATGCACACACAAAATTCTATAAACAAAAACATCTGTCTTAAATAAATTTGAATGAAACAAAAATAAAAATAAAATAAACAGTGAATTCAAACTTTTACCACATTTGGTAGCACTGGATACCAGAAAAAAAATTGTTAATTGTATTCGATATATTTTAATTTAACTCTGTAAAAACGTAAAAAAATAATTAAACAGTAAAAAGTAAATAAATGCATAAATGAATGTGTCATTTTGAGGACAGAATGAACATCTCTCTCTCTAAAAAAAAAAAAAAAAAAAAGGAATATTGTAGAGTGCGTGGTCAGTCTCCTGAGGTATTGAGGGTCTCATCTATGACCAATTTATAAAACTCCATTAGGCAGAACAACGAAAACGTGCTCTGTTACAGACCACCACTTCCTGCATGCTGTCCATGGCACATCATAACAACTTTGGCTTTCCAAAAACGTCAACTTTTCCTAGCAGACCCCCGCCGTCTGAGAATTCCTACACTGTGAAAGCCACTTCCTGTCCCCGTATTCCAGTGCATAGTGTCCTCTCAGGCAGAGGCGCACTGTATCTCCCCCTTCCTTACTGCACTCTAGAGAGGCCGGCGGTCGAGCAGAAGGAGCCATTATGGCAGGGGACACAGAGGTGCTGCTTTACATGACGAAGGTGCTGCTTCACATTGTTTCCAGTCTGAAAGGCAGGACTGTCACACCCAGCATAAGGAGGAGCACTTGCAGAGACTAAAATTAGAAAGAAAATACCAAACATTCTTATGAGGACTGTTTCTTCCTGTGATTATGGATACATGAATGGTATAATATGCTATTGCATAATGCGCTACTGTTCAAAAGTTTGGGGTCAGTAGGATTTTTTCAATTTCAAATAAAAGTTTGAACTTTGTTCATTAATGAATCCTAATTAAAAGAGTTTACACAAAAATATAAAACAGCAAAAACGTTTGAACATTAATAAAGAAAAATCATCATTAATAACTGAAAGTAGTTTAACACCAAATGAGTATTTTAGAATGACACAATACCGAGGACTACAGTAAATTCATTCCTTCATTTTCCTTCGGCTAGTCCCTTTATTTATCAGGGGTCACCACAGAGGAATGAACCGCCAGCTTATCCAGCATACGTTTTAAGCAGTGAATGCCCTTTCAGTGCACTGGGAAACACCAGTATGCTCTCTCATTCACACACATACACCCCAGCCAATTTAGCTTCTTCAGTTCACCTATAGCGCAAGCCTTTGGACTGTGGGGGAAACTGGAGCAACCAGAGGAAACCCATGCCAACACTGGGAGAACATGCAAACTCAACACAGGAATGTCAGGCTTGAACCAGCGACCTTCTTGCTGTGAGGCGACAGTGCTAACCACTGAGCCATCGTGCCACCCCTACAGTAAACTCAGCTATACAAATTTAATAGACACTCACTTAAAATGTATTCAAATAGAAAACAGTTATAAATTGTAAACAGGGTTATTATTTTAACCAAAAGGAAAACTAAAACCAACAACAAATATGAACTTAAATTACTATTTTATTTACATCTAGTTATAAGATTTAATAAGTGTCATTTAATCTGAAGTACAAAAATAGCCCAAAACAACTCATTTACTTAAAAAAAACCTAATAAACAAAAGGCAAATACTATGGCTGATATAGAAATATTTCCAAAGCCTTACCTTAATAAAAAATACCAAAAACATACACACACCAATTTACTGCAACTTGAATTAAAAATTTAATTTAAACTTTGACTTGATAGCTACAGCTTTTGTGAGTAAATTATTATTTTTTTTCAAAAACAAATGCTACTGATCCAAACATTTTGAACCACTACAAGGATTGACCAGACATGAGGTTGAGTAAATGATGACAGATGGACTACCCCTTTAACACTGCATAAATCACATGTAAAATGTAGAATTAGCTCTGCGTCATAGCTGAATTGGAAAGAATTGAAATCCCACTTCCGGCAACAGCCAGAGCTTAGCCAGGCTGGTAGTGCAAGGGTTAAGTCCCCCTGTGCTGGGCCAGAATGTCTTGGACGTTTCCTGTGGGCTGCCCAGCCCTGACCTGCTGGCCCAGGCCCGGCTGCACTCACACGTAGACAGTTGACCCGTGCATCCTGTCAGACAGTGACACCCCCGCAACTCCTCACAAACTTACATAAAAACATACGCATTAAGTGTCTCCATGAGCTTCCCTGATCTAGAACGCTCACTGCATGGGATAAGATAGGATTCATCCTATTTAAGGCAGTACACTAATAGTTTCAACAACCCGCACACACATGCACTAGATCAAGATGGTGTCCTTTACCTCTCCTTGGCTACATACGACCATCTATGCTTCTCTATTTAGGTCTGGACAGGCAGAGTGGGCGCACTTGTTCCTGTACATCCATGGCCATCTGTGTGCGAGCTCAAACGGAAGGTGTCAGGAAACAAGGCCAGAGTCCAGAGGCCAGAACAATGAAGGTGCACCCTTCTATTTTACTGCACAGGACTGGCTGTAACCATTTTCCTCTCGCAAGAATGTACATGTGTGAGCAGCGGTCTGGTTTGTCCATCAAGCCTGATGCCGATGTGTCCCTGGGTTTCCCGGCGGCACGGTGTGCATCGTACGTGTTGAGGGTTGAATCGCACATGTTGCGTGTGGCGGGACGTGCCGTATTTCCGGCTTAATATTGTACACTGATGTCATGCTCCGTGGGGGGGGACTCAGCAGAATACTACAGGGGATGGACAGATATAACAAAACCTACTTCATTACAGCAGGATTAGACTGTAAGAGGGGGATATGGGTGAAAATGAAGTGACTCAAGAACTCTTCCGCTCTTCTGTGATTAAATAAGTTTAGTTTATATACAAATCAGCCATGAAGCAATACTATGTATTGTTTCATCTATGTATACATTCATCCATGTTTCTGTACACTGTTCCATCAAAGGTGCTGTCTGTCTTTCCATTGTTCCATTAGTCCATCAATCTACAGTTTTATATATCTGTCTATCTACCATTTCATCTGTCTGTACATTTACATATGATAATTCTATCGATTTATTTGTCTATTCATCCATTGTCTATGTTGAGGGTTGCATCCATCTGCAAATAGATTACAGTGCAGTTTTCCAGCCAACGATCAATGATTTCATTTATCTATCATTCAAACATCTGTCCATTGAACCATCCGTCTATACAGTATATTTTCCATCCATCCGTCTATCAATCTATTAATCCATCCTTCCATCTATCCATCAACCATTCCTCATTTTGGACATTATTTTATTTCTCTGTTATCTGACACAATTAGCTCAGTTCATAGAGCTCTCTCCGAACGAACCAATGATCTGAATCATTAGTTCATAAGGGTAAGATACAAAATATTCAGAGCAGTGGGTACCCAGGACCAGGATTGAAAGCCACTGCTCTAAATGAAATTTGAATTAAATTCAATGAACTGAGTTGATTCATTCATTCATTTTCTTGTCAGCTTATTCCCTTTATTAATCTGGGGTCGCCACAGGGGAATGAACCGCCAACTTATCCAGCATATGTTTTACACGGCGGATGCCGTTCCAGCTGCAACCCATCACTGGGAATCATCCATACACACTCATTCACACTTATACACTATGGACAATTTAGCCCACCCAATTCACCTGTACCGCATGTCTTTGGACTTGTGGGGGAAACTGGAGCACCCGGAGGAAACCCACGCAACCACGGGGAGAACATGCAAACTCCACACAGAAATGGCAACTGCCCCAGGCGGGGCTCGAACCAGCGACCTTCTTGCTGTGAGGCGAACGTGCTACTCACTACGCCACCGTGGCGCCCGAACTGAGTCTTAAGTTAATTTAAATCCTACTAAAAAATTCTCAATACAGTTTTGAATGATGCGCAATGCTAATTTCTTCTCCAAGATTTAATTTATTTCTGTACATGGTGAGTTAAGTGCAGGGTAGTATGTTAAATCTCTGATTGCACTGGTGTGTTTACTAGCTTCACATATTAACACTCCTGTTAAAGCAGCAAGGGGTAGCCCTTGGCTAACAACCAAAACAGAGGGGATATTCTCATCTGATGTACCACAACTTGGCTTTATTGTGGCTTTAAACATTACTTTTTTATTTACTGCCACCAAGCTAAAGCTGATCAAATCTCAAACTTGTTCTGCAAGAACACAGGCCACTTCCAAGTATTGCTCAATAAAGGCATAAACATACCAAAAACACCTCTTTTCCAGTGCATTTGGACTCTACTCACTGGTTCATTCTTTTGCTAATAAAACTCTCCACTTTTCACGTCTGTGACCCATATGAGTTGTTCATTTAAGAGTTTACTGTAGCAGGCTGCTGCCTTTGATGAATCGGTCCAGATAATATGTTGCAATTACCAGGCCAGGACCAACCTGTGTGAATAAAACATGTCAAGTGTAAATCTAGCTCCGTGTTCTAGATGACACCCGGCCCTGGAGTCGCCCCGTGTGTAATTAGAACCAAATGCTGGGGTGTGCGAGTAGATGCTTGAGTGTTTGCACTCGCCCTCTCTTCTCCATCTCTAATCAGAGAGTCCCTCCAGGATGGAGTGAGAGCTCAGGGGCTGTTCATAAATCAGGACCGGCCAGGAAGGGCCTGCACAGGCAAGTAGGAACAACTGTATGGATATGACTATGCCAAGTCTGCGTTCTGTGGGATAGGACATGTTCCAGTCCACTGAGATCATGAAATCAGACTTGATTGCACTGGCTTTTCATAGAAGGTACAATCTGTTGTCACTGATCCTCTTATTTGGAAGCTTGTGGAGGTGAACTCAAAGCCACAGTGACACCTTTCCAATTCCTTGTCCACCTTTCAATAAAGACCCTGGGAAAGAATTCAAACTT
This sequence comes from Danio albolineatus, assembly GCA_903798035.1. Lineage (NCBI taxonomy): Eukaryota > Metazoa > Chordata > Actinopteri > Cypriniformes > Danionidae > Danio > Danio albolineatus. Next base: position 19,318,563 of record CAIGQQ010004837.1, on the reverse strand, counting down.
AACTTTGACATCTCTCCACCTTCCTCTCTCTTTCTCTCATCATCTTGAGTCTCTTTTTTTCCTCTCCATTTTCTCTGGAGCCCCTTTCTGTTTCAGGCCCTCATCCCCTGTAGGACCTTGCCTCTCCTTCTCTCACACATCTGGACAGACAGCTGGGGCTGGCCGGGTTTCAGCACTGGGGGTGGGGGTGGCCGTTCAGAGCAGGAGGGTGGGGGAAGCTATCCATTGCAAAGCTCAGGGCACAGTAAAAAAGGGTCTAGCTGACAAAAAAAATAAAGGATTTCACACATACAGTGTATGGCCAAAAGTGTGAGAAGATTAAAAACAAAAAAGTAAACCAAATCTCTCCTGTCTCTCTCAGTATATCTATCAAAGTGTTTCCCCACACACTATTACAGTGTCTTGAAGATGATAGAAAAGAAGAAAGGAAAGCAGAGGGAAAAGAGTGAGACGAAAGAAAGCTGAAGACGAAATGGTGAGGGTAATGATAGTTTACATTTCTAGCTGTCTATCCATTAATTAATACAGCAAGCCATCCATCCGTCCATCAATCCACCCACCCATCATTCCATACTTCTATCAATCTATCTGTCTATCTATCTATCTATCTATCTATCTATCTATCTATCTATCTATCTATCTATCTATCTGTCTGTCTGTCTGTCTGTCTGTCTGTCTGTCTGTCTGTCTGTCT
>CAIGQQ010004837.1:19287044-19307410 GCA_903798035.1 Danio albolineatus | reverse complement strand
GCAGGAGAGAAGGGTACAGGGTCTGTGCCCCCCACCTACACACACTGTACATGCAAGACAGCAGGATACCCCTAGTGGAAAATGAATACCCTGATCTGCTTCTCCTGCCCTGAACCCACCCTGTCCCCTGCTGGCCACTGTCCTTACCCAAACACACGCTCAGCGACACTTTCTCTCTCTCTGTACAAACACATGCTGATGCAGGATTGGGTTTCTTTGAAAAGCCTACATTAACTGAGCCACACACATACAGACCTCTATTGTTGCACAAAAGCTCATTAAATTATAAATAAAGTGCAAAATATTAATAATAAATTAAGCACATGAACGTATTAATATCAATAGTAAGTAGTAGCAGTAATGAATAATTAATAGTGTTTAATTGTTACGAATAGGTAGGGCCAAACAGAATCTGTGGACATTATTTGCCATTTCTGCGAAGAAATTTGTATAAAAAAAAAAAAAAAAAACAGATTTATACAGAATTATTTTGGGAGTATCATAACTAAAAACTTAATATATCACAGCTTCTTAGCTTTTATTTAATGTTTACAACGCAAATCCATCTAAATCCACTAATTTGGTAAACAAAGCAAGTCTATCATATAGTATATGTATATCTACTAAAAGACAGAAAATATTACTTTTCAAAAACTGTTTTGTAAATAAATCCTGTGAACATTTTCATATTAGTCAATATTTTTACTAAAATTGATTTAAAAAGTGAATGAATATAAATTTACACACAATTACATAAGTAAATAAATAGACTCAATGATGGGCTGAAAATGTGCAGAGACCTGCGTGCAGATTCCATGTGGGTCTATTAATAGGTAATAGTTAATTATCTACCTAATAGGCGATAGTAAATAATCTATATTATTATTTTTTACTATGGAAAAAATTAAGAGACCACTTGAAATTTGCAGTTTCTTTGAATGTATTAGGTAAGGGTTTGGGTAAAATTATAGTTAGGTAAAACATCAGGGTAATTGGGGTAATTTTTATGCTCTACTTAAATTTAAACATTGGTATTGTGCTGTATAAAAGTAAATGTAAATTTCACAAAGATAGCACTTTTTGTTATTTTATGCAGAAAAAAATGCTGTAAATGACAATATTTTTATTTTAAAATCTGAAGAAATGTCATCAGTAGTAAACAATGGAACAAAAAAAAAATGTTTTATTAACTATAGTGTCAATTAGAGCATTTTTTGCATAAAATAATAAAAAGTGGCATGCTGTCAGTAAGGTTTTCTTAATCAAAAATGCAAACTCTACATTAGTTCCTCTTACATAAAATTGATCCCTGTCTTGCATTATTTTCTAATTCAATACCATGATTCATTTTGAAGTGCAAATACAAAATAAACTGTTAATAGCAAATTTTTGCTGGCGTTGAAAAACAAACAAACATTTGAATGTACACGACAGGTTAAAAGTTTGGGGTCCGTACGATTTTTAAATGTTTCAAAATAAGCTTATCCTGCTCACCAAGGCTGCATTCATTTAATCAAAAATAAAGTACAATTTGTAAAATTTGGAAATGTTATTGCACTATAAAATAACTGTTCAAAAGTAGTTTATAATTTAATTTAATCATTTATTCCAGTGATTTTAACGATTAATTTTCAGCTTCATTATTCCAGTCTTCAGAGTTACATTCTTGCTGTGAGGCGATTGTGCTGCCCACTGTGCCACCGTGCTGACCCAATTTAACAATTTATTTACATTTAATAAATAATGCCTTGATAAACAGAATAATTTTCTTTAAAAAAAAAACATGAACTCTTCAGTCTAAAATTCTCATACTTTCTCTCCATCTATTTATGGATAAAATTCAAAGAGGGTTTACAGGTGCAGCTGTGGTTGGGAAATAGCAAATATTTAAAATAATAAATAAAACAGTAAAATAAAAGTGCAATAAATAAAGCAGAGCACAATGTGACAAGACAACTATTTGTCTCTCTATTTTTCTTTCGCCTCTACCTGATTGTCTGCTTGTTTTCCCTCGCGACTCCCTGCTTCCGTTCCCAGGCTGAGGTGGGATTGTGGCCACAGACCGCATACTTTCCAGTCCTGAAGGCCAGCAGCGGCTCCTCCTGTCCACACAGGCCTACAAGAAACCTTGCGCTGATCTTCACTCAGTTCACCAGCTACCTGCAGCAGAAACACTGAACCTGGAGGGGTCCAGACAAACATTTACTGTAAAGAAGCACTATGCAAAATTATCCAAAGAAAAACGAGCAAAGCATGCACGCACAAAAACTCATCTCAATCTATAAACCTGATTTACTAAAAGTGTGTGGGTGGGATGTTTATTTTTTTATTGAAACTGTGCTTTTCATATATTTTTTCTTGTTTCACTATGATTGGGACATTTCTGAGCAGCAATCTTTGGCCAGTAGGTACTGTATGTAGTCCCTAGCCAAAAGGGTTCATGCTGAACCTCACATGAACAAACAGGAAAACTGGTTTCATGGCATCTGCCTGACGGAGAAAGCATTAAAGGGAAAGATCAGCCAAAAATAAAAATTCTTTCATCATTTCCTCACCCTCTTATTTGCAAACCTTTTTGAGTTTCTTTCTGTTGAACACAAAATAATATACAGTATTTTGAAGAATGCTGGTAACCAGTAGTCGCTTTTCCTTCTATGAATATCAGTGGCTACAAGTTGTCAACATTTTTCAAATTATCTTCTATGCTCAACATAAAAAAGAAACTCCTAAAAGGTTTAAAAGCACTTAAGGGTGAGTATATTTACAGTTTTGGGGTGATCTATATACTATAAAAGTTGCAAACTTTAAAGCATTATGAACTAGCTAATGTTAACCTAGCCAGTTATTTGTATTTTTGCTGCTTTATCGGACACACGTTTGTTTAAAAAATAGAAAAGGAAAAAATGCATTTTTGACGTGCTTTTCAGTCTGCATTTGAGATGTTTATCAGTTATGCCCAGCTTTAATAACTTCGTTGCAGGCATCCTGAGTAAAATAGCTCTATATTTATGGAAACATACAAAAGACCTGAACCAGGGACCTGTTTTTTTTTTTTTCAAAGGCTTTTCGTGTCTCCACACAAACAATTGGTAAGTGTAACGTTACTATGTTATACTGACCAGCAACTTGGCAGATTCCACTCGGACAATTACGTTTTGATGTTTTATTAGCAAACTATCACAAAAAAAACTCATTATTATCTGACAGCCACTCATCGAACTATTATGAAAACTGTACACTTATATCAATCTGAGTAGGTCAGAAACGCATCATTTACCTCATCGTTTGTCGTTCTCTGTCTCTTGAATCGATTGATTCTCCCGCGCACGTGCGTTCATTGGGCGTGGCTTCAATGAGGTGATGCGGTAAGTTTGAAATTTGCGTTTACAGTGACTTAGCCTAAACGAAAATTTAATTTTCAGTGTACAAAATACCGATGGTTTTTATATAAAGCAAACTGACTAATTATAATACTTAAATAAATTAATTAATTAAAAAAATATTAATTTATAAACAAATTTCCTTAGTCTGGACTTAATCCTTAACTCCATGTCTATATCTGGACTGTAAAATCCTTGACAATATTTTAAAATCAGCTGAAAACTCATCTTTTCTGTAAGCACATAGATTCTGTGCTTTTAATATTTCTTAATCACTTCATGCATGGGGAAAAAAACAATGTTTAGCTTACTCTGTGAATGAAATTAGCCTACATAAAACACATATTTTTTTCTAAAACAATTATTAAAAATAAGAAAGTTGATGAATTCAAACATCCCCCTTGAATTATACATCCGGTTTTCTTATCCCATTGGCACATTTTGTTTAACCATAAGTATAATATTACAGTTTTTCTCTTTGGTACATTTCTCAGATCAGAATTGAAATTCTCAAAAGCACCTGTTCAGTCTCCACATCATTGTGCCTCTTGTGCACATCAAAAAAGCAGTTTCCCATTTCTTTGAACAAGTTTCAAATGCTTTTGTACATCTATATGTGCAATATGATGTTTCCTGCATTATCAATTGCTTATGTCATGTTGATCAAAATGTATTATTTTGGTCTCTGTTGAATAGTCTCACCCCCCACAACATTTAATCATTTGTTCATGGCATAAGTCTTTACATGCAAAATGTCTGATCACGTTGTCATAATATATTGTCATAAAGAATTTTTTCTAAACATTTTCATTAGACATTTTATTTATAAATCTGTCAACAATCGGTCAAATTTCTCCCAGGTGAATCTTGACTTTTTCTAATGAAGGTGCATCTCAAATGACATTCTCCTACTGTATGTTTATATTTCTTTCTTTTTTTCCCTTTGTGCTATGTAAGTGATATCTTTTCCTTTCTGTATCACAATGACATGATCTGTAAACAAATTACAGTACAAACAGCAAAAAAATAAATAAATAAATTGCCATAGATTATATCAGTACACCCCTCCAGAGTACACTGTTGTATTGATAACGTCAAAGTAATTTGATTGTCTTATCCATACACAATGACACAAGGACTTGTCATTCTGATGCCACTGACTTTCACTGACACAGAAATGTAGTATTAAGAAATAAACTAAGAATTTTGAGCAAGCGACTGGCTTTTTGCTATTTGTACGTGTTGTTTTCAGAAATGCACTTACTGTGACTGAGAAAAACTCTTATATAACTATCTTAAACTTAATTTTTTTTGAACAACATTTTTTATTTTAAACATTGTCATACAAATTGACAAAGGTTTAATTTTCATTTTAGCAAAATAAATAAATAAATATAATAAATAAATTAAAGTAAAAGAAAAAATACAAAAACAAAAATACAACAAGAATAATTCAATATAACTTGACACACTTTAAAAAAAATCAAATAAATAACAATGTTAAACAAAACAGCAATAACATATTTGTCTAATCTATATACTTTCAATGTCTGTCAGCTCAAGAAAAGTCGCCATCTAGATTCTCCAAAAAGTCATAGAATATTTTCCAAATTGACCAAAATATATGAATTTTGTTTTTCAAAAAATAGGTTATCTTTTCTAAAGCAAGGCAGGAGGTCATCCCCTTTATCCACTGAGAAACACCAGGACTGTCCTCTTTTTTCCAAGAGCACCCAATTACATGTTAAGCTTCCAGCAAACAGAATTAACAGCAATCTTTCATGTTTGTTCACATCAAAGTTCAATGGACAAATATGCAATATACACAAGCTGGGATCGAGAGGAATTACTTTACCAGTGATTTGACTTACAATGTTCAGTATTTTAACCCCAAAACAACTGACCATTGAACATTCCCACATACAAAGAAATAAAGCTCCCTTCTCTTGTTTACATTTATAGCATGTATCAGGGATATTTGGGTTAAAATGATACTTAAACTTAATCTTAAATAATTTTGCTTCTCAAGTAAATGTATCTTTACTCTACATTGTAAACATATTTGTACTGAAAAAGAAGACAAAAATGCTAGATTAGATTTGAAATAAATACATAAATAAATAATGCACCTTCTGTTATTAACTGGACTGACACTGTTTCAATTTACTATAACCTTCTATGTGAATCTGCTTTGACACAATCTACATTGTAAAAGTGCTATACAAATAAAGGTGAATTGAAATGAATTGAACTGTTTACCGCTTCCTCAAGCTTTTTGTAAAATTCCACATTTGCAAGTCACTTTGGGTTAAAAATTGTCAGCTAAATAAAAAAGCAAATTTTCGTTTCACCTGTTATTTTCATTTATTTATTTTGAGAGATTATAAATGATTTAGGTAGCATTTGGAGGCAAATTTCTTCCAGAATTAGTGCTAAGTGCTGGTGCTCAAATTGACTACACTCGATCCAAGATTTGCCTTTGTAAAAGTGCTTGATTTATGCATTTAGTGCTGCGTAGTCAAACCCTGCCCTCTGTATAAACCCTGTAAACAACCTGAGAGTCTTGGCCCTCCAGAAAGCCCTGTTAATGAGACAGGAGAAGCCAGAGATGACTAAGTTTTTGTGTTTCTATAAGACGGCTCTGCCAGCTTCCCTCTATTCTGCCAGCAGATTACCACACTGATCATCAACATGGGTGAAATTGAACAATGGCTGGCTGACCGTTGAGTTACTTCTGTTTTATACGATGTGAGTGTAACAATAAACCCCTCTGATCTCATAATGTTACCCAGTGCTCTAATCATCTGCATAGAGCCGTAGCCGTGTGCCACTTCACTAAAGCTGTAAAGCAGCTGTGCAGGTCAGAGGTAACAAAGAAAGAGAGATGTGTTATCAGCTGCAGGAGTCCTGCTGCCCTATGCTGGTACTGACTGGGGTTTGATACTAGATCAGATCAGAGCTTTGAAATAAACACACAAGGCAATCGGTGTGGAGGAGGCTGAAGAACAAAGAATCTATTTACAGTTGAGATCTGTGTGTTGATGTAAGTAAGACAGACAGACAGATGGACAGATAGAACGATAGATAGAATGATAGACAGACAGACAGACAGACAGACAGACAGACAGATAGATAGATAGATAGATAGATAGATAGATAGATAGATAGATAGACTTTTATTGACATAAATACAACTAAATATTATTTAATAATTATCTTAGAATATTATTTATTTAAATACTACTAAAAAATTCTTTAAAAATTAGTGATCTTCACTGCCTATTAGATATACAATATGAAGTGGGTCTCAGATCGGACAAGAAGCACTGCATTAAATTTCATTTCCCCCCGCCATGTCTATGACAAAATATGACAGTCTATTTTACCTCAGTATTTACAATGGAATTTCTGTGCTAGTCTGTTGCTACTGACGGCGCTAGCGGTTATAATGGTATTTCATCTCGTTTTACACTTGAACAACTAAATGAATGCTTAAGTCTATTCAACTGAATGTGGTGGAATTACATTACAACATACAGTAAATGCTGTAAAAACAACCTTGTGAAATTGAAAATAGTCACATTAAGCTTTCACCGGAAGTTTATTGTCGGCTTTAAAACTCTAGTTGTGCATAGAGCGCATTGTTGAACTTCACATCTATAAACACTGAAACCAAAATAAAAGACAAATAAACTGAAAATAGAAAAATAAAACTAAACCAAATCTCTCAGTGATGCAGTGAAAACTAGCTTAAAATAAATTACATTTAAAACCAAAGAAAACAAATAACAGCCTTGTAAAAAAAGAAACATATATACAATAAAAACAAAGGACCATAGATTCTTTTAAGATTTTGAATTATATATATTTTAAACATACCTGCATTTTAATGTACAGTAATAAAATGTAACGCTGTTAAAGATTTTTAAAAGTTGAGTAAACTCAACCCAGAAAAACCTAGCTAAAATGTAGCTACCAATTATCAAAAATTATTGATACAGAAAAATCTGAAAAAAATGAAAAAAAAAACAGAAAAAAAAATTAACTACACTGTAAAATAAATCCATAATTTTACGGTTTATAAAAAAAAAAAGTTAAATTACGACTGTTAAATTACATAAATTTACCGTAAAATAATGGATATTAAATTACTGAAATTTACCAGAAATCTTAATTTAAGGAAATTTCTGTCATTTAATATCTGTTATTTTACAGTAATATTCTGTAATTTAACGCCCGTTATTTTATGTTTTTTTTTCCGGCACCCTAGCTTCCAGAAATAAACCATAAAATTACGGATTTTTTTTACAGTGTAGACAAAGGACTAAACAAATAAATAATAGAATAGATAAATGTTAATGTATTCGCATGAACAATGAACAATACATTTAATATTTATTCATCTTTGCCTGCCCATTTAGTCTTTAATCCAAATTGTGCCGATTTGGTGACTTTTGACTGATGCTGTAAATTCAATTCAGATCATGCTCTTTTCAGAAGAAGGCAGAGCTACAAATACCTATGTCAGCGTAGTGGCAGATTCAAAACAGGACTAACATTATCTCTGTGAAAAACTGAAAATGTCAAAAGAAGTGTCTCAGAAGAAGGCAGTCTTTGGACACTCCAGTGTTCATTTGTGCATCTTGAAACTCCACATTTATAATGCCTCATACTAACGCTAACATTATCTCAAGCAGGTATAGAGTAATAATTCACAAGAGCAGACGGCTGTTTCTCACTCAGAGAAGCTGTTTATAGTAATGAGGGAGATATTGTCACTAATGGGCAGGACATTCCCCCTCTAATGTCACATACAGTATAAAAGAAAAATGTCAATTAAAGTGTTTCTGCAGGCTGTTTTTATCAAGTGTGATTATACAAATCAGAATTAACACATAACCCATTGACCATTAGAGGGTGGCTATATTCACGCACTGTTGCCACACAACTGTGTTTGAACCCTTTACAAAAGTGATTTTTGCATAATTACTTACTTATGCCCTCCACCCCATCTGGGGTATGGGCCGCCAAAGGTCGATCTCCAGAGGTATCTGTCCTGGGCCATTCTTTCTACTTGTCTCCAGGTGTAACCCATCCTTGTTCATGGCTGCTTCTACGTCGCATCGCCAGGTGCTTCTTGGACAGCCTCTCTTCTGCTTCCTTTGGGGATTCCATCTGGGAGCCTGTCCGGTGATGCTAGATGGTGGTTTGAGTAGGGTGTGCCCTATCCAACCCCATCTTCTCTTCCAGATTTCTGCTTCTGGGAGGGTTTGACAGGGTCGAAACCTGGAAGATAATCAAAACTTCCCAAAGAATCCAGACATTTATCAACACCTGTCTCAGAAAGATTCTACACAGTCACTGGCCCGACAATAGAAGCAATAGAATTTTGCATAATACTGTAGGTCCCATTTAATAAAAACAAGCGATACAGTAAAATGTAGAAAATAAACAATATTAAACGCAATGAAAAAAACAAAAAATAACAAATATATACATATATAGATAGATAGCTAGATAGATAGATAGACAGAGATAGACAGACTTTCATTGACATAACAATAACTATAACAAAATTAAATTACCGTAAATAACCAGGACTGAGACACATAAACTAAATTAAGATACTGAGGAGAATGGGATTCCATTTGGACTTTTATTTGTATGTAATAATTGGTATTTGTACAAGTGTTCATTTTTAAATGTCTTTCTTGATGATACTGCTATCAACGTGAGTGGCGACGGTTACTTGAGCCATGTTTCGCCCAGGCCTGAGTGTCTGCCCTGAAGAGAAGGTGTGAGTCAGTGTTCATGGGCTGGTGGCTGCAGTCGGAGTTTGACTCATGGAGGTCAGAGGGAGATGTCAGGTTCTTATTGAATTACGCTCAGGCGGGACAGAGGCCTCTCTGTGCCAGGCTCTCCAGACAGGAAACTGCCAGTCTCTTTCAGATTAAGCCTGCTTCCTCTCTCCGCTCTCTCACCTCTCCACGACCCGCAGACCTCATGACCTTCACTCCGAGGAAAGAATGGCACAAATCCAGCGGGCATAAAAAAACACACACATACTAAAAACAGCTACATTCTTCCCTTTCGCAGCGATACCTAAATCTGATTCAAAAACAGTATGGGCACGGCGCTGGAATGCATGGCTAAAGCATTCAGCAGACAGAAACAGGGAGCGAGATCGTGAATTAAAATGTCAATACTCCATCCATATACAGAGAACTCCCCAGTTCCCTGCTTGCTCTTTCCCTCCCAAACAAATAGTGGCAGTAATTTTTCCCTCTCGCGGAGTTTTACGAGCAGTAATGTGAAGCACCTGTAAGTACGCTGAAGCCAGAGCAGACTGTGACCCGAAGCCCACATCGCCCTGTAAACACACACACATATGCACACAAACACGGAGACAAACAGCAACAAACACTGATATACATGCGCTGTAGGCCATACAGTAGGAAAACAAAGCAGTGTAATTATTCTGTGACATGTGTATAGAGATGGAGCATAGTCAAATGTGATGTATTTGTAAGTGTGACTTCAGATTTTCTCTCTTTTGTCAACAGTAAACTTTTATTTTTAAATAATTTGATACGCTTTCCTCATTACCAATTCAGTTGGTATTAGGTCATTTAAAAAAGTTTACATTAGCAGTTTATTTACATTTGTTACAACTTTATACTCTAAAGTGCTGTCTAAAATAATTAAGTGAAATAAAATAATAATGTACTGTTTATTATTACATTATATATTATTAAATATGGTTTGTAATTAATAGCATTAATTTAATAATGATAATTTATTTCATTAAATTGTAACATTTAAAAAATGTTGCAAACATTTAAATTCATTCATTCATTTTCTGCTTAGTCCCTTTATTAATCTGGGGTTGCCACAGCGGAATGAACCACCAACTCATACAGCACATGTTTTACGCAGCGGATGCCCTTCCAGCCACAACCCATCTCTGGAAAACCATACACACTCATTCATACTCATACACTAAAGACAATTTAGCCTACCCAATTCACCTGTACCCAGTGGTGGAAAGAGTACTGAAAAATCACACTAAAAAGTACCATTACTTGTCCAAAAATGTAGTGCAAGTAGAGTAAAAGTATCTGTAGTAAATATTACTCAAAGTATGAGTAAAAAGACTTTTAGACCTTTTAAAAGTACTCAAGAGTAGTGAGTAGTAAATATTACACTGTGAAAAGTTGATGCGTTTACAGAATGGTACACTCTATACACATCTCTGCACAAACAACATGAAGTGTATTTAGGGATCTTCCTATTTCCGTTCGTTCCTTCCAACCTTCCTTCAATTATTTGTTTGTTCTCTCTGTTCTTCATTTATTCGTTTGTTCCCTCCTTCCTTCGTTCACTCGTTCGTTCTTTCATATTTTTGTTCCTTCCTACATTCGGTCCTTTTGTTCATTCATTCGTTTGTTCCTTCCTTCCTTAGTTTTTTCAGTCCTTCCTTGAATTCTTCCTTCATTTGTTTGGTCCTTCCTTCTTTCCTCCCTTCATTTGTTCGCTCCTTCTTTCTTTCATATTTTTGTTCCTTTCTGGTCCTTTGTTCATTCATTCGTTCGTTCGTTCCTTCTTTACTTCCTTAATTTGTTCAGTCCTTCCTCGAATCCTTCATTTATTTGGTTCTTTGATCCTTCCTTCCATTCCTTGCTCGGTCCTTCCTTTTATTTGGCCCTTCCTTCCATTCTTTATTTGTTCTATTTAGTGATTATTTAAGGCTGTTTGGTGATTTTAGTCATCATACAGTCGACAACCATCATTTTCAGTGACATGCAGTCTATAAAAGGTCTCTGGATCATTGCGTGTAAAGATTTTGCACATCTTCTTGAACATTTTTAATGTTTCCAAAAGGTTTGCTGCATTTATAAAGCGCCCATGTCTTGAGGTTGTTCAGTATGATGTGATTTACTTTCTACGTGTGAATAATTGGAGAGGAATCCCAGAACTGATTTTTTTACTTTAGACAATGACCATAGACAAGAAATAAATAAAAACCAGGAAACCGGAGCACCCAGAGGAAACCCACGTGAACGCAGGGAGAACATGCAAACTCCACACAGAAATGCCAACTGACCCAGCCGAGGCTTAAACCAGCAACCTTCTTGATGTGAGGCGACAGCACTACCTACTGTGCCACTGCGTCGCTCAACATTTAAATTATAATGTTATATATTTTATCAATTACATGATTGAATTGTAATAATTACAGTTATTAGTAGCTATTTATGTATATTATTAGAAATCCAATATGTAAACTACACCTATAAGGCCTATTATGCAAGAGAGCCATTTCCTATGGTGGCCAAGAGAGCTTAACGCGCTGCAATTTAAGAAAACATGCAATTACAAAAAACGCCATCAAATTGAGAAAATGGCCATGGCTATTTAGGTTAATAAAATACTAAAGACAAGGGAATCAGGATGTTAAAATAAACAAACAAAAACCTCACCTTTCAAAGATCACCTACAACTTCACTGTGCAATAGTCAAGGCGCCGGTCGGTTTTCGGGTCCCCTTGAAACATTTCTGTTGCTTTCCATTGTTTTTGCAAGAGAAAATGCAGCACATTTATGTAAATTGTTTGTGCTGTGAGAAAATGCAGCACCTTTTTTAATGTGTATGTGTTGTGAGGATTTGCAGAACATATGATGTCAAACGGATGAAGATCTTTTCTTAATTTGCTGGCGTTTTTTGTAATTGCATGTACTTTCTAAAACTGCATCACGTTAAGCTCTCATGCCCAACGATCATTTCACTGGAAAAAATTTACACTGAAAAAATGCTGGGCTCCACACAATCAGTTTGTATTTAAATGGATAAATAAATATATTAAATATATTTTTAACATATTTAAATGGATTGAACATAAAACAATTAAGTTGTCCCAAAATGCCTTCAAGGATCTTGCTGTTGCAGCTCATTTTAAATAAGTAGTTTAAATAAACATCAAACATATTGTTTTGAGAGTAGCAAACAGAAGTTTGTTTTATTCCTGGCAACATTCGTTTCCATCATTTTTGCAGAAAAAATGATGTTACACAGAGCAAATAAATGACTGAACCGGTGGGTGCGATTTACTCTTCCTGAATTCCCCCCAGAGTGAGTAAAATAATAGAAATCATAGGCAGCTGGTGTGTGGGGACATGACCTAACCTCATGACTGACTGCTGAGAGCACTGGGAGTGCCGTCCTGATGGTCACAAGGGAGTCCAAGTGAAGGAATACCGAAAAAGACACTCATCGCCCATCACAGCCTCCACCTCCATCTGTTATTAGATAGAGAATCTGCACATCAGCAAATGTCCAATAAGAGAACTGTGGAGAACCAGGAAGTTATGGTCGATAACCATCTCCATATGAGTCTAGCATTTCTACGCAGAGCATATTTGCAACGATAACCTGTGTTTGATTTCAAGCTGCATTTATGAGATCCTGCAACAAAAGCAGCTGAGCTGGTGAAGTGCCAAAAACACAGCCATAATAATTATTTACAGGGCCGCGTTTGCAGTAATTGTTTTAGTCAGGGCTATTTCTCTCTGTAAATCTGTTGGCCAATGTGTTATTTCCTGTGCATTTTTGGACTTTGTTACAACAGGAAAGAGCAATCGAAATATTTCACAACGCCGCTTTAATGCACTTGCAGATGAGTAAATAAAAGCATGTGAAATGTCACAGGCCTCGTTTGGCGAATCGTGTATCACTTGTGTTAAATGGATGGCTGCTTTTCTTTCATCTGGCCGTGTGGGTGGACGCTCGCCTATATTAAGGCCACATGTAATGCCCAGCACTCTGCCTACAATAAAAACAGTGGTTTATTAGGCACGGTGAGAGCTCTTTTAGATTAGGTTTCAGGGTCATGAGCCTTCCATTAGCCACAGGGTTAACTGGGTGTTAGGTTAGTACCAGCACGTCAGTTTAACTCCAGCTCGTTCTTTCTAAAACACACATTTATTTATGAATATATAAGCATATGAAAACAAACATGCACATATGCATTTTATTGTGAGCTAATGATATTTTGAAACACTTTATTTATAATGTATTATAAGGGCATTCTTGATGCATAATAATGCATACATAATGCATTATAAACAAATTTTATAATGTGTTTTCATGAATAATCGAAAGAACTAATAATACTGAACATAAATATACTGTATCAGGGCATCATGGTAGAGTAGCACAATCACCTCACAGCAAGAAGGTCGCTGGTTTGAGCCTTGGCTGGGTCAGTTGGCATTTCTGTGTGGAGTTTGCATGTTCTCCCCATGTTCGTGTGGGTTTCCTCCGAGTGCGCCGGTTTCCCCCACAAGTCCAAAGACATGTGCTATAGGTGAATTGGGTAAGTTAAATTGTCCGTATGTATGTGTGTGAATGCAATAGTGTATGGGTGTTTTTAAGTGATGGGTTGCAGCTGGAAGGGCATCCGCTGCGTAAAACATATGCTGGATAAGTTGGTGGTTCACTCCGATGAGGCGACCCCAGATTAATAAAGGGACTAAGCCAAAAAGAAATGAATGAATGAATGAATGAATAACTATATCATCTTAAAGGGATAGTTCCCCCAAATATTAAAACTGATTCAATGTTTACTTACCCTTAAGTGCTTCCAGACATTTTTTCTTCTTGAGTATTTTTCTTCTGTAGAACACAAAATGAGATAATTGAAAGGGGACCTATTATGCAAAAATAACTTTTATAAGGGATTTAAACACAGTTGTGTGGTAACCATCTGTGAATATCACCAGCTTTTAATGGTAAAAATGTATTAATTTTTTTATACTTTACATTTTTTATAATCTTCATGAGAACAGTCTGCAGAAACACTTTGATTCACATTGTCTCTCTGAACATGTCATCAGAGAGTAAAAGCTCCGTCACAATCTATCCCACATTAGCATATGACACGTTTGAAGCTCCACCCTCTTTTGAAAAGAAGACTGGGAACACAATATTATTTTAATTTAAAGTGACAGGATTAAATTAGGATTAAAGCCTACAAGTGGCTGTTTCTAAAAGTTATAAAACTTTATTTGAGGGGTATTTTGAGCTTAAACTTCCCATACACATGTTAATGTTGCCCTTGAGTGTTCTCTGTGGTTACAAAGGCATTGCAAAATGACTGGTGAATATTTCAAAGTCAAAAGTGCCATCTAAACTCTCTATGATGTTCTGATAACATACGTGTTTTTGTGGGGTTTTTTAGTTGACAAGACAAATAGTCTCATTGCAAATGTAAAACATTTTCTCCTCAACAAGCAGTATCAGGATGTCATCAAAGTGCTTTGCAACAAGTTACTCACTCAGCGAACATATTCATAACACTCCTGGGCAGCAGTAATGAGTAAAGCACACAGCTCCTTTGTCTACTTGAATGGGGAATAACCTAAAATTTCAAATATGAAATTAATAATAACAAAAACACTTAAATGTTGCCTCTAAGATAATATTAACAAAACATATGCAAGGCAAGGCAAGTTTATTTATATAGCACATTTCATAAACAATGGTAACTCAAAGCGCTCTATACTGTATAAACAAGAATAAAGGCCAAATATATGCTCAAACTTAAATTTAATAATTTAATACATTTTATAATTTTTTAAATTGCAGGCACTAAAAAAAATCTTTAATTTTACGGTTTATTTCTAGCAGCAGAAAAAAACTGTAAAATAACAGCCGTTAAATTACAGAAATTTACCATAAAATAATGGATATTAAATTACAGAAACTTATCAGAAATTTAAATTTAAGGAAATTTCTGTATTTTAATATACGTTATTTTACTGTAAATTTCTGCAATTTATCGGCTGTTTATTATTGTTTTTACTTTTATAAACCCTAAAATTACAGATTTTTTTACAATGTGTGTAAATATTTAGAGCTATAACCAAAAATACAAAATGTGCACTGACAATGTGACAACTGACAACTTAAAAAAAAAAATGGTTTTATGGAATCTACACGTTTACAAAAATGATGAGCCATCAGCGCTACCAAGTGCAATCATGGTTTCATTTTTTAATTTACAGTATGAAGCATGTTTTGAAATGAAACACAATATAAATCGAAATGAGTTTCCGAGTAATTGCCGTTAATTACCCAACCGACTTGTGAGTGCACAGACTCCCATTTTTACTCTCTTAATTAAAGCATGCCTGTCGATTGACTTGCCATCTCAGCGAATACATAATCATCATAAAAAGCCACTGACCACAGTTATGCTGCTACATTATAACCCAAAACAGACAGAGAGCATTAAAGCAAAGTATGACAGCGATGGAGCAGGATGGGACAAACACTTTCAGAGAAGTCACTCACTAACACAGTAGTGTAGGAACCGCAAGATCCGTTGAGGCAGATATGAAAGACAGCATGAGAAAGGAGGAGAACAAATGAAAAGACTGTTTCACACATTCATACATGATTGAAATCTAGAGTAATACCTAATCATGGGTCATAGGGTCACACAAGAAGGTGGGGTTGTAATATAGCAACCAGTTAAACCACATTTTGGTGGATTTTGAGTCATGTGGCTCTCACCTAAAGCGAGTCTTTCATTTGTTTGTCCCACCTGAGCCAAGGCCCTGAGGTTTGCGAGCAGATACTGGTGTCTCCTAAACTACAGGTCTCATAAAAACCCCCTTCTGATCCATTTCCAGAGATGAACAAGTTTAGTCAGCTGAGCGAGTGCTTGCGGCAGCAGACTTTCTTTGAAATACAAATGAGCAGGTATATCGAACGTGTTTTCAGAAAGACTTCTGTTCTTAACGCAGAGAGAGCTGGATAAACATTTCTGAATGATATCAATCCACAATATGATTTATGAGCCTGGTTTTCCCAAGAGTTTTACCTCCACTTCTGTCACCTGACGAAGTTTAGTTTCCTTGCAACTGTTGCCTTTGGCTCATATAGTTGGGTTTCAAGTAGGGCTGCAGGATATTGGAAAAATTTAACATTGAATTTTTTTTTTATTTTGTGATATAAATTGCGATATGAATACAATTTCACCATTTGAAAATAATTTACTATGTTAGATCTCTATTTGGAAAGAATTTTTTATGTTAGATCAATTGGAATGATTCTGCCGTGGGAATTCATCTCCATAAAATCTAATAAATAACCTATAAAAGTTTTGGGGTGTCCTGACACATTTATGGTTTTGTCTGTGCTATTTGCAGTGCATTTCTGTATTAGCATGTGTTATGAGTATTTTCATGCACATGTTTAGTCAGAGATTGATGAAGTAATGTTTACTTTTTGCATCTCCATAAAATCTAAAAAACTATCTATAAACTTTTTGGGGTGCCCTGACACATTTTTGTTGTGGTCTGCGCTATTTGCAGTGCATTTCTGTATTTTGCATGTTTTGTGATGCATAACAAACTATAAATACAACCAAGAAAAAGATACAAAGTGTTTTATTGTTTCCTGAGTCTAACAGTATTCAAGTACAGTAACTGAATGATAAAAATAAATCAATTAAATTAATCAAAGTTGCGGTGACAAATGGTACAATTTCCTTAACCTGAATGCTTTTCAAATCAATATACAATCACAGGCATCAAAAACCCATGCTAATGATAAAATATAACGTAAACTCAACATTGCATATATCCTGCGATGTGACTATTGCGAGTGATCCCAATGCAATATCAATGTTGAAAACGACATATTGTGCAGCCCTAGATTTAAGGAGTCTGGATTATCGATTTAACTGCACTGACACTTCTGGATGAGAACAAACACCAGAAATTAATCGACCTGAATAAAAGTAACGCCTTCTACATTTCTGAATTTAGTCGAAATTGTAATTGAACTAAATTGGAGGCAAAGGAATTTAACAGCAAAATTTGTAGAGCTGACACAGTTGACTACTGAAATTAATCAGCTACTGAACCAGAACTGAATAATGACACTATTGACTTCCAAAGAGCTGCTTTCAAACTAAACCTGTTTAGTTTTAGAGTTGACAAATTTTCTAATATCTATATTGCAACAACTAAACAGACTCCGATGAACTGAATCAACTAAGTAAATGCGCTATAATCAAATGCTGAGTTGCTTTGCTGTATTTAGTTGGCTTAAACCTGGCACAGTTTCCAACATCAGCACTGTTACTGAACTGAATTGAAGCAACATTAAAGCATCAACATCAGTTCTGCAACATCAGTTCAGCATACTGAACTGAATCAATATGAACTGACTTAAGCTTGACAATGCTTTGACTGAACTGAACAGAACAATCACTTAAATTGGCTTAGAGTAGCTTTACAGCATATTTGATAATGTTTGCATCATTTTTTAGGATACTGCAGTTTATTACTGTAAGGTATGGTCTTTTAAACTACAGCGGTTCGGACTGTAGTTCTGCCGAATGACTAAAAAGTTATCAGTATGATGGTAAAAAACTGAACATTCTAGTGAAACCATACATCTGCAATCTTATACCAAAAACGGAAATAAGGGCAGTATTAATAGCTTTAAATGTGGGAGAGCGTTGCTATTATGTTATTATATTGTATTGCAATATGGAACCATTAAATGTTGATGTTAAATCAAAAGTAATTGACAAATACTTGAAAATGAGATGATTTAATGACAATAATTCTCTATGGTTACAACTTAATTAGTTACAAATAACTGTGTGAAACAATAGAACATGAAATGATAAAAACATATGATAATAATTGTACCCAGCTTAAATGTAAATTAAAGTTACCTGAGAGAGAGAGAGAGAGAGGGAGAGAGAGGGGGAGGGAGAGAGCCAGAGCAGGAGAAGAAAGAGCCAGAGCAGGAGAAGAAAGAGGGCAGAGCTAAGTTTACCACCTATTTTGTACCTTTATTGACCATGTGACCAAAGCCTAAATACTGAGGCCCCGTTTACACTAGTGCGTTTTAGTTTTAAAACGGCGTTTTAGCAAGAAAACGATCCGCGTCCACACTCGCGTTTTCACCCAGCGTCTCAAGAGATCTCCGTCTTCACTAATCCACCAGAAACGTATATCACGTGACCATTGGCGCACTCTGAGCATGCGTGGTCAAGTATAAACAGGAAGCATGTGTCTCGCTCAGCATTCGGTTATTCAGTCAACAAACGCTGGTTGAACGATGAACGCGATGGTAAAGAAAGCAAGAGAGGTCTTTTTGAGGACAGACGACGAGGTTGAGTTGTTACTTAAAGTAACAAATGAATATAAAACATCCATGGCTATCGAAAATACAGCGTTTACAGTGAAGACTGGTCTGCTGTCTGCCGGTGACGTTATAGCCACGTGCGCTTGACGAATAAGGGAAGGATACGCAATGACCCAAAGCCCCAATCACGTAGCGGATCTCTGCAGTCACGCCTCTGTTTTCAAAAGTATGCGTTTTCCCACGTCCACACTGAGACGCTGCGGCAGCGTTTTAGAATGGAAACGGCCTCTCCAGCGTTTCTAAAACGCTCCGTTTTCGCACCTCGAAAACTCCGGCGTAGTGTGGACGGATGGCGTAACCGTAGCAAAACTTATGCGTTTTAAAACGAAAACGTACTAGTGTAAACGGGGCCTGAGACATTCAAACTGACCAATCAACATGTGACTACATCATCAAACCCCCACAATCCACACAGCAGGCCCTGATCTTATCAGGAATTTGTGTGAGCCTTCTTTGGTGAAAAAGACATGTTCTGCCATATAAACAAATGCATAAAATAATTTTTATACCTACATTAGCATGAAACAGCTTTCAAAGTATCTGAAGCACTAAATAAAATTAGGAGAAAACATGCGCATTGATTCATGGGGTCCCGTAGAAACATTTGAAAGCATAAAAGGAAGAAAAACAAATTAGCCATATTAGTGGAAATGCTGCTAAATGGTGTTGGTAATTACTATAACATGCTTCTCTCTTATAAAATTTCAAATGGATCCCGGGCCTCCAGTAAAGCGTTTAATATTCGCTGTGAAGCCAGCGAGCAGCGTGGGAGGCGCATGAATGCAAATGCATCGCTGATAAACTCTGAAAACGATACCTGCACACACCTGTTTGCTGTTCAAAAACACTTAAATCACTTTAAATGGATCTCGATGCTGCTTTGAGGTGAAGTGATACGATCTAAATGGGGGAAAAAAGCCAAAGGCTGCAGGGTGTGGGGATGTCCCCGACTTACCCCTCTTCTCTGTTCATTAAGCCAGATCTGTTTAATCAGAGACTGTTGCTGACAGTAACGCATTCCCACCCATGTTGCTGCACACAGTCACACATGCACTACCAGCCTGGCAGAGGATCACTGTTAGCTGTGGTCTGATTTATTAAGACCTCCTCTGGTTTGTCAGTGATTCTCCTTTATGACTAAATAGTGGGCAGGGTTTGTGGAGAAGAGTGAAAGCTCACCCACGGCAAACGACATGCTCGCTGCCAGCACGCACAACTCATCCTCTTCAAGAGCTCTCTGTTTGTCTCTAACATACAGACGTATATATAGCTCTGACTGGCACATTGTTTGGTGCCTAGCCATGATTAATTGATTGAATAAAAGCAGAAGAATAAAAGCATATACGCTTGCTTAAATCAATGAAATTGAGGTTACAGTGGCCCAGACTTACAAATCATTAAAAAGAACAAAACACCAATTGACAAAATGATAAACAGAATTAAAACGCATAGGAAAGCTTTATGAAAAACTGATACAAAATATACACAGACGGATCTTGCTCTTGGATACATGCTCTTGTGAGTTGCTTTGATTGCAAATCTCTTTTTTCAGATAGTAACATCTTTAATTTATTTATACACATTACCATCACGTAAGTGGCAAAGCTATAGACACAATAACGGCATACCAAATCACATAGACTCTAAAAAGGGTAGATAAAAGTGTTCTAGGCTTGAATTCACTGAACACACAAAAAATACTGGGTATTTGTAACCCAATGTTGGGTCAAATATGGACAAACTCAAACATTTGGGTTA
>CAIGQQ010004837.1:19251722-19286644 GCA_903798035.1 Danio albolineatus | reverse complement strand
ACTGTATATATACTGTATATATATATATATATATATATATATATATACAGTATATATACAGTATAAATAAATAAATAAATATATATATAGCTGAGGGAAAATTATTATTTTTATTTACTCTTTTTCAAATATTAAAAAAGTGATATTTAACAGAGCAATGAAAATATTTCATGTCTTCAATGAAAGTATTTCAGATAAAAAAAAGTGTTTTATTTTGGCTGGAATAAAAACTGGCTACAGAACAAACCATTGTTGTACAATTGCCTATTTACCCTAACTTGCCTATACTGTAGTTAACCTAAACCTAGCCTTTAAATTGCACTTTAAGCTCAATATCTTGAAAAATATAATTATATACTCTCATCATGGCAACGATAAAATAAATCTAGAAACTAGTTATTGAAACTATTATGTTTAGAAATGTGTGAAACAGAAGAACAGAACTTGGGGATAAATATAAAGAAATTAAAATTTAACAGGAGGGCTAATAATACTTCAGCTATACTTTTATTGCATTACTTGTTGCTTTGCACCTGATTAGTATAATGTGGTAGGTGGAAGAACAACAGAGCTGTGTGTCAATTTTCACAGGCCATCCAGGTTTAAATCTTGCCTGCAATGTTTCCACAACCCCATTCCTCATTCCCTTACATTTCCAATCTTTCTGTCCAAAAATTCTTCAATACAGAAAAAAAAGTCTAATTCTTTTGTCCTAACATGAATCTGTATGCACTGAGAAGCGAAAGGAGCTGTGATACAGAAGATCATCATTCGATAGGGATGATCAGATGGAAAAAGATCCGCCAGCCACTTTATGACTTTTTCGTATGCCCCTTCAGCGGGAGAGAGAAAAAAGGTCTCTCCCTCTTCTCTCTTTCACCCTTTTTCAGATTCACATAAAGTCTGAGATATTTCATGATTTATGGGGAAAGGAAGAGAGGAAGAGAGAGAAATGGAGAGAGAGGGAGGGGGGTGCGGTGGCAAGGGGGTTCAAACATGATGCAAACCATTTGGAGGAGAGAGAAGCGTCTGCCAGCACAGCCTGCTCTGTTTAAACTGGGGAGGAAGTGACCGTATATACAGCATGCCAGCAACCTCGAACGCACACACACATACACACTATCAGTGCTGAGGTCAGGCGCTGGCCATTGGCTGCGGAGTGTGTTTGTTATTGTTATATTGTGTTTCTTTACATCACCGCTGAGGCCACCGCCGCCGTTATTATCCTTCGTCTTATTATTACAATCTATGAGGCTTGGGGGCAAACATGAGGGCAAGGATAAAGGAGCACGAGGAGATGAAGAGGAAGAAGAAGAGCAGGCTGAAAAGTACAAGCAGAACACGAGGGAGGATGAGAGGTCAGCGTTTTCCCTCAACAGCCGTCTATGACTTAATCTTATGGAGCTCAGAGACGAAGACCTTCCCAGGGACACGACCGCGCTACGACAGGGGAGGATGAGAGAGGGGACGGGAAAAGGATGGGCAGATTATGGGCCTGTGAGGCCTCGGGGCACCAGACTCTTTGGAAGTGTTGTTTTGTTGCAGGGAGATGTAATGAGAAATGTTACCAGAAAAATCTAAAGTAAGAATCTAAGTTGTAAGAATGAACTCACTGCAAAAAAAGGACTAAAATTAGTATACAGCAACAAGGTGTTCAGTAGACACCAGTGTTGGGGAAAATTACTTTTGGAAGTTTTGCATTACAATATTGAGTTACTCCCCAAAAAAGTAACTAGTTGCGTTAATCATTACCTTTTTATGGAAAGTAATGCATTACAGTATACTTCTGAATTACTTTGGAGTTACTTTTCATACCTGGCTGAGACTTGATCTCTTTCAAAACTTGCAAAGTATTTGTCTTTTTTTTAAAAATACACTCTAAAAAAATAGGTGCTAAATAGCACCAAAACTGGTTCTTTGGTCGTAATGATGGGGGAACCTTTTTTGGTGCTATACAGCACCTTAAAAAAATAGGTGCTATATAGTACTTTTGTCAAATGGTGCTATATAGCACCTATATTTTAAGGTGCTCATAATGTTACTTTACCCTTTCCGCAAATAAAACCGTCATAAGAGTTATGAGAATTAGCTATAAGAACAAGTGGTTACCAGTAGTAGTGGTGCTATATAGCACTTTAAACCCCCCAAAGAACCACTGAAAAACCATTAAGGTGCTTTAAAGGTTTTTTACACAGTAAAAGTGCTATATAGCACCCTGACCACCTTAAAGAACCACTGAAGAACCACTGAAGAACCTTTATGGTGCTTTAAAGGTTCTTTACACAGTAAAAGTGCTAAATAGCACCTCAACCACCGAAAGAACTACTGAAGAACCACTGAAGAACCTTTTTTTAAAGAGTGTAGAGTAGCTCTGCTTTTAACAACACAGTGTACAGTATAATCTACACCTTCATTTACCTTAAAAAGAAAAAAAAAACTCTTAAAAAATAATGATAATTTTGTCTTCTGAGAACTTCCTGACGCTATACATGCCTTATATACAGATTAATGGAAGTTGAAAGCAATATGTTTGCTACTTTTGTATTTTTGTCTTATTTGTTCAGTAAAATTTCTGTCCATTGAGACTATTCCTTTTCTTCTGTGTGTTCAATACAGCCATCACAATAATGTAAGGCTCTGCCATCTTGGTTTCTGTCTGTTCCTGCGGGAAGCTCATTCTCTTATTCAGTGTAATTAGTAACGCTAATTAATTCAACTAAAAAGTAACTCACATTACATTTTTCACTTTTTTTTTTGGAAGTAATGTATTACTTTACTTGATACAGAAAAGTACTATTATTATGTAACTTGCATTATGGGTGGTGCAGTGGCACAGTAAATAGCACTGTTGCCTCACAGTAAGAAGGTTGCTGGTTCGAATCTCAGCTGGGTCAGTTGGCATTTCTGTGTGGAGTTTGCATGTTCTCCCCGTGTTTGCATGGGTTTCCTCCGGGTTCTCTGGTTTCCCCCACAAGACATGCTCTAGACATGCTCTATAGGTGAATTGGGATAGCTAACTTGTCCTTAGTGTATGTGTGTAAAAGGAGTGTATGGGTGTTTCCCAGTGATGGGTTGCAGCTGGGTTTTCGCTGCGTAAAACACAGGCTGGATAAGCTGCCGATTTATTCCGCTGTGGCAACGCCAGATTAATAAAGGAACTTAGCCAAATGAAAATGAATGAACTTGCAGTACTTGTAGTGCGTTACTCCCAACACTGGTAGGCACTGTTATTACTGAAGAGGACTTTGACTTTCATCTATATCACATTGTGCTGGTACGCATTCAGCTGCTGTTGGTTTTTTTTCACCAATTTTGGCTTGTGTTTTTTTTTTAATCAAGAATTTTTTTAATCAACAATTAATTTTCAAGAACAACAGCATTTTTGAACTGTGTTCAAATAAAGTAATTGCTCATTTCTTTTGAACATTTCTGAACTAAAAACCATTCTAACACCAACAATGGTTATGTGTTGTCTAAAAATTTCTATAATTGTCTGAAAGCATGGCACCTTTTTTATTTGTCCCAGCCAGGTCAGGTTCAGTCAGCACAGTCACCACAATCACCCTGATCAGTCACCTGAGTTCTGATTAGCCCCCCATCTGCACCGCATCACCAGTCAATACCTCAGACCAATAAAAAAAACAGCACAATGTTCCATTCTACGTAGGACTACACTCTCCTCACAATCAATGTCAAAAATCTATTCCAAGTTTAGTTACCTTTCTCGTTTCCCTATGATGTCCAGTGATTGCTTCTCTCCTTCCTGGCTTTCTCCTGGTCCCTTCTGGTTGTTGTCGATCCCCGAATCCATCTCTCTGTGTGCCTTGCTCTGGCCATCCATATCCATCCTGCAACGCATCCCCATTGAGTTCCGTTATCTATCTGCCATCCTATATGAATGAACTTGCATCTCTAGTTCCCATCTCCTTCTGTGACACTATTATATTATTGCATAAATAAAATTTGTGTCTACCTTGTATTCCTCACATCGTGGAGACTAAATGTCCCCACAAGTATAGCAATACATGTACATTTTGACCTTGTGGTCCACAAAAGGAAAATGGCTCAGAAATCACACATAATAAAGTATTTAGAAAATGTTAAAAATGCCTACTTGCAGTAAAAATGCAGGGTTCCACACAATTCATTCATGTGGTGCCAACAGAAATTGATTAGGTTAACGTAACACTTTTAACAAATTTATGTAGACTGAACATAAAAACATTAAGTTGTCCCAATGAAATCTCAAGAATGATGTTGCTTCAGCTCATTTTAAATAAGCAGTTTGAACAAGTAAAATATATATATTTTTTGAGTGCTGTTTCCTGTGAGGGTTAGGTTTAGTGGTAGGGAACAAATACATATAGTTTGTAGAATGTACAGTACAAAAATCATTATGTTTTTGCACTGTAAAAATGCTGGATTCCACACAAATCCTTCATTTTTTTACAAATTTAAGTGGATTGAGCATAAAACAATTAAGTTGTCCCACCCAAAATGTAAGAATTGTGTTGTTCCAACTCATTTTAAATCAGTAGTTTAAAAAAAAGCAGCAAAAGTCTTTTTTTTTTTATGTGGGAAGCCCCCATAAAGATAGCAGTACAAGTACATGTGCCTTAGCTTGTCATCACTCAGTAATAATATGAGCTTTTCTTGATGCAACAACATTCTGCTGTCTCTGTTTCTAAAAACAAACAAACAAACAAACAAACAAACAAACAAACAAACAAAAGACAGAAGTTTTATAGAACCATTTATAGGAGTGTATGTGTTGATTTGTGTTGTCCTGCTGAGTCTGTTTCAGATGTAGATATTCACAAATGCGAATAATTATGGTTGCAGACGCACAGTCAGCTTGCTCTCGAGCGTTAACAGATCGCTTTGATAAATAATCAAGCATAGCGATCCATGGAAACAGATGCTGATGAAACCTCTTTATCTCGGAGTATAAAAGCAACATATTTTCCAACATATTGATTCGTAGAACTCATTCAAGCGATGCAAGTTCAATTCTGACCTAGTCCTGCATTCTGATCAAATTCCTTCAATCTCTCCCCCATACCCTGTCCTTTCTCTGTAAGAAGTGGCAAAAAGCCCAGAAAGAAATGTACTGGGTTCGTGCATTATATATTCACAGCAAAATAACAAACTAAAAAATTTTTTGGAAGAAAGCGTTGGCATGTTAGTCAGGGCTTCGTTATGTGGTCACCAAGGTGTTTTGCACAGTTTTTAGTGTGTTGGCACGGCATTCATAGTGGTCTATAATGACTTGCTAAGTGGTTCCTAGGGTATTTTGAATAGATGATAAGCAGTTTACAGTCAAAAAGCAAAGTCTCTGTGATAAACTCAGCTCTATCATACAAATCCCAAATCCAATCAGTTCAAGAGTGATTTCACAACCATTTCTGTCATTTTGTCCTAAAATATCTTCCTCAGTTCCTCAATTTTTAACATCTTAATAATTAAATAATATTAAAATATTGTTATTAAAATATGTAGTGTGTGTAATTCTCAAAGCTGTAGATTCATTAACTTCAAAGGATATTTTACTAAAATAGGAAACTTGCAGTTATTTCACTCTCAGGGCAAATGAGATGCAAGTGACATACACCACCAGCAAAAAAAAAAAAAAAAAAAAAAAGAATACCTATGGCTCCTGATGATACATTAGGCCAGGGGTGACCAACCCTGCTCCTGGAGATCGACTGTCCTGCAGATTTCAGTTGCAAGCCATATCAAACACACCTGCCTGTAATTATCTTGTGCTGTTTCTAACTAATTGGTTCAGGTGTGTTTGATCAGGGTAGGAGCTGAACTCTGAGCTCCCTGCAGGAGCAGGGTTGAGCACCACTGCATTAGGCCATTACAAGAACTAGAGACAATATTCCCGATTGAGATTAATAAAATCTACACAGACTGAAATACTGTAGTAAATCATTTTTACTGTCGTAAATCATTTCACATACAGTAAATACACATTACATTACATTTTCAGTTGCACAGACCAATCAGTTTGTTTCACAAATGTAATGTCAGGAGCCAATGGTATACAGTTTATTTTGCCTGTATAGACTGTTTTTTGACTTACAAAGTGCTGGTTACCACACCATTTCATAAATAACCTATTTCAAGAGTTCACACTTAGCTGATGATTGATTATAAAGCTAGTTTGGCATGCTGTCCCGGGAGAGAGCCCCGAGCTCATAAGATCCTCGAGCCCGGGGCTCCCTCCCGTTGCAAGGCGAGAGGGTAGTGTGAGCTCGGGTAGATCTCAAGAACTCCCCTGCTGGAGTAGCTGAAGGACAGATAGTGATTGTTCTTAGGAGATAGCTACTTACTAGAAGCATGTCTATGGTGTCTATTTGGATTAGTCGATTAACTTAGGTTGCATGTTTTTGGACGGTGGGAGGAAACCGGGGAACCCGGGGGAAACCCACGTGAGCACGGGGAGAACCTGCAAACTTCACACAGAAACGTCGGCTGGTTCGGTAAGGACTGAAACCAGGGACGTTCTTGCTGTGAGGCAACAGTGCTAAGCACTGGGCTGCCGTGCCACCCATCTAGAAAGGAGGAGGAATAGGGGTGGAAGGGGGGATCCTTCAAAGCGAAGATAGCTGTGATACGCAGCCAAGGGTATTTATAGTAACTTAGGAATCGTCTGATTGGTGCGTTGTGAATTGGATAATGCAGGTCAGCTGCAAGCAATCATAAGCACGTGATCCTCTCGAAATTTGTTTATGAATAAACTCCACATATGACAACAGTTTCAACTAAAAATCTTCATTTTTCTAATGGAGAAAGAACATTACCATAATCTTGGATGGCCAGAAAATGAGTGAATTGTAAATTTTCAACAATTCCTTCAAAGTTAGTTCACCCAAAAAGGGAAGTTCCTCAACCTTCACTTGTTCAAAATGTATTATTGTTTCTTTCGTCTTTTGAACTCAAAACCCATTGACCTCCATAGTATACATAGTGTAATATTTTAAGCAACAATTCACACCATCATCTACTACTTATTACCTGTCTTAAGATATTAACAATTTATTAACACTTATAAAGCATGATCATATTTGAAATCCCTAATTCTACCCATTACTTAAACCCAACTATGACATTAATAACAATTCTTAAACAGCTAATTAGTATTTATGAAGTTAAAATGGTTTGTTAACAGCATGAATTGGACATTAAATAAAGTGTGACCATTTATCAATGGGTCTTCAAAATATTTTATTTTGTGTTCAACAAACGAAAGAAACTCAAAACAGTTTAAAACCACATGAGAGAGAATAAATGATGAGGTAATTTTCATTTTTGGATGAGCTATCCCTTTAAGGTATCATTCATATTTTGTAGCAGCACTAATTATACTGCAGCATTTTTTAAATCAGTGGAATAAATGGATTGCATAATCTGAAGCTGGAATACGAGGAGTGTTAGTGGTAGTGAGTGTCGTACCACATCGGCAGGTGAACCAGCCCTCAGGCTCCTGCTGTGGAAGTTGACAGAATTAATTGGCATCTCTATTGCGGAAACAGGAAGAGATGGGTAAAAAATCTATTCGTGATGAATGTCTCAGGGCGCTGATAGTAGTGGGTCTTGTATAATGTGGTGAGACCGGAGTTGGTACGCCTCTCCCATCATACCCTTGGGCTCCTCTCCTTTGCACAGTCAGCTGGTTTCACTCCACAGCTGCTGGGAATGAGTGAAGACACACAGGGCACTTTCTGGGAGAAAGAGCCTGGCAGCAAAGCACACAAAGCACTGAAAAAAAAACAGTTCAAGAATGTTTTATGATATGCAGAGAGTCCCAACAGGCTGGTTGGATGTTGGGCAGTGCAAGATTACAGAGAGGACGTGTGATTGATGGACCGCTCTCCTAGTGAGCTGGCACTCGCAAGAGGGTTAGCCAACCGCTCACACTGCCACATGTACAGAAACTCACTGCCAGACACACACACTCACATGCACACATACACACTCCCAGGTCATATCTCACCACCCACACACTTTTACCCTCCTGCCTCCCAGGTTTCTGGCAAAGGGAGGCTCACACACACTTGAAGGGATGCAGAGGCTCATCTGATTTCACAAGAGCAGTGGTTGGAGGAGGCCA
Organism: Danio albolineatus; assembly: GCA_903798035.1. Classification (NCBI taxonomy): domain Eukaryota; kingdom Metazoa; phylum Chordata; class Actinopteri; order Cypriniformes; family Danionidae; genus Danio; species Danio albolineatus. The sequence goes on along the minus strand of CAIGQQ010004837.1, from coordinate 19,278,525 downwards.
GGGTGGCACTGGGGATCAGTCATTGTTTTGGGAATCTAGCTACATTGGTCGAGCTGTATGTTTTTTTAAATAACTTAAAAGAACTGGCTTCGAGTCTTTGTTTTGTTCGGACTTGTTGCATCGAATGCATCTGGTGTACTAAAAGACCCAACTATAATAATCATTTGATTGTGAATTAAGGTACTTTGGTCACACTGTGCGTTTTTGATTGAGTCGGCTAATATTTTCATGATTTGAACTACACTCGTCATGGGGGTTTTTGATTCATTTCAAAGAGTCAGTTCATAAGAGTCATTTCTTTGTTTTATGAACTGGACTGGCCACATTGTGCAATTTTGATTCACTAAACATTTGGCTCAAATATTTGGTATTGCTGTATGTTTCTTACTCACAAAATAGTTTTTTGCCATTTTAGTTAAAGTATTCTGTTAGTTTGATCATCATTTTTGCAAATCTAAATTGGTTGGGCTGTAAGGTTTTGCACTGAAAAAAATAATTCACAGATGATTTCTTATTTGGGCTGAATTTAAACACACAAATTATGTTGAACATTACTAAATCTAATTTGTTTGATTAAATTTAACCTATATAAATTGTTTGCAACAGTTTTGCAGACATCATTTTTGTATGGTTTACTAAAAGGAACCAGGTAAAAATAATTATTTGTTTGTGATTCTATCTAACCTGGTCATGTTGTGTGTTTTGATTAATTAAAAAGTGTTGAATCATGACAGTAATTTGTTTCCTACTAAACCACATTGATTTCTTTTTTACTTATAAATTGCTAATAAGTCTTGAGTCTTGGTGATTGGGTTACTAAAAAGATCTTTCTCACTAAATTATCTGTGAATCTAATTGGAAAGGTTGAACTGTCCATTTCAGATATACTGAACAGACTCCACGTACAGTCATATGCTGACAGTTCCTGATTTACTGTAAAGTCTAGTCAAGTCTGGTTGAGCTTTACTGTCATTTCACTACATGTGTTAAGACGTAATGTCATGTCTTGCAGGACCACTGTGCTAACATAAATAAACAATCAGAAATGTGAACACAACACCAGACGTTAGAGCTGTTTCAAACTTTCTAAAACACTACAGGAGCAATCTAATTATAATAACTATTAACCATACATATACTTTACATTTAAAAGCCTTAGCTCAGAGTAATTCATTTATAAATCAAGCTACTGTTCATGCTGTAAGTTTTTGATTCATTAAAATGATCAGCTCAAGAAGAATCCAACTCCACTGGGTCCGCTGAATATTTTGATTCTCTTTAAATAACTGGTAGCTACATGAGATTAGATTATGGCATACTGTTTGTGCTGTATGCTTTTGACTCACACACACACAAAAAACTGACTCATAAGAGGACTTTAGAAATACATGGTGTACATTTGTGATTCACTAAAAAGAACCAGTTCATAAGAGTCATTTATCTGAGAACCTAGCTACACCAGTTGAGCTGTATGTTCCTGATTCAATAAAAAACAACTGGCTCATAGGAGTCATTGTTCAGGAATCTGTAGATGAGAGATTGGAGGAGGCCAGGGTGGCACTGGGGATCGGTATCAACCCGGCAAGATCCATCTGATCCTGTTTAACCACACACAGAATTCGAAACACTCATATTTCCAATTTGGAAGTGAGCATCTGGCATATGCGTACAAAATGTCCACATCTACAAGAACAAACGCGAACCTCCACGCACCTACCAGTGTGCGCGACAGAGTCAACAGACATCTGTGGGAGAGCATCTGTTGGAGTGCGCGTGCATCGCCGCCTGCATGTGCGTGTGTGAAAACGGCTGTGCGCGATGAATCCTGCGCATGCACGTGTGTGTTTGTGTGTGGCTGGGCTTCAAGATTGTGTCGAGGGCGTGTGTAATAAATGTGCCCGAGCGCAAGGGCCCGAAAGATATATCACAGGCGGAGGGAGAGCAGAGAAAGTGCAGCGGGGAGGGAAGGGGGGCAGAGAAGGATAGATTGGTGAAGAAAAAAAAAGGAGGTTGTTGAGTTGGGGGGGGGGGCCTGGTTTCTCCTGGGTCCTGCTATGTTTCCCATTATGTAAGCCATGGTCACCGGCAGCATGCCAGCAGGCAAAATAAAAGAGTCTCTCTGGCTTGGCACGGCTCGTATTTTCCTATCCTCGGCGCGGGGTCAGAGAGGGGTCAGGCAGCTGGATGGGGCGCTGGGGGGATTGTGGGGTCTGGGCTGGCCTCCAAAACCCAAAAGGCCCAGGGTTCAAGTACCAGCTGAAAGCAATCAGGGGAAAATCTGGGAGTGCCACAGCTGCTCCGCGCGGTGCTGTTCTGTGGCTCAACTCTCTCCTTCCTTTTCTTTCTCTCTCTCTATCACTCTCAATTGTTTTTCCCCTTGTCTTGCTCTCCCTCAGCCGACACAAAAGGCAAAAACAGCATACTTTTAGCATGAAGCCAGCCGTGTGCATATGTATACGCTGGAGTTCGTGCTTGTGTATATGTGTGTGTGTGAGAGGTCAGGAGGAAGACAAAATGGAAAAGAAAAATAGCACTACAATCTGCCTAAACCACAGTGAATGGTACACTGTGTATGTCTGACCACCTATTATGTTTGAGGGGTCTGTGTGCTCGCTGTCAGACACTGTAATAGCGTTAATGTCGTCTTATGGCTTTCTGACGGACTGCAGAAAACATCCACTACTGTGAATCTTATTATAAACAGTGTGCCTGGTTTCTTGAAACGATCAAACCTCGTGTATGCTGAAAACGAGAGATAAAACATATAATAAAATGCTTTTATTTGAGAATGGAGGTCTTTAACGTTTAATGGAATATGGGTAACATTGTATAATTAGACAGATTTTCCAGTTTAATGTCATTTGACTTTGAATTTATTAATGCAATTCCAATTCAAATTGATTCAGGAAGAATTTCTGTTAAAAGACTGACTCAAACAGTTAACTGATGTTCATTAAAATTTACATCAAAACTATAAAATCAGGGTATACTGGTAAAACACACATTATGCTTTTGATTCACTAAAGAGAACCAGAGTTGTTTTGTAAGTAAACTACCCCATAATGAACATTTTGGTTCACTAAAAAGATCAGACTCATAAGTGTTGTTTGTAAGTGAATCACAATGCGATATACATTCTGATTTCATGAATCAAGCTTTGCTGTACAATTTTAACTCACTAAAAAGAACAGGGTTATGTTTATAAATATCATTTGTTGGCAAATTATGCTACACTGTACCTTCCTGATTAAAAAAAAGGAAGTTGTTAAGAAGAGTCATTTGAAATTTGAAGAGTCATCATGAATCAAACAAAAAAGCTGACTCATCGGAGTTACTTGTTTATGAATCAAGCTCCATTGATCACATGTTTTTAGTTCACTAAAAAGAACCAGTTAGTAATTTTCTAATAAATCGGACTACAGTAAACTTGCCTTATGTTTGTTTTTGCATGCACGTATTGAGCATGTACCTTTAATTTCTTATCACACTAAAGATACACTGCAAACTCACATTCATGCATCCATTTTACAGTTGTGTTGCATCTCCACTGACAGCTATAACAGAGCAACTTAAAGTCATTCATTTTAACAAGTGACACAAAAACGTTTTACGGCCAGCACTACAGAGATTTAGCAACCTGCAGCAAATAAAATCCCTGTCATTTGAACGCACCTTCAGAGGAAGGTCATGAGCTTTCTAGTTAGTCTGACTAAGCATTTACCCAGACGTGACCTCTCTGCTGGTCAACTGGGGTCGATTACACGCACACACTCTCCCAAACACCCCTCACTCAACATTAACTCAGACTCAGCGTTGAGGGTTGACAGTGAATGATGTGGAAACCATTGGGTTGCCATGACCTCTAAAAGAGCGCAGCACTGTTAATCCCACTCTAGGACAGGAGAGCTGTGACCCAACACGAAAAATGACCACAGCAGCGCTGAGCAGAGTGAAAGTGAGTGGGCCATGACAGAGTTCACGTGTAATGAATCCCATAGCGGACCCACGTAGTAATTTAGCAGAGACAGACGCAAGGTCGAGCAAGCTGCCAGGCACTACAAAACATACAAAAATGAGAGAGAGAGAGAGAGAGAGAGAGAGAGAGAGAGAGAGAGAGAGAGAATAACCAATGTTACATATTGCTAACCAATGTAATGGTTATGAGCAATACTCAAAACAATACAGCTGGAACAGCAATACAAATCACATACATACGCATTACAAAGATAGGAAATGTACACACAGTAATATTCATTCAACCTCAGACTACTCTCCTCCCAGACACTTGCTCCAGCTCCTTCAGGGGGATCCTGAGGCATTTCCAGGCCAGCTGAAAGACATAGTCCCTCCAGTGTGTTCTGGGTCTACCCGAAAGCCCCCTTCCAGTGGCACATGCCTAGAACACCTCCCTAGGTAGGTGTCCAGGAGGCATTCGAAACAGATGGCCGAGCCACCTCAGCTGGCTTCTCTTGATGTGGAGGAGCAACGGCTCTACTCCGAGCTCCTCCCGAGTGACAGACCTCCTCACCCTTTCTATAGGAGTGCGCCCTGCCACCCTGCGAAGAAAACTCATTTTGGCCACTTGTATCCGAGATCTTATCCTTTCCATCATGACCCAAAGCTCATGATCATAGGTGAGAGCAGATTGACTGGTAAATCGAGAGCTTTGCATTTCGGCTCAGCTCCTTCTTCACCCCAACGGACCGGTACACCGACTGCAGTACTGCTGCCGCTGCACCGATCCGCCTTTCAATTTCACATTCCATCTTTCCATCACTCATAAACAAAACCCCAAGATACTTGAACTCCTTCACTTAGGGCAGTGGTTCTCAAACTGTGGTACGTGTACCAGTAGTGGTACGTAGACTTACTTCTAGTGGTGCGCGGAGGAATTGCTAAATAATTAAAGTTAAAGAATTAACACATTTTTAACCCTTTGATGCGTACGATAACACAGATGTGATCAGTGATTTTATTAGGCTAAACCTTTTATGTTTTTTATTATTTATTTTTCTAATGTTTGTTATGTATTCTTTCATTTAAAGCTATTTTCCTCCCTGTATTTGTAACAGTTGTTGGGGGCGTATCCTGTATTTTTATATCCCAATGTTGACAGGTATAGTTTAATCACTTCCTTTTCTGACACACAAAGCCCACTTTAATGCACAGTAATCTGAAAAAAGTTTGAGGACCACTGACTTAGGGTAAGGACTTTGCTCCAACCTGTAGATAGCAATCCACCATTTTACAGTGGTGAACCAATTAGTAACATTGGTTAACATTTAGGAAATGTTTGTACAGAAAAATCTGGTTTGATTTTTTCGACAACAAAAAACAAACTGGGTTATACTGCAAAATGTAAGTGTAGAAACTGATTTCAAATAGTCAATTAGTCATGAAACTCAAAATACATTTTGAAGGATACTAGAAAGCTACATTTCTCAAAATGCAATGACTCGAAAGATATAATCAGTATAAAATAAGCCTGTATAATTGCATTGGTTTTGGTTTAATTGGTCAGATGTGTTTCTTATGGAATGTTTATATAAGACATATTCTTGCATTCAAAACAGTTGAACACAGTGCAAAGGAATTAAACAGAATGCAGAGCTTCAGACGTGTGTTTTTAAATAGTGAACTGATTTTAATTTCACATGCTGTCATAAAAATGTAATTCTCTTGGCGTGAGAAGCAGTGCAATACCACAAACTCGACAGCTAAAGAACACTAAGTCAAGCACATACATTAAAAACACAGGTCCCACTATATATTAAGCAGCCTTAACTACACTGTTATCCCTAAAGTTGTATTAATCCAAAATACTTAGATTCAATAAACATAAATACCTGTTTTTTTTGTTCAGTTACTCAGTTTGTTTAGTTTGTTGTACGATTTGCATGCTATTTTTAATTCTATTGGAATGCTTAAATTGAATGTACTTAACAAAGCTTGTTCTAGTCTGCTGTCAAAGGAACTATGTGCAAGGGAAAATGTGATTGGCTCTTTGTCTTTGAACCGACGTACATGCATCAAAAAATAAATACAGTGTACTTGGTGCGTTGATAATGTACTGCACTAAACGCTTGTGGTCCCCTTGAGGTGGGATTCAGGTAGGGTTTGGGGCAGGTTTAGTGGTATGGGTAGGTTTAAGAGGGGGTTGGTCAACAATGAAATTACAAATGTAATTACAGAAATTAATTACAGATGTAATTACATGCAGGTATAAAATCAATCACAAATACAATATAAAAACATGCATTTATGCAATAAGGACATTTTTTTAAATGTCCTTTAATATACAATAAGTAACAAATGATTAATATTAGTCATGGCCACTTAACATAAAGCGGTACAAAAATACATTTCAAAATGCATTTTATATTCATATAAAGCATATCAAGTTGAAGTAAGTTCAAGTAAAGTGCTTCAAATAACTTTTGATGTCAATAATATGAGTGCTAAAATCTGCTAAAATATGAGTGAAAATTACATCACTGAAGACTGGAGTAATAATGCTAAAAATACAACTTTGCAATCATTGAAATACATTAAATACTGATATATATTAAAAAAGGAACATGGTTTTAATTGTAATTATGCTTCACAATGTTACACAATCTTTCATTGGAACTAGTGATGAGTGAGAGAGGAAGAAGGGAGCGAGACAGTAAAGAAAAAGGGAGTGAGGCAGTAAAGAAGAGATGCTCGTTATCAAGAGGATGAGTGAGTGGGGTAGAAAAAACAAAGGAAGTCATATAGACAGAGCAAGAGAGAACAGACACAAAGGTTGACACACACACACACACTGCATATCTGCATGCGAACGTGTCAGGCTGGCAACAATGTGGGTCCCGGCTGAAGCAGGAAGTGTGTTAGGGATAAGGCGGCCATGTGGCAGGATGTTATGGATTTCTAATTAGAGCAATTCATCTGTCAGCGACGCTAAGCTTTCACTGCAGCTTTCACTGGCTGCCCAAGCAGACCCTGGACGCTCGTGCACTGACCACGCGCTCCACAGCTGCTGCTGCACCTATCGTAGCCTGTGACTAATACACTCAATCAGTGGACAATTACACAATGCCTTCCAGGAGGGTCCACTTTCTCCTGTGATTTTGGGGTGCGACCTGTTGACGTTCATCTCGTGCAACCAAAGCTGTTCATGTCGCCTTTGGCTCAGTTAGACAGATGTTAACTATCTCTAAGAGTTTTTTAAAGAAAACAGTAATGGATGAATTAGCAAACAGTCAGGCACTAATGTACTGTATGAACCACTGCAGAGCACGTTTAGCAAGCACATGAGGAGATTTTGATAAAACAAGCTGACCAATCTGTAGATCTCAGGTGCCATTTACACTAGCGCATTTATGTTTTATTATGATTATGCCAGGCCATAATCATAATATAATCCTGGACTCATGAAAACAGAGTACTTTGAAAATGCTGAAGACCCCATTTTAGTTTGGAAAAGCTGGTGTTCTGTTTCAGTTTAGACAGATTAAAACGCAGACTTTTGAAAATGGAGGTGCAACAATCCACAATCGTTTTTTCATGGTCTTCTAGACTATTGCATGTATCTGACCATCGCATCGTTAGGTAACAATTAGGAATGGCGAAAATATATGCACATGCCCAGTGAGCGTGAATGGTTACATATTGTGCGTTTTAGGATGTATAGTGTAGATTGATTTTTTTCTTACTGAAATGCAGTAAAAGCACCAATATGTTTAAATTCTAAAACTCAAAATTAAGTGCAAAAGCAGCCTAAGAAATGGAATTCATTCCCTAAACACATAAATAAACAGCAGAATCAACAAGAAACTGAACTAAACTGGGCATATGTGTCACAATGTGTGAATCAACAAGGAACAGGTGAACGCAGTAGGTTGCTATGGGAACACGAGATCAGATATTAAAATGGAAACATTTTTTCTAAAGTTTTTTTTGGAAAGCTTTTGTGTATCACAACATTGCAAAATGATATCCATTCACACAGATTGATGATCACTGCTGCATTCTGAATGACAGGCCAGTTAGCAATAAAGAAACACTACATGCCTGCACACGTGGTTGTTTTCCACCATTACTGTTTTGGTTGTTAAGTAAATTCAACCAACTATCTATACTGAACACATAATACGGAATAATTGTGGAATAATTATGGAATAATTCTGTCATACAAATGCTATTTATTGCATGCTATTTATTTATTATAATTTAATGCTTTAAACGTTTTATTAATCAAAGTGTGTATCAAAAATCTTTATTATGTTTTGATAATACATACATAACATGATAATAATATGAAATGTTTGTTGAGCAGAGAATAATCACATTGAATGGTAGGACTATAAAACAAGGACTACTATACAATACAATACAATACAATACAATACAATACAATACAATACAATACAATACAATATAATATAATATAATATAATATAATATAATATAATATAATATAATATAATATAATATAATATAATATAATATAATAAGCGTCATGGTGGCACAGTAAGTGGCATGTTCGCCTCACAGCAGGAAGGTCAGTGATTCAAGCCTCGGCTGGGTCAGTTGGCATTTCTGTGTGGAGTTTACATGTTGTTCCCGTGTTTGCGAGGGGTTTCCTCCGGGTGCTCCCCCACAAGTCCAAAGACGTGGTATAGGTGAATTGGGTAAGCTAAATTGGCTGTAGTGTATGTGTGTGAATGAGTGTGTATGGATGTTTCCCAGTGATAGGTTGCAGCTAGAATGGCATCCACAGTGTAAAACATTTGCTGGATAAGTTGGCGGTTCATTCCACTGTGGCAACCCTGGATTAATAAAGGGACTAAGCCGAAAAGAAAATGAATGTATGAATAATATAATATAATACGTTACAAAAAATATTTACTGTATATACAGCCTTGTTAAGGGCGCCACGGTGGCGTAGTGAGTAGCACGTTCGCCTCACAGCAAGAAGGTCGCTGGTTCGATCCCCCGCTGGGCCAGTTGGCATTTCTGTGTGGAGTTTGCATGTTCTCCCCGTGGTTGCGTGGTATTCCTCCGGGTGCTCCGGTTTCCCCCACAGTCCAAAGATATGCGGTACAGGTGAATTGGGTAAGCTAAATTGTCCATAGTGTATGTGTGTGAATGAGAATGTATGGATGTGTTTCCCAGAGATGGGTTGCGGCTGGAAGGGCATCCGCTGCATAAAACAACTGCTGGATAAGTTGCCGGTTCATTCCGCTGTGGTGACCCCGGATTAATAAAGGGACTAAGCCGAAAAGAAAATGAATGAATGAATGAATGAATGAATGAACAGCCTTGTTAATATTTCATTAAAACACTGATATTTTAAAACAACTTTAAGGTTTGTTTTGACATCATTTGATGGACTTTGTGTCTCAACTAAAGGGTGAGATACCACGAAACACTCTATAATTCATTGATTGTACTGTTATAATTAAATATGCACACATATGCTCGAACAGTCCTGTGTATGCGTGTAAAACCTTCTGTTTCTCAAGTTCCAGCACACTTTACTTGAGTTAAACAGGCTCTGACAGGTATTGTTCCTCACACACACATTGTATTCACATTCATCCGATGCATGAACGGCATTTTAATCAAACGCCATGTTGTTGGAACTCAAAGCAGTGAATGTGTTTGCTGTAATCATTCACTTATCGATCAATGTCACGTACTGATTTCATTACGTCTCTCTCTTTTTGGAGTAGACAGAACTTCCATTACTAAACACACTCTTACAACACCAAACAGCATGTCAAACTATTGCATTTCACCCAGGACACTGCATCATTCTATAAAAGCAGTCTGTCAATCATACAGTATCAGGCACATAAATCACAGATCCTGTATGCTCATAAAGGTTTTACTTGAACATATCAGAGTCTGAGTTGTCAACAAACAAACAAACAAACAAACAAATAAATAAATAAATTATTACATAGTGTGTTTTGTCTTGGAGTAAATATGGAGTAAAAAAAACTGATAAATAATTTGGAATAAAATACCATCCTCATTAAGTATATTATTGTTTATATAGATTATTTTAATATAATGTAATTTGTAAAAGCAGGGCAGTGTGGTGGCACAGTGGGTAGCGCTGTCGCTTTACAGCACGAAGGTCGCTGGTTGGAGCCTGGCTCGGTCAGTTTGCATTTCTGAGAGGAGTTAGCATGTTCTCCCCATGTTTGTGTAGGTTTCCTCCGGGTTTTCCAGTTCAAAGACATGCGGTACAGGTGAACTGGATGAGCTAAATTGTCCGTAGTGTATGAGTGTAAATGAGTGTGTATGGGTGTTTCCAGTGATGGGTTTAAGCTGGAAGGGCATCTGCTGTGTAAAACATATGCTGAATAAGCTGGTGGTTCATTCTGCTGTGGTGACCCCGGATTAATAAAGGGATTAAGCCAAAAAGAAAATGAATGAATGAATGCAATGAATTTGCAAATGTGAAAAAAATCAATAAATAAAGTAATAACAAAACAAACACAGCTGTGTACAAATATATACTGTATGCATACAGAGTTCTCTGAGTGCATATAGTTGTACAGTCAAAAACAAACTAACCAATAAAAATGAAAACATTGAAAAATTGTTTTATATCGAAAAATCAAAGCTGAAAAATAATAAAACAGAAAAACAAATTATCTTTAAGCACATTCAGAAAAAAATAGAGATGCAATTCTTTGCTGTGCATGGGGGCAGCATTTCCCCTGGGACTAAGCTAAATCTGAAATAATAAAATATAATAATACAAAATAATAATAAAACAACAGCTCATAAATCAAAATAATTGATCTAGTTCAAAATCAATGCCAAAATGTAACCTTAAGCTTAAACTTAAAGGTTTAAAATTAAAGGTTTAAGTTTAAAGGGTTTTTCTAGAGATGCTACTCTGTAAAACATGCTGGGCTCCTCATGATCGATTTGTGTTGGGAAAACATGAAGTAATTAAGTTAACATAATAATTTTTTACAAATTTAAGTGGATTCGATGTAAAACAATTATGTTATTGCAAAAAACTCAAGAATTGTGTTGTTTTGACCCATTTTAAGTAAGTAGTTTGAACAAAAAGCAAACATCATTTTTTGAGCACATAACTTTTGGCTCCTTGCACAAAATTCCTTTCAATGATCAGTTCATTTTGCTATCTTGTGAAGAGCCTTTAAAAAAATCTGAATAATATTTACTGTTTGTTTGTTTATAACTAATAAGTAGGGCCAGATTGAATCTGCGGACATTTTTTGCTATTTCTGCAATTTGAGAACTGAATAAATAAAAATTTACTCACATTTACACCCATAAATAAACAGAATGCATGATAGGCTAAAAAACATCTGCGGAATTCTGCGCACCAGTGTGGCCCTACTAATAAGTAATGCAAAGCTCCCATAAATATTAAAGGTTCTTAGTGGAACCTTAATCTGAATTGACACAGAAATGTCCACACCTTCCTCCCCGAATTAACCAATTTTTTTTTACATAAAAAACTAAACAAATATCAAAACCTAAAACAATAAAGCAACAAATGTTTTCCCTGACTGAATCATTTTTCACATTCATTATCTCTGAACCTAAACAGAGTAAATATCTGACAGACCAGATTCTGGACTCATCTGAGGGCCAGTTTCACTCAACGACATGCGCTTTACTCAACGATATGCTTAAAGGTTTAAAATGAAAGGCTTAAGTTTAAAGGGTTTTCCAAGAGATAGTTAAACTTTTTGGTTCCCTGCACAAAGATCCTTTCAATGATCAGTTCATTTTACTATCGCGTGAACATTCTTTAAAAATCTGAAGAGTCTTTATTGTTTGCTGGTTTGTTGCTAATAATAAATAATGCAAAGCTCCCATAAATATTAAAGGTAGAGGATCCTTAAATTGAACTGACACACAGAAATGGCCACACCTTCCTCCCAGAATTTTACATAAAAAAGCAAAAATCGAAATCTAATTCAATAAAGCAACAACTGTTTTCTCTGACCAAATCAGATTCATTTTTCACACTCATTATCTCTGGATCTAAATATCTGACAAACCGTTCATTACTTCATTTACACTTCATTCAACATGTACACATAGACATCACCTACGGGATATACTACAGTATATAACATATACATACATATACTGTATATACTATACTATATTCATTCATTCATTTTCTTTTTGGCTTAGTCCCTTTATTAATCCGGGGTCGCCACAGCAGAATGAACCGCCAACTTGTCCAGCATTTGTTTTACGCAGCGGATGCCCTTCCAGCCACAACCCATCTCTGGGAAACACATCCACACATTCTCATTCACACACATACACAACGGACAATTTAGCTTACCCAATTCACCTATACCGCATGTCTTTGGACTGTGCGGGGAAACCGGAGCACCCGGAGGAAACCCACGCAACCACGGGGAGAACATGCAAACTCCACACAGAAATACCAACTGACCCAGCCAGGGATTGAACCAGCGACCTTCTTGCTATACTATACTATATAACAATATAATAACATTAACTGTTAATAGCCATTAGTTACTAGTTTGTTAGTTAAAGTTATTAGTTAATAAAGTTATGGTAACTAATAATCTTAACTTTTCTGAATTTGATTGTAATGCAATAATGTGCACCTTCTGGCTGCTTTGATACAATAATTATTGTTAAAAGTGCTGTACAAATAAACTTAAATTGAATTAAATTGAATCCTGGTCTCATCTGAGGCCCATTTTCACTCAGTAACGGCATCTTGCTTTGGTAGGACATTACGCTGTGTCCACATTTAGATAACAAGCAGAAGATGTGCTCAAGAGACTTTCATTCAGAAAAAGAGGGACACAACATGTCATGGGAAAAAAAAAGGAAAATGTCTGCATGTGAAAAACTCGATTTCTCCTCAATCTGCTTGTCTTATGTGTTTGAGCCCAAAGAGCAATTCGCAGTGCAGCGCGGAAAGAGGGAGGCTGTGCAAGCAGCAGCCGCGGGGATGTTTATATAGGTGCAGGCTGCCACTAGGAAGTCCGGGCTCCAATATAAACACTCAGCCACACAACCCAGCACTCACGACTGTGGGAGAAACCTGCCCCCAGCCGCCTGAAACCCAGAGAGGGAGAGCATGGGTACACGGCCACTTTCAAATCTGTGCAGAGTATATACACAGCTGACCGGGCGATCCGGAGCAATTTCCTCCCTCTCTCGTCCACACTCTCTCTCTCTCTCTCTGGAGGCCAAAAGTAATAAGTGCATCTTGATGAGATCTAACTAACAAACAAACACACACACACCCACGTGGGTCACAGTTCATCTTGACTTGTCGTGTCGATGGGAGATACTGTAGGAAGGGCCTTTTGTTCCAGTGAATTTACTCAATCACTGCACAAGTGCATCAGCAGGGCGGCAACACAGCATCATGCTTTAAAGGAGAAGGGAACTGGACGATATATGCAGGGAAGTGATTAAACAACTGCGGATTTATTTAGAAATGTCATTTCTGAGGGAGAGAAATGATTAATGGAGCTGTCACGGAGTTGTCAGTCATTTTGGAAGGCATGATGAAAATGTTTGTACTGTATGTGGGTAGTTGACACATAGGCAGTCTTTTTTTGTTTGTGCAACAGTTTTTGAAGGAAAAATTGTTGTATTTATGTAGTTCGAAGTCTGAAGTTTGAGTACAATATGAGATGCCAATAACTTCAATTCATTCACTGTTTTTTTTTTTAAAAACTATTTCACTGAACTCTAGCTTAAAAATGTCTTCTGGTGTGACAGCAAAAAATACATACAAAAAGTGTAGTTACTGATTTTTACTTATACATACCGTTCAGTAGGCTGCTACTATAAGAGTAGTAACACTAGTATACACCACCATACACAGTGGTTACATTAAGCCTAATCTACTTACCATATATGGAAGTGGGACAAAATAATTAAAAAAAAATTAACAAACAAACAAACAAACAAACAAACAAATGCACATATGCAAAGGAGAAGAGTTAGAGTGATAAATACATTTTGACTGAACTTGACTGATATGAAACAGTTTCAACACACACAACTTGTTTCTACTGACTCTTCTGAACTTACTCAAACTACACTGTCAGAAATGAAGGTACGAGAGCTGTTAATGAGGTGGTACCTTTTCAAAAGGTACAAGTTTGTAACTACAGGGTCCTTATTAATACCTCAAGGGTATGTACTGGTACCTAAAAATTACAAATACGTACCTCTTGAAAATTGTAGGTACTAATACACACCTTTCATGTACCAGTATGGACCCTTTAAGTACAAATGTGTACCTTTTGAAAAGGTACCACCCCAGTGACAGCTCACGTATCTTTATTTCTGAGAGTGTACAGTATCTATTCTTGGAGACCTATTTTCACTTACATGGATCATCCCTAGGCTAAGGAGTTGCATCTAAAACACAACTTGCAGTCATGCCAAGAAGTACAATATGTGTAAGCTTATGCCAAAATTAAAATTTATGAATAAATTCAAAATTGAATAAATATCAAACTGAACTGTGATTATTGTAAAGGATAACAGCATAGTTGCACAGTTTTAAGAACAACATTTCATAAAGTTCTATTAAAGGACAAAACTAAAAATGCACTGTTCAAATGATGATACAACTTGTTTGCTTATGTTTGTCTGTCAACATTTTCATAGTAATGTGTCTGTTAGGACACCTGTGTGAACCCAAGGGCCAGTAGTATTGCTGAATCCTTTATTCATATGCAAGTTTTCATTTCATTTTCCTTCGGCTTAGTCTCTATATTCATCAGGGGTCGATACAGTGGAATGATCTGCCAACTTATCCAACCAGCAGCAACCCAGTACTGGGAATCACCATTACACACTCATTCACTCACATACACTATGGCAAATTTAGTTTGTTCAATTTACCTATATGCGTTTGGACTGTGGGGGAAAGCGGAGCATCTGGAGGAAACCCACACAACATGGGGAGAATATGCAAACTCAACACAGAAATGCCAACTGACCCAGCTAGGACTCAACCCAGCAACCTTCTTGCTGTGAGGGCTACCGTGTTGCCTATTATGCAAGTTTTATGCCTTATATATATATATATATATATATATATATATGGGACAGTTCAAATGTACAGTGTCTATAGAAAATATTCATTCATTCATTCATTTTCTTTTCAGCTTAGTCCCTTTATTAATCAGGGGTCACCACAGCGGAATGAATCGCCAACTTATCCAGCATATGTTTTAAACAGCGGATACCCTTCCAGTTGCAACCTAACACTGGGAAACACCCATGCACTCTTGCAATCACACTCATACCTATGGCCAGTTTAGCTTACTCAATTCACCTATACCACATGTCTTTGGACTGTGGGGGAAACCGGAGCACCTGGAGAAAACCCACGTAAACACGGGGAGAACATGCAAACTCCAACACAGAAATGACCCAGCTGGGGCTCGAACCAGTGATCTTCTTACTGTGAGGTGATCGGGCTACCTACTGCGCCACCGTGACACCAGAAAATCATCATACCTTGTGAAAATCCAACGCTATCTCACAGCAATTCGTAACTTTTGATTTAGTGGCTAATTCGTACGATCTAATCATACAATTTAGTACGATTTGCTCATCAACCAAATGACGGTTGGGTTTAGGGGTGGGGTTGGGTTGGGTGCCACACCTCCTTTTTTAAATCGTACATTTTGATACGACTGAACTCGTACGAATTCGAACGAATTAGCCACTAAACTGGCAAAACGTAAAAATGCTTACGTTTTCTCGTGAGATCAGGCTGGAAAATCATACCTTTACTCACATTACATCCTGCGTTCAAAAGACCTTCAGGATAAAGTTGTAGAAAAACACAGGCTAGGAGAAGGCTACAAACACATTTTAAAGGCTTGAAAAGTTATTTGTAATGTGATTTGATTTCAGGCTGTATGACAAATAATTATTTCAAAGTGGTGTGATGATTTTAATAGGCACTGTATTTACCTTTTACCCCTAAATTGATGGTTCCAAACCTTTTCTAGTATATCTGTTGATCACAAAACAAGATATTTGGATGAATATTAAAAACCCGATTGGCATTCATATTAGGAAACAAAAAATTAAATAGCTATTGGTTTCCAACATTCTTCAAAATATCCTCTTTTGTGATTAAATTTATTATTTTATTCACCCATAAATGTCCATAAGATAAGAGGATTTCAGTCCAAATATGAAAGCCAATGTGGTTCGAAACAAAAACAGAACCCACTGACCTCATTCATTCATTTTCTTTTCAGTCCCTTTATTAATCTGTGGTCGCCACAGCGGAATGAACCGCATATGTTTTACACAGTGGATCTCTGGGAAACATCCATACACACTCATTCACACTCATACACTACGGACAATTTAGCCTACCCAATTCACCTGTACCGCATGTCTTTGGACTGTGGGGGAAACCGGAGCACCCGGAGGAAACCCATGCGAACACGGGGAGAACATGCAAACTTCACACAGAAATGCCAACTGACCCAGCCGAGGCTCGAACCAGCGACCTTCTTGCTGTGAGGCGAACGTGCTACTCACTACGCGACCATGGTGCCCCTCCCCCCTGACCTCACAGAATACAAAATAAAGTCATGCGGGTTTGGAACAAATGTATGAATTATGATTATTGATAGTGATCTATTACTTAAAGCATCTAGCAATGTTTTGGGGTTGTTTCTGAAGGCAATGATTCACTTGTACTGTATTGTGAAGTGCAGAGTAATGATGTGATGTCTATAGTGCCTGTCTGTGATGGGCTCTGTAAAAGAGGCCTGCAGACACTCAGGTCATCAGTCTCCCAGACAAGAGTGTGCAGCACCTCTAATTCGGCTAAAGATGGAAAAAGACCAGTCTATGCGTGTTTAGTCTGTCCGCCAGTGAGAAGTCCCATGAGCTGTAAGTGTGTGAAGAGCGAGACTGTCACTGTGCATCTCTTTTTTAGAGAGGATCCATTACACAGCACTTAGAGAGAGACTGAGAGTTTTTTTGAGCGCTGTCCGGCAAGTCATTTTAGTGAAATGCATTATAAAAATATAAACATTAGTGCTGCAATACAGAGAGGCTCAATAGAGAGAGAGAGAAAGAGAGAGAGAGATTTTTCTTTTTTTTCAGTTTTTTTTTACTCCACTTAATTTATTTATTTATTAGGAGACATCCACAGAACTTAACGTACACAGAACAGAAGAATATATATATATAGATATGTAAAAACTGTAAAAAAATGCATAGTTTATTTTTGGCAGCTGGGGGGCCGGAAAAAAAAATGTAAAAATACCGGCCGTTAAATTACAGAAATATACACTCTAAAAAAAAAAAGGTTCCTTGAGGTTCTATATAGAACCCTAGGGTTCTATACTTGGCCAGTAGAACCTTTTACACAAAAAATGGTTCTATTTAGAACCCTTTGAGTGCAAAGAACCTTTTTGATTAAAATGGTTCTATAATTTATGATTTATAACATACTTGTATTGTAAAGATTATAAATAATAATAAGCTATAACACAGAGAGACAAAGCTTTTCGAGTCAAAACCTAATAAAATGACTGCTATGGTCAAAAACCTAATCAATGTATTATGGGATTTTTGTTTCATGCAGGTTTGTACATTACCATATAACTAATATTTATATATGCTTAATATTTAACATTTATTACGAATTATTTTGTGAAATTAATAAAATAACCAGTTTATTCAGACTGTACAGTGTGTTGTTATGGTTTAATAAATTATTTTAAACTAATAATCATGAAGAAGCCCTCTGGTGACGTCATTCATTGGTGGACTGCTGGTGACGAGCCTGGAGAGTGACGGTTAATTTTTGAAAAGGAGAACTCCGCAATTTCAGCTCCATCATTCAGGTACGTTATTACTCTTTTAAAACTATAATAATGAAATATTTTGTATTACGATGTAATGTTTCTATGTGATAGAAAATCCCTTGTGCTATATGGTGAAACAGACTGAATATAGGGGTAAATACTGTGCTTGAAAGTTAATGATGAGCTCTGTCGTCAGCCTTCGGTTCAGAAATCTGTGTAAGCTGACTTTGCTCTGCTTTTTGTTCGAAATAAGTTACAATTTCGCTTTATTTGTTTGTCAATATTAGTTAAAATAACAATAACAATACAACAGCTTCCTTATTTAAAGGAGAGCTTCGAGAGAGAGCGTGAAGCGCGTGCACGCTCTTTTAACGTGAGCTTGATATAAACCGATTTCCGCTTTCGTGCAGTTTTTAGCTCCAACCTTGAACAAACGCGTACTTCTAGCTTGCTCGTGTGCGAGTTTAGCAGAGTTTAACTCGGGCTAAACTCTGTAAAGTAGTGGACACTGCCCACTTTTGACACATTCCGGCTAGTCTGCATTAAAACCGCAAGGTAGCCGCGCCGCGCGCGTGCCCGCGTGCCCGAGTTTATGCGCGCGCTGAAGTGTATTATTGAAACCTTTTAAAGCCTAAACATATTTTAATAATCCATAGATTAAAGATCAGGTGTTATTTATGAAAGACATACAAACATGCAGGCTAAATGTATTGTGAAATATTGAAGCTTGTCAAGTATAGGCTACATATGTATATATTGTGCTAAATAAGTTTAAAATTCATATTTTAATGTATATCTTTCTTTTCTTCAAATAGCCTGGAAACAACTGCGTCATAAATCTTGTGCTCGGTATGTATCATCGTTTTTAAATGTAAACAAACTGTATTTATTAAGCATGATGAAATGAATATTATAAAAGACTTTAACATTGTATTGATGATTACAGAAAGAGTCATTGGACCCATATTAAGTTCCCAACCTTGGTCTGCAGGACTCAAGTAGCTTTGAAAAGGAAAGATCCCAGCTTAAAGAAGGACATGCGTTACATCCATAATTGTGGCACAATTATCATCAACAAGGACACCTGGTAAATATTGTATTTTATAACATGCATATGTCAGACTTGGTTGTTGTGTACTGAAATAATATATTTATCACAAAAATGTTCTATTACTTATTGCTGCTGTTTTAATACAGTAAGAATATTAAGGTCATTGCTTATTAAAAAGTCCTGCAGAGAAAAAATATGTATTGAAATAAAGTGTAAATTTGCCTACAGGATTTGTTGCAATGTCTGCAAAACAAATTTAAAAATGAAGGGATTTCAGTGGTGAGCTCATCTATCATCTCGCAAATGAAACAAAATAATGGGAAGAAAAGAAAGTGAACTGTACTCTGAGGAACTTAACAAAAGGCAAGTTCAGTTCAATACATTTTTTGTCAAAGGTAGATTAATTCTGTGATATAAATTCATATTTACACACTCTAAAATGCTGTCTTCCTACCTCAGATTGTGATGGACCTGGAATGCGACACCAGATACTCATAAGTCAAGAACCGAATGAAACACCTTTTTCCAGAGTACAGATTATGGAGGGGTTTGCAGAACTAATGGAGCAGTTTTTTTCTTCTTGCAGTGCCACAGCTTGTGAGTAAACACTGTTACATTGTGTGCCAAATAGCTTTGAGTTCAATTTTAATGAACAATTTTAATGAACTTGTATTGCTGAAAATGTGTTATTTGGAAACTTACACATGAAGTAAACAAAATGTTTTTTTGCATTTAGGATGCTGAAAACTTGGTGAAGTACACAGAAACATCATTAAAACAAATGGCCCAACAAAGGGAATGAAAGAAGGAAGTGCTCCATGGCAGTCTCATTGGACCAGCAGAGGAAACCGCAGAAGGTAACTACTCCCTATATTACATCCCATATCCTCCAAACACACTCACACACACTTTAATTTTATTGATTATAACTGTAATTCTATTTGATGACATGTTAATTGGTTAAAAGTACTCAACATTAAAATATTGTTTTACAGAAATCCAAAGGTCCTACACCATCCAGGATTCAACAGCTCTCCGGATTCCACCTTCTGTAGGCTTGACGTGTCAGTATTACATTGGACAACACTCACTCGCTACCCTTCGACTTCCTCATTTATCAGAGGCACCACAGTGGAGTGAATCACCAATTCATCTGCCCTTTCCAGCCACAACCCAGCACTTGGAAACACCCATATTCTCTTACATCTACACACATTCACTCACTATGGCCAATTCACCTATACCGTACACATGCTTTTGGACTGTGGGGTCAACCGAAGCACCCAGAAGAAACCCACAAGAAAACTCCACACAGAAAATTCCAACTGGCCCAGTCGGGACTCGAACCAGTGACCTGCTTGCTGTGAGGTTAAAAATTATGTATAAAAATGGATGTTGTGATGACCAATTCATACATGTACCATCCACTTTTTGAAATTGTAGTGTTATTTAATAGATGTTTTGATTGTTTGTGTATTGTTTCCATCTGCATTGTGATATATTTCTCTTCCTTTTAGAGATGTGTGAAAGTTACGTACTGTATTTGCTCAAACAATAAAAAAGCTTATAAAAGTGAAATCATTACAATTACATTGTTGAATGCCATTAAACTGTTAAGGTAGATCTGCTGTCCAATGCAAAGTATGCAGAGGTGCAATTTTGAGTATTATTTAAAAAATATTTTGTATAATGGATTGAATAAATTGAAACAATTTGAATTGTCTGGATTGGTTTTATTTTTTTTATTCATTAATAAGTAGCAATAATTCATTAATAAATAAAAAGAACCCTTAAATGGTTCTAAATAGAACCATCTAACTTGAATTCAAAGAACCATTTGGGGTTCTATTTAATGAACCCTTAAAATGGTTCTATATAGAACCTTTTTGGGGTTCCATATATGAAGCGCTTGATAGAACCATTTTTGGTTCTATATAGAACCGTTTGTTTTAAGAGTGTACTGTAAAATAACGGATTTTCAATTACAGAAATTTCCTTAAATTTACATTTCTGGTAAATTTCTGTAATTATTAGCCCTCCTTTGATTTTTTTTCCTTTTTAAATATGTTTATCAGAGCAAGGCCTTTTTCTCAGTATGTTTGATAATATTTTTTCTTCTGGAGAAAGTCATATTTGTTTTATTTCGGCTAGAATAAAAGCAGTTTTTAATTTTTTAAAAGACCATTTTAAGTTCAATATTATAAGCCACTTTAAGTAATTTTTTTTCAGTTGTCTACAGAACAAACCATCATTATACAATAACTTGCCTAATTACCCTGACCTGCCTAGTTAACCTAATTAACCTAGTTAAGCCTTTAAATGTCACTTTAAGCTGTGTAGAAGTGTCTTGAAAAATATCTAGTAAATATTTTTTACTGTCATCATGGCAAAGATAAAATAAATCAGTTATTAACAATTGGAAACAATTGGAAAAAAAACAACTTCTATCCGTTAAACAGAAACGGGAAAAATAAACAGGGGGGCAAATAATTCAGATATAATTATTTTATGTTAATTATCAATATATATATATATTTTTTTTTTTTTTTTTTCAGATCTTTATATTCTATTTATTCCTAAGCTCTTTTTCTATTAAAATCTTAGAAAGAGAAATATTTTTTGCTCATTTAAAAAAATGTATATAAGTTTATTTCTGCAACAAAAATAAAATACTCTAGAAACAAAATACTCTATTGCCTTCTGTTTACTGAACATTCACAAAGCCTTGAAGATATTAAAATATGCATAAAGACTTAATAGATATAACATTAAATATACAAAAATTCTATTACATTTTTATAAAACTGTATTTAACATTTTAAAATAAATTCTAAAATACAATATTATCTTAAAAAATACCTGTGTAGTAAAAGACTTTTATTTTTATTATAGTATTAATATAATAATTACTACTACTATTATTATTCTTATTATTATTATTATTGGCGCCATGGTGGCGAAGTGAGTAGCACGTTCGCCTCACAGCAAGAAAGTTGCTGGTTCGAGCCTCGGCTGGGTCAGTTGGCATTTCTGTGTGGAGTTTGCATGTTCTCCCCGTGGTTTGCTCCGGGTGCTCCGGTTTCCCCCACAAGTTAAAAGGCATGTGGTATAGGTGAATTGGGTAGGCTAAATGATCCGGAGTGTATGAGAGTAAATGAGTGTGTATGGGTGTTTCCCTGAGATGGGTTGCAGCTGGAAGGGCATCCACTGTGTAAAACAAATGCTGGATAAGTTGGCGGTTCATTCCGCTGTGGCGACCCCGGATTAATAAAGGGTCGAAAAGAAAATGAATGAATGAATTATTAATATTATTATTATCATTATCATTATTATTATTATTATTAATATTATTATTATTTTTAAACACATTAATTATTAAATAGTTTATCTATGTGGCATGGTCAATATGAATAACAATTTTTGTGCGTGAAAAACAGATTTTTTTATTGCCTAAAAATTTAGTTCATATAAATTGAAGCATCATGTTAAGTCCTCAAGAATGATCTTATATAACTAATAACATATACAGTAATCAACATTTGAAATGGTTCAAACATAATCATAGTTGTCCTAAAACTGCTAAACAACACCCATTCTTTTGAAAAACTTGTTTGATCCACTTCAAATGTTTACTACTGTAATGTGAGATGAACTGTCTTACAAATGTGAACAAATAATGGAACAGGCCTCACTACATAGTAAAGAAAAAGCCAGACTTTGACCAAAACAGTCACTACATTCATACCCTGGTGTTCGACCTTTCTTCACCCGCAGGCTTTCAGAGAAACGAAGCCCCTAAGGCACTGCTCAGGTCCACAATGCAGCCATGATTCTGTCATATAACAGATCAAAAAACAAAATAACAAATAATTCAAGAGAATGAGTAGAACTTGGTGTCTGCTACACAATGCACTTCAGTCTAGATTCATACACTGGCCATATGGAAAAGGACTGAACCCACTCGAGCAAACAGGGCTTAACACAACCTTCTGCCTGTAAACGCACAAATATTACACTTCCTGGAAAAATTGCATGATACAGCTGTAAACACACACCCTGTGATAAACACACAATTACCATTATTATATCATGAACCAAAGAACATAGAAAGGATAATATCACACGAAGTGTTACCTTAAGATGACACAATAACAATCGCTTCATGTATTTATATAACACCCCTATACACAAGAAAAAATGTCAAAACTGAGACACGGCCTGAACATGGGAGTCAGCATTTCTACAACATCTCTGGCAATGGGTCATATGTATTTCCCCTTGAACAAACCATCGGAATCGGTTTTGAGTTCCCAGACACACCGAGCGGTTCTTCCTCTGACACACTTTCTCTGCTGTTGGTTTGCAAAACTGTGGTTTCGAGGTGTGTGTGTGTGTGTGTGTGTGACTGTGGGAGCTGTTCAGTTCCCGAGTTTGAGCTCCGATCAGCTGATGGTCTTATCAGCACAAAGAAAGTCACACCTTTGAGAAAAAATTCCACATTTTACATTAATTTAAGATGTGGTTGTGGGGGACTGTCAGGCAGAGCTGACACATGCACTGATTAATAACACCGCGCTAAAAGCAGCTCCGCTTCCAGGAACATTTTTTGGAGATTCCAAATCAAGGTTGGAGATTGTAGTCTGTAAGAATGGGCTTTGCAGATGTGACAGCTGGAATGCTTGATACATTGTGTGCCCTAATATCTTTTTTTTGTCCGACTTTATATTAAGTGTTATTAACTACTATGTATTTACATCAAAATATAAATGCAATGAGGCGCCACGGTGGCGTAGTGAGTAGCATGTTCGCCTCACAGCAAGAAGGTCGCTGGTTCGAGCCTAGGCTGGGTCAGTTGGCATTTCTGTGTGGAGTTTGTATGTTCTCCCCGTGGTCGCGTGGGTTTCCTCCATACATGTGGTATAGGTGAATTGGGTAGGCTAAAATGTCCGTAGTGTATGAGTGCGAATGAGTGTGTATGGATGTTTCCCAGAGTTGGGTTGCAGCTGGAAGGGCATCCGCTGCGTAAAACAAATCCTGGATAAGTTGGCGGTTCATTTCGCTGTGGCGACGATTAATAAAGGGACTAAGCCAAAAAGAAAATGAATGAATGAATGAATAAATGCAATGTGTTCATAATGTATTGGAGAACACTTCTGGTGCTCTTGAGGTGGGATAGGGGTAGAGTTAGGGATAGGTTTGATGGTATGGGTAGGTTTAAGGGTGGGTTAAGG
Organism: Danio albolineatus; assembly: GCA_903798035.1. Lineage (NCBI taxonomy): Eukaryota > Metazoa > Chordata > Actinopteri > Cypriniformes > Danionidae > Danio > Danio albolineatus. The sequence goes on along the minus strand of CAIGQQ010004837.1, from coordinate 19,254,394 downwards.
ATAGTCAAGAGTGTAATACAGAAATGATTTACAAATGTAATTGCATGCAGGTGTTTAATCAAGCATATGTACATTGTAAAAAAACACATATTTACACAAGAAGTACATTGTATGTCAGTGTAAATACATATTAGTCAAGGCCACTGATTATAAAGTGGAATCCTTGTTGTTACTGTATCTGCATTAGGCAAATCATAATGAATAATAGGATGTGTTTACATTTGGCAGGTTTGCTTTGATTAAAACGAACTCTGGTGCCATTGTTCGGCTAGTAAGGGAGAGAGCCCTGAGCCCAGAATATCCTTAAGCCCGGGGCTCCCTCCCGTTTAAAGGGTGAGAGGAGAGTTTGAGCTCAGGTAAGTCTCGAGAACTCCCCCCCGCTTGTGAACGTGCTGAGATATATCTTACTAGAGTTGCTTTAAGATGCTATTTAAAGTAGTCAATTTACTTATGTAGTATATTTTTTGGACGTTGGGAGGAAACCGAAGGACCCGGGCAAAACCCACGCGAACACGGGGAGAACATGCAAACTCCACACAGAAACGGCGACCGGCTCGGGGAGGGGCGAACCAGCGATGTTCTTGATGTGAGGTGACAGTGCTAACCACTGGGCCACCGTGCCGCCCTATAGGAGCAGGGGAGGAGTTGGGGTGGAAGGGGGGATTCTTCAAGACGAAGATGACCGGAATAGGAAGCTCTGGTAATTTATAGTGTGTAAGGATTCGTCTGATTGGAGCAATATGCAGAGCTGATGTGGTACCAGCTGTGTTCAATCATAAGCACGTGATCCTCTTGAAATTAGTTTATGAATAAACCCCATTTGGTGAATAAATCACCATCAAACGGCTAAAATTGCAATTTTTTTGTTTATTCACACAAATTAGAATCACATCGCTGAGGTCCGTGAAATATTAGGCATGCTAATTCAAAATCTTGTGTGAAATGAGTTCTGACTGAAAAATACATCTGCGAAGTCCTACATTCAAAGAGAGAGCAGTTGAGTAGTTAGTTTGCAGAGTTGTTGGCGATTCTTCCAATTGTAAAGTCATGCAGTTTAGTTTTCATCTTTGTACTGTTGTAAAAACCCTATAGCCTGCTTGGTTAGCAAAAAAAAATTAAATAATAATTTTAGATTTTTTTTTTAAATAATGGCTGTGTAGTTTACAAGGTTAAGCATGGTTTAGTTCCTTCCCTTCTATCTGACTTTATTCAATGTAAATCTGTAGAAAACAGAGTAACTAGGGGTGCAGCTAGAGCTGATTGCATTATTCCGCTTAGAAAACCTTCTTTTGGTCAAGCTTGTTTTTCTTAAATAACATCGCATCAGTGGAATCTGATACCACAATCTGATAGAGAATGTGTATCTTTTAAATCATTGAAGTATAATTTTAAGAAATGGCTTCTTAATAATCAACATTGTGAACACTAGGTTTTTTGATATTGTTGCTGTTGTTTTTTGTTATTCATTTGAGTTTTGTTTATAGTTTGAATTTGTATTTTTATAGCTTTGCAAAGGTGCCATCAATGAAACTATTCTTTGGGCTAATTTGGGTACATTTACGTTCTTAGGGAATGTTGATCAATGTACACTGTTGCTTGTTGTGAAAAATAAATACATGCAGCGTATAACTTTTTGTCGCTAATCCATTATTAAATGAAGACACAGCAGCAATTAAATGCTGCCCCAAATAGTCTGCAGTGTGAAAATAATGGCAATCGGATGACTTTGAAAACCATGTAATGTGAACACCGCAGTTCAAACTTGAACAAACTCTGAAAGAATAGGTCTCTGTTCATTCACTGTAGATGAACTGTGGTGTGGTTCAAATAAAATATGAACGCATCACAGAACATCTAAACAGGACTTGATGCCCTTATGAAACAAATAGCAGAATAAAGTGCATTCACACTACATTATAAAATACCCTTTAGTAGAATATATATTTTTACTAGGGCTGTCAATTGATTAAAAAAATTAACTAATTAATCACACTTTTGTCTGTGATTAATCATGATTAATCACGAAAAACCGTATTTATTACAGAAATAAAAACACAGGCATGTAAGTGCCATTTAAATTTTAAAACAATCAATGCCAATAACAAACAAAAATTATTTCCATGTTGGATTCTAAGTGAACTACAAAAAAATCCAAAATACAGGCATTGCAAATATGGAAATTGGAAAATTATAATAACAAAGTATTGAATACAAACCATTGTTTTCATTGTAAAGTTGTTTTGCAAGTTGAGAACATTAATTATAAAGTAGAAACAATTTTGCTCAGTCCTCCTTAATATTTTGGTAGTTGCTATAAGACAGTGCAGTCTGTTGACATGTGACCTAAGAGTGAGAAAAGTCTCCCACAAGCAGAATCACCGAATCTGCATGTGAATTTCAGTGCTTAAATTCTGTGTACCACTGGTGCTGTGACAAGGACGCAAGAAGAACCAAGGGGTACATCAAAGTCACGCATTAATAACTATAGGCTAGACTTCTTACATAGACTTTGGTCACGCCATCTCTAAACATTAAATTCTAAACTGCTTTGAGTGACTGTCTGCGATGTTAGGCGTTTAATCTTGTTATTAAGATGTCCACACATACACAAACACTCTCTCTCGTACACACACACACACACACACACACACACACACACACACACACACACA
>CAIGQQ010004837.1:19239097-19251712 GCA_903798035.1 Danio albolineatus | reverse complement strand
ACACACACACACACACACACACACACACACACACACACACACACACAGAGAGACAACGCGGGCAGTACAGCGAGCTCACACGGTATAAGCGACTCCCTTCAGAGTCATCAACGCGCACGGTCTTGTTCATCAAATTTGCTCTAGGCGAACGGTGATCACGCCGCCCTCAACCCGAAAGTGAAAAAGAAAGTGACCGGTTCGCGGATAAACGTGCTGACCGGGAGGGAGGGAGTAGGTGTCGCGGATTAAGCTGGATTTATACTTTCACCTGGCGCCGCATCGCGCGCCTCCGCTGAATGCACGCGCACCTCGAGGCTTTTATCCTTGCCGAGGGAGGGGGTAGGTGTCACGGGGGGTTCGCTCACTATTCTGCCACCCTTCTCGGCCGCCTCTGTGGACGCACCGGCCCTAAACACACGTCGGCCAGAACCATAGACTGTAAAAAATATGGACGTAGTGTCCGTGACGTCACCCATAGGTTTCTGAAGAGCTCAAATGAAGCTTACAGTGGGCGTGGTCAGCCGTCGCCATCTTGAAAGTGCGTCATTTCCGGATAATCGAAAATGGGCATAGGCGGGACAAAGGCGGAGTTGAGACGACTGTTTGCTGAAACCATAGAGACCATCCCACCACCCGCAACATTTGAATCATTTGAACTTCTCAGCGTACTATCCAGGTAAATTAACCCGAAACTACACAACAAAACTTGAAATTATAACTGTTGATGATATTATCATGGCTCTCTATGGCAAGCCGTTTTGAATTAGCAGAGGTGACGCGACCACACGGGCTTAGCTGCAGCTGACAAACTGTCAATCACGGCTGTCACTCAAGTGACCACTCCCTTAATTATGCAAAAGTAAAAATGATTAATATGAAGGAAACGGAGGAGTTATAAAAAAATTCACCCCCCTCAGAGTTGTCATGAAGGGTAATGTTTGCTATATGCACCAAAACCATCAATTGTACCAGGCTGTAAACATGTTTTCATCACCTGTGAAAATGGCCTATTTGCCATTGCAGTCAGAAACCCCTCGGGAGTTCCTGGAGCCAGCCCCCCGAAGGCGAGTCGATGTATTGCAGTTTTAGTTACTTCCGTATTGGCTTCCCGAGGGAGAGCGGGAGGTTGCCGCTTGGCCAGAACAGGAAATAAGAAAAAAAACTACCACTGCGTTAAACGCGTTAATTTTTTTAACGCGATTATTATTTCAAATTAATCGGCGTGCGTTAAAGCGCTAATTTTGACAGCCCTAATTTTTACTTTTGGAATGTGTTGTGTCCTTAATTATATTTGTTTAAAATGTGCTTTGTGTGTGTGACATCAAATAACAACACTGCAAAGTGCATAGAAATTATGTTTGCTCAAAGTCTATAGGGTGACTGAGGCCTTTGTTTAACAACTGTATATGATATTAAGCTGTCAATGCAAAAATACTGTGAAATAATTGTACTAATTAGTGTTATCCCAGGTTGAATGTAAAACCAAAGTGAATAGTGCAAAGTGAACAGTTCTACATGCATGAGTGACTTGGTGTTTTTTATGAATTGTAATCAAATAATACAATATGTGATCACTGTTGAAAATTATGAATTTCTAAAAAATTAACAAAACTTCATTGCGATTTCATAATGCGTTTACATCCATGTTTGTAAATTAGCACAATTAACATCTGCATTATGCATCTTTCTTCATATGCATATGATTTCCAGTGTATAGTTTGCTATGTAGCTCACCTACAACACAGAATTCTAAAATGTAGTTTGACCTCAAAGGCAAGCAAAAACAAAGTAAAAATATTATGGTTGCTTAAGCAAATGCATTTTATTGCACATTTTGTCTTCATCACTATTCACTAAATCACTATTTGTTGAGACAACAAATTCGATTTCTGTTGGGACAACATGAAGAAATTAAGTTAACTTATTAGTTATTACAAATTTAAGTGGATTAAACATAATAATTAAGTTGTCCCCAAAAAAACTTTAAGAATTGATGTTTCATTTATTCATTCATTTTCTTTGTGGCTTAGTCCCTTTACTAATCTGGGGTCGCGCCAAAGCGGAACGAACCACCAACTTATCCGGCATATGTTTCATGCAGTGGATGCCCTTCCCACTGCAACCCATCCCTGGGAATCTCTGGGAACCAAGGGGAGAACATGCAAACTCAACACAGAAATGCCAACTGACCCAGTCGGGGCTTGAACCAGCGACCTTCTTGCTATGAGGCGAACATGCTACTCACTACACCACCGTGGCACCTGTGCTGTTTCAGCTCACTTTAAATAAGTAATTTGAACAGCAAAATCCTGTTGTTGTGTGAAATGATTTCTGACTGAAAAAATACATTGACAAAGACCTACAGCCAATGAGAGGGCAGTTGAGGAGGAGTTAGTTTGCAGAGTTGTTGGCGATTCTTCCAAACGTAAAGTCATGTGCTTTAGTTTTCATCATTGTACTATTTAAAGAAAAAACATACACTGCTTAGTTACAATTAAATGCCAAAAAATGCTGGTTCCACTCGAATTTGTTGAGACAACAAATATGATTTGTGTTGAGACAACACGGACAAATTAAGTAAATTAAGTAATTAATTAAACAGAATTTGTTGGTTAGATTTAGTGTGCGTTATTTCCTAAAGTGATGAAACATTAACACATTAGCTCCACTAATATGCTAGTACATGCATGAACCAATGTAATAATATGTAGCCATGGTCATTTGTTTACGAAAAAAACGGAAACATGCAAGAAGCAATGTAATATATATTTTTAAAGACGTTAATACAGGCACATATTTTTTTCTCATAGGCCTGGGTTGAATATTATGAGCTAGTTAGAACAGAGCATGAGTGATTGGGGAAATCGGTTGTTTACCTGAGTTTAAATCAAAGTATTTGGGTCATGCAGTGACCACAAAACCAATGTTCATATCTCCATTTCTGCAAGTAGGCTGCTCACATGCACAACAATGACTCTCGCACTGTATAGTGTGTCATTTACACAGCACAGATTTACTGAAAATGCACGATGATCAGTTATTTAATAACCAAACTACTGTCTGTGTGAGCATGGGAGAACTTCATGAACCTGTTAGCTGAGACAAACAGTCAAACTGATTACTAAATGCGATTTGAAATTGTATTGTGTAGGGCTGGAATGTAGCAATGTTCCTATCACCCAACCAAATTTTAAGGTCATTTCTGACAAGGTATGAAATACATACAAGATACAGTAGAGAACAAAATTAGAGAGCAGTTTAAAAATAATGTAATTTTGATTGGGTATTAGGGTTTCTTAGACCTGTCTTTGTTGCAGAGATTTTTAGTCAGGTTTACATTAGGTCTTCGCCTACTGTACCAAGCAATTTCACATTTAAAAGACATCTAATAGACATCTAAACATGGATGTCTCAGCTAAAATAAGGCTACGTTTGGTCTGTAAGAAAATAGAGTAGATAACCAACAACAGTCCAAAATTACACTAGTCATTGAACAGACAGATTAGACAGACTTCACATGTTGTTATTCATTATGTTTAGACTATGCTTAGACGTCTATTAGACTTCTTTTAAACACAAAAATGCTTGACCTTTTTCAGTGCTGAAAAGGCAAGCAATTTGATCTGTTTTACTGAATGCCCATTAAGATCCTATTCGCTTCTGCTTATATGTTTTGTATAACTAACCAGTTTGAAGGACTTAAATGATGCCATTATGAAAATGCAATATGCTAGAAATCACAGATTTGGAATGACCAACTTTTCTTGTCATACAGCTAAAACAGCCTATTCAAATGTCACACTCCATTGAATGGGCATTAGCAGTGGTTATCAGCCGATAGATATGGGCCAGTAAGGGCCTTCTGTGGATCATCCATCCACATAGTTAATCAGCTATATATCACATACTGCTGCGGCCGGAAATTAACAAGAATTGTTTATATTATCTATTAAATTCGAATTGTATTTTATTAACATCAGTACGGTAACACTTTATTTTGGTGGTCCGTTTGAGTATTAGTAGACTGTTTACTTAATATCTGTTGATACTGACATTCAACAGACATTTAACTGACTATAAGAAACTTTGCATGTACAAGTCAACTTACACTAACCCTAACCCTAACCCCAACCTAACAGTCTACTTATAATCTAATGAGAATTAGTTGCAATGTAACTTGAATTTAACAAACGGACCATCAAAATAAAGTGTGACCACATCTATCCCTACCCCACCTCTAAACCCAACCGTCACAGTAACGTAAAAACAGATCTGGATCTGAAGTCTTTTCTATTAGTATAGCTGATTAACCACAATAATTATTTGTATTATTTTTTACATTTCTCATTAATCGTATTTTATCAACGTCTACCCCTACCCCAACCCTAAACCCAACCGTCACATGTACGGTAACAGATCTGGATCTGGAGTCTTTTTTAATAGTATAGCTGATTAACCATGTGGATGGATGATAACAGCCTTCTGAGCTGGCACAGAAGGCCCCTACTGACCCATATCTATCAGCTGATAACCACTGATAACGTCCATTCAATCGAGTGATAACGTTCGAAGCGGGTGGCTGAAAGGCTCATCCCTTTGGCCCTCATCTGGACAATCTGCTGTTGGAGGTTTTTAGTCATTCTTAAGGAAATTACATAGTGGTACAAGATTTACAGTATACCAATAACTGGAAAGTTTCTGAAAGCGGGACAATATCTTGTTTAAGTTTCCTAAACTGTGCAACACAATATATGAAACCTATGAAAATAGCAACGAAACCCCCCCACTGTTTCACTCCTGTAAGGATAACTTCAAATAGGACTAAAGAGTGAGCTCAAAATTTTGGAAATTGTAGGTTGTTCTCAAATTTTGATATTATAATATTCAGAAACATACGTCATTGGGTATTACACTATCCAGAATAATTTGCTCACATTTGGCAGGTTTGCTTTGATTAAAACGAACTCCGGTGCAACTGTTCTGCTTGTAAGTTTTATCTGATTAATGACAAGTTCGATTGTAGCCCCAATTTTTAAATCGCAGACAGGTTTTGGTAAATAAATCACCATCAAATGGCTAAAATCAGAGGCAAATTGGTGCTTATTCACACAAATTAGAATCACATCGCTGAGGTCCGTGAAATATTTGGCATGCTAAATATCTAAAGCAATTCAAAATCTTGTTGTGTAAAATGAGTTCTGACTGAAAACTACATCGGCGAAGACCTACTGTCACGAGCATCCCAAGGATTATTTTAGGAAGCTTTAAAGATTGTACGTTTCAGTTTGTCTCACAGACCAATCATTTTGCTTCAGAAGACTTCAAAATATAGCCACAGGCATTAATTTAGTTTTGCATGTATGTGTGTGTGATTTTCTTTTAAAGTCTCAGAGTGTTAGTAGCTGTTGACTTGCGTTGTATAAGTCAGAAAGGACCACGGTTTCTGTAACAAATCCTCGTTAAAGTTCTACTGAAGAATAAAGTCATTTTCTATGGCCTGAAGCTGAGTAAACTATAACAGTGAATGCCACTTTTGGTTGAACTATCAAACTAACAAGCTCTAACAGCTTCTCCACAGAAAACATGCAAGTTAACCAGCTTTTTCCAGGTACATAGATATTCTGGTCCACATGCTAGATCTAAGATCTTAGATTCCAACCCTGACTTGCATGGTTTCGTTGGTCTTTCCAACATGCTTTAGTGACAGATTATCTGGAGATCTTTTAAAGCTAAGCTGCTCCATTACTGATGCTCGCAGACATGGATTGTCCTCTCTGGAGTCTGTAGACAAAGACCCAGAATCCTCCTGCCTTGTATCATTGTCACAGTAAGAAGACAAGAGTTGTCCATGTACACACACGTCTGTGCAACAAATGACCAACTAGTCAAGAACACTTAACATTTTAAATGTGTGTATTCACGTAACACTTACAGACATGCACACACACTAAACGCTTTCACACAAAAGTCAGTCACATAGAAACACACCTTGCATAAATCCATGTAAATCCAATAAATGTGTTCCCCGCACTATAAACACATCACTCGGGCTGGAGGGGCTTCAGACAGAGCAGTCGCGTTCGTGACATACGAGCATGTCCTGCGACACAGAGAGACTCCGTCCTCCATCAACACACATTAACATGCTGCCTACGCACGCTTTTGCTTCAAGTACGCCAGGCTGAAACTAGCCAGGTCCTGCTGGTTTACAATGCTTCAAACTCTGAGACTGGTCCTGAGTCTCATGATCTACTGCTTCATAAGAATACGCAGTGCACACACAGGCACTAAAACAAACTTTAGCAGTGTGAAGGTGAGGACCTGCGGCCTTGCCCAATAACAACAATCTGGAGATGTTGGAAATGAATTGAGCCAATTCATTCTCATGACCTCAAGGCAAATAAAGTAAACATCCTTGATGAAAGACCTCATTAAATAGCTTGGTGAGCAAAGTTTTCTATCTCTTGTGTTGATGTATTTCCTAGTCTGACTCCAAGCTTGGCCAAAACATGTCAGAATGATAGAGCCAGGATGCTACTAACTAGACACTAAAAATCAGTATAATAGGGATATGCTCATTGCAGAAAAAAAAAAAAAAAAGAGTTGGCATTAATATTGTTTGGATTCATCAATTGCTCTAAAAGATCTTAATGCATGTTTGGGTTGATTTTTAATTCATGTTTACTTTTATAACACTTTTTACAATTTATATTACGTCAAAGCAGCTTGAGATGAAAAATAGAACATACAAATCCATAACAATATTTCAGATTGTGGAAGATATCAACAAATCTGGCGGAGATGAGAGTAGTAGTAGAACGCTGGTTAAATTGATTTGTTTACATTAAAACTGATACAGTTCAATTTAATACAAATGTCACTGTTGAAGGTTGATCAACTGAAGTACAAGTGACAAGAACCTAAAACACCACCAATTGATGAAAGTCAAGAACAAACCTGGTGCCTGGTGACCAGTTCTCCAATGGCCAAATGTCATGGTCAAAGCTGCAATATGGAGGTTGGAGGGCTTGAGAATGATGAGCGTCCATAGAGGGTGCAGGTCCATGAAGGTCACTGGGCAGATGTTCAGACTTGCCAATGGGCTCACTGCGGGACTGCGTCTTGTTTAATCTGATCTGGTTTGATCTGACCAGTCAAAGCAAAATAGGGTAAGTCTGAATTTTTTTGAGTAAAGTAGACTTGCAAAAGGAGGCATTTAGAAAGAATAAATCTTCATATTAATAATTTGAGACTTTACTTATAGTAGAGGACCAGCAAAAAAAAATAAGGTACCTTTAATATTGCATTAAAGGGGCACTTAAATGGAACAACCATTCATTCATTTTCTTGTTGGCTTAGTCCCTTTATTAATCCGGGGTCACCACAGCGGAATGAACCACCAACTTATCCAGCATTTGTTTTACGCAGCGGATGCCCTTCCAGCCGCAACCCATCTCTGGGAAACATCCACACTCATACACTATGGACATTTTAGCCTACCCAATTCACCTATACCACATGTCTTTGGACTTGTGGGGGAAACCGGAGCACCTGGAGGAAACCCACGCAACCACAAGGAGAACATGCAAACTCCACACAGAAATGCCAACTGACTCAGCCGGGGCTCGAACCAGCGACCTTCTTGCTGTGAGGTGAACGTGCTACTCACTACGCCACCATGGTGCCCATTAAACGGAACCAAAAAATGTAATTTCTGATTTACTCACACTTGTTCTAAACCTGTAATGTATGTCACCACTTTTGATGACACCCGATAGTGAATGTGGATAAAATCATAATTAGAATTGTTCAAAATGAAACAGACCAAACACTTTAAACTGCATTAAAAAGAGTAGTTGTCATTTAGGAGTACATTAGCAAACAAAAGACCTCAACGATAACAAAGGCACCTTGCCAACCTCAGCATGTTTATTAATATTATTTTAGAATCTTTGTCTTTATTGTGATAGGATATAATTGTCACAAATGTTATCTATGTTACCTACAGTATATGGGCTCTTTAGGTACAATCAATTTTTGAAAAGTTCCCAGGCTGCGACTTAAACCCAAATTGCAACCATACAAGCATATGTCAGAGTGCTCTGAACCACTGAAGATTATTCACCTCACTCAATCCTGAATTTAACATTTTTCCCACTTCCAAATCAACCACTGAGAAAGTGATAAACCATCATGTGGTAGTTTTCAAGAGAGTGGCATGTTGAGAGCAAACACACAATAACACTAGCCAGGTTGAGAAGGAGGCAGAGTGGGACAGAAAGAAGGGAGTGGAAGTTCAGAAGAATGAGGAGGCTCTTCAGGAGATATTCAGGATGGAAAATCCCTTTCTGCTCTCCGGCTTGAGCTGAGGAGTGCCGTGGGACGTTTTGTCCTGCTGGAAGGGTTAGAGACAGAGAGGTTGCAGCCACGTCTGAAACTCACACCCTCTCTGCGGACGTTTCATTACGAGGGTTTGGGCAGCTTGAGAGCGTGTGTCCGTGCATGTGGAGCGTCTGAAAGCCATTGCTTACTGCGAAGAAGTGTAGAGGGGGGCGGCGGTGGGTTGCAGGTGGCTTATTCCTGAGCTCTGCCAAGAAAACAGAATACCCCGGGGTGGGAGAAAATAATGAGAGAGGGAGGACGGGATGGAGGTTGATTTAGGCAGTGTTTTTTTTTTCAGTATTGATTTGGAAGGGGCTCTGGGTTACATTGCAGCACGCTTTGCCTTCTACTTGAACCGGGGTGTGACTCGTAGTGAAGCCCAAATGACTTAATTCAGTCTTCTAATCCTCCATACGATGCACTTTCAGACCTCAGAGGCACAGGGCTGTGCCCGTTCCCCAAGCTAGAGAACAACCGGGGCCAAAATACATCGGTTTTGATAACAACACATGCCCTTCCTCTACATGTTTCCAAGTTCACCCTCCCACCTTAGACCACAGTCTGTGAGCTGCTCAGAGAAAAATGCTCAATAGCACAAACTGCACCAAGAGAGCGATGGGCCGCATTTGTCAAAAACTGACACTTCCAAATGGTGCTATTTGCGTTCATGCGAGTCAGACGATAAGCAAAAGAGGGAAAATATTTGTAAATAATTCTCCTAGGGGATTAAGAATGGACGAATGAAAAAAAAAAAACCGCAAGGAAATGTGAATCACATATACAGATCTGTTAAGAAATTAGTTCAACCTAAAATTAAAACAAAGGTCCGTCATTTACTCTGCCTCATGTCATTTCAAATCCATATATGTTTTGTTCATCTTAGGAGTACAAATGAAGATATTTTCAATCAAATGTTAGTGATTTCCTATCTTTCTCTGAATGTCTATTCACCCAAACCTCTGACCCTTCGAAACGATTATAAACAGAGCTTTAATTAACATTATTAGAAATTGATCAGTGAAAACAATGGTTAAGCATTCAGATTTAGTTATGAAAGCTCAAGCATGCCATACTGGCATACAAGAATTCTTGCGTCACATCTGTTTGCTTTTGTATGTCAAGCACATTTGGTTTTGCTTAATGTGTATATGTGAATAAAATCCTAAACTAAATGTGTTCTTCACATGAAGGAATCACATCTCTTCAGAAGGGTTGGATAAAGCACTTAGTATAGCTTCTGACCATTAAATCAGCCATTTGATTTTATGACACACTTCTTCAAAACCACAGCTTTTTTCTATGCATTGTGTTCATTTATCCACATGTAAATGCTGTGTTGGATCATTCAAACCAAATCTTGTTTCTGTCAGACTAGTGATTTTCAGAAACTCCAATTGCACTTATGTAGTAAAACTAGTTATTTTGGCTTGTAACATCGCAGTGTGCAAATTTATGTTCTTTGTTTGACATCAGATTGTATGCCACCATCTCCTTTCTTCTATATGAGGTGAAGGCTTTTGATTGGCTAATGTGGTATTGCAGTTAGGATTATAATGCCACCAGTTGGTTGGCATGATCTTGACATTACTGCATAGAATTGCTGCAACCCTTATGGTAATGTACCCCTGAATACATTTCTGGAGATCACAAAATACGTTCCAGGAGGTACTTTTTTTTTTGCAGTTTTTGTTTTCGCTAACACACCAGAGGCCGGTGTGTATCACAGTCTTAATCAGATCTTACATTTCTCTTGCAAGTGCCATTACTAGCCACTGTTCTTGAGTAAATCCATCAGAGGCTGCTGTCGACTTAGTGACTGTCTGACTGACAACCTCACCCACCCCCTTCCTTAAACCCAACCGATAGTGTTTTTGAAAGCACAGATTGGCCAGGGCCCACCCACTTCCCTAAACCTAACTGTCAGAGTTTTCAAAAGCAATCCAGAAAAACAAAAGCCCTACTGGCTGCCTGATTTTTACAATGGTTCTCATACCGCTTTCTCGCCCTGTTATTTACTTGTTTATTTTTAATTTTTTGTCTTTTGTTTTTGCTTTTCCTGCTTTTTGGAACTGTTCCTCGCCAGACTTCCAACCTGTTATCGCGGTCAACTGCAGTCTGCATCTGAAGTCCGCCAACGTAGGCGGCGAGCCTGGGCAAACTGCTAACAATGAAAGAAGGCATCAACACTGAGGTCAGCTGGTAGCACGAAAAAAAAAACAGAAGCCATCGGCGGCAGCATACTGCCCCGTAGCATTAGATAAAAAAATGCACCCATACGTAGCCCTGGCTACATAATCCGTGCTCTCCAGAAACATAGATGGGGATAAGTTTTCACAATGAGCCTGTGTTTCATGTTTTCATGAAGAGAAAAAAACTGCTCATAAAAATACCTGTAATCCCTGTGGACTAGGCCTTAGCAAATTACTTACTCATGGGTAATTCTGCACTTTGCAGTTCCAAGTCAGCAATGTGAAACAGTGAATCTAAATCAACATGCAGGTAAAAATTCGATGAACAGACACACCTGATCACTTCTGGTTGACAATTAACACTAGAATTACCAAGGCAGTCATTTTGACCATTTCTAAAATTTGTAATGTATTAACTTGAATAAAATAAGCCCATATAACTACAGTATAGTAATACCCCGAAGAACAAAACACTATAAAACACAAAAGAGTATTTCTACCTTGAATGACCATAGCGGTCCAAGTGACCACATACATTTGAGTGTCCACTACTTTGTCCTGCACCTTTGGATATGTGTACCTCTGTTGCCTAGCAACCTTCTGCTAACAAAAATATAACTTTCTGATAGCAAAAACATCTTTACTCTAGACAAGTGTTTCGAATAACATTTTCTCTGCAAAAAATGTTGCTCTTCTGCTTGTTGGACAAATTATTGAGGTATGCACCATCAAGGACAGTCTAGTAACTCAAACAAAATTACAGGATAAATTACAAAAAAGGTCATATTTTAGGGTAATGACTTGCCTGAATTTTTACTTACATGAAAATATGAAGACAGACATTCAAATCTTAATTCTGAAATTTCTAAAACGTGACAAAATTTTAATTTGGTACTTATATGAAGGTCAGAATGGCTGCTGTGGCCATTAGTTACAGAATTCTGGTAGAATCTCATAATCAACACACTTATAAGGGCATGGCATCTTGGCATCTGTTTACATTTCAAGCCATTATCGGCAGATCTAATGCACAATTCGATAACATTGTGCATTTATGTAGATTATTTTTTTAAAATTGTTAATTTCTTCACAAACATTCTGAGGATTCACATTATTAGGTGAATAGATCTGTTTTTTGGGGCGAATAGCATTTAATGTAAAAAAAAAAACCAAACGTCTAACAAATGGCCTGTTTCTTCAGCAGTCCAGATCGAACTCATGCAGTGCGGCTGTGACTAATAGCTGTGGTCTTTTGGAAGACCCTGTTCAATTACGGTTCAGACGACCTCAGCTCAGCGAGGTGGCCATCAGCCTACACCTGAACTCAGATGACACAGGCAGATGCGCAGGGAGCTTTATAACTTGGCCCTTATAGTAGGAAGGAATCTAGGGAGCACAAAGAGAAAGAGGAGGAGGAGGAGCAGAGGAGGGGTGGGGTAATCTTTCCTATGGGTGCTGTGCGATCCAGCCTGTTTGACAGCCGAAAATGTGGAACGCATTACGGAAGTGACAGAGTCGGGACATAGATACAAACAAACACATAAATCCCCATAGACTGACACACAGACGCTCCGCCAGACAAACAGGCACCCCTGTGCCCTAACTCCAATGTTTCTCTGTCTCTCTTCACTCCATAGACTGAATGCATGGTTTAATTCTGAAACCTAAGGTGATGCCTACATAGCATTGAAGACGAGTTCGCTAGAGGACAATAAATGGACTATAAATGTAATAGTTCATTTTAGCCAATTTTATTGTATTTAACACACATTTGGAGGGATAAATCAACACTGCATGATCTTTATTATCTTCTCATTTTTGAGGTAATTTTTTTGTTTTGTAAAGAAAAAAATGTGCTTTCACTGAAAAGTAAATGTTGTGACAGAAAATATAAATTCACAATTAATTTTAAACTTTTTGTTCATATACAAACTGCTGAACAAATGATCACATACAGTGAATATTGGAAGCACAGCTGTTTCAATTATTACTTGAGCACCTAAGCGGCATATATACAGTTGAAGTCAGAATTATTAGCCCCCCT
>CAIGQQ010004837.1:19224239-19238697 GCA_903798035.1 Danio albolineatus | reverse complement strand
GGTATATGCTGGTAATATATATTATTTATTTTATTATATTTTTTTTTCAGGTTTTTTAAAATAAATTTGCTTAAATTCTAAAAAATCTTTTTTTCACTTTGTCATTATGGGCTATTGTGTGTAGAATTTTAAGGAAATAAATGACATTAAAATATGGAAAAAAAGGAAGCACTATGAATACTTTCTTGAAGCACTGTACAGTCTGTGTGTATATGTATACAGTATATATATATACAGTACCAGCATATACCAGTTTAGAGTTCACCCAAACTGAAAATTTGTTCATCACTTGCTCACCCTTCAGTTATTTCAATGCTTTACGAGTTTCTTACTTCTGTTGAACACAAAAAAAGATATTTTGATGAAAGCTGGAAAACTGTAAACAAAGTACAGAGAAACTGGCCATATAAAAGGGTTTTAACCACTTGGAGGTGAGTTTCATTTTTGGGTGAACTAACCCTTAATACTTGATGCTGTATTTGAAGAAAATTACAACTCAGTGTACTGTTAATGTGAAGGATTCCTAATGATTTAAAAAGGTAAGCATGTTATTCAAAAACTGCAGCTGTTCTAAAACTACTAATCGGTGCATATACCTCACAGAGTATGAATGAATATAAGTTATGTCTGACACAGAAATAGTGAAAGGAGCTTTCGCTACACAGTCAGTCTAAGGAAGAAACAGTGATCTAGTTGGAATGACGGAGAAAGAAAGAGGAGGGAAGAGATGACCGGAGAGACGGAAGAGAAGAGAGATACGAACAGGGTCTCACCCAGACACATACAAACTCACCCTAGGCCTGACCCACAGCACATCTTATGAATGGAAGGAAACCGTTTCCTAAAAAAAGAAGCTTTTGAAAGCATGAGTAACTCCAATAATACAATCACTCCGCCTTCCAGACCTACTACAAGAGGAAGGGACGAGGTAACAAACGCAAGAAAAGGGGACAAGAGAAAGAAAAGAGAGAGAACAAGAGAGGTTTATTTTATTAGCCCTTAATAAATATCTGACAGATTTCCTCAGGAAATATTGCAGATCACATGTAAAATAGTTTAAGACTGATGTCAACTGCAGCAACATATGAAATCTATTACTGCGAAGCCGCAGCAGGCACAGAGTGAGAGAGAAAGAGCTGTGCTGAAAGTCATGGCCTTTCCAAATTCTTCGAGAGGTAAAAAAGTCAGCCAAGACACAAAATCAGAGAAAAAAAAATTGAGAAGGGGAAAAAAGAACAGAATTGCACACACACACGTATACACACACACACATACACACAAATGCTGAGCTCCACATCCTGTTGGGTTCGAGGCCAATGCTGTGGAGAGAGTGCCCAGACTCTGCTGCCAGCTCCGGGGAAGGATGGAAGATGGAGAGCCGACTGGGACCAGAGGAGCAGGGGGTTAAAGTGCCCGGAGAACAATACCAGCTGCAGGGAGGCAGGGGAGGAAGTGAACCCTCCTCCTCATCCTGAAGAACCAGAAACTTGACAAAGCAATCAGCCTCCTCATAACCAGCTCATCCTGCTGGCATCCTCCCCACATGTGGGCCAGAGGGCAGCATGGTGGATTATTTATCGAAAAGGCCCTGATGAATTTCAGTGCTGGTCCAGGCTAGTATAGCTCGGGGACCAAAAGGAAAATGCTGGCCTGTGAGAATGATCTTTTCTGGTGAAGTTGGTGATCAGATTTTGTGTGTTCTGCTGGTGAAGCTAATCAAAAAGCTAATTTTACACACATACATACATCTGTGAAGCAAATTACCCAGTTAAGCACATCACACAAGTGCTATGTTGAATTGATATCATAATTCTCATTCTATCATACAAATGTTGCAACATAAATTAAAGTTGTCAAGTTTAGCTAATCCTCTGCGAATTGTAGACCTTGTTTCCTGTTCTTAAGGTCGGGACTTACCAAGCCGGCGGTGTACTTTAGCCAACAGAACTGGCATCTGGGGTTGTCTTCTGTTGCTGTAGTCCTTCTGCTTCAAGTTGCCTTTTTATCAGCCCGAACCAGTCTGCTCACTCTTCTATGACCTCTAGCATTAACAAGGCAATATTACCCAAGCCATACCCATTAAGAACTGCTGATCACTGGACATTTTACTTTTCTCTATAAAGACTACAGAGAGAACATTTCAATCGATCAACACTTTCTAAATTACTCAGACCAGTCCTGGCATCAACAACCATGCAAGGTTCAAAGCCACGTAAATCACCTTTCTTTCCCATTCTCGTTTTGAACAGATGCATTCTGACATGAGATGGTTGCTGATCAAAAGGCCATTTCAGTCTAAATTGCCATTTCTTGACCAGAACTTTAGCAGTTAAAGGTCTGGTTTTGTTGCATTACACACGGAGAGGCTTGAATTTATTATACTTTACATTTCCTATTCATCACATTCAGCGTTCTGAGAGCCAATAGGCTGTGATAATGCAAATGTTCTAGATTTAATCTTGCTAATGAGCAGCATGGCTCTTGACTGCCGCAAATGTTCAGGCAGTGGTCAAAAGGACAAAAGTAACCCACACACACACAAAATCTTGGTTCCTTGTTTTGCATGGCAAGAGGAACTAACTCTGCCCTACTGGTGCCAGTATGTCTCAGTGTGGCAGCAAAGAAGTCTGCAGCCATCTTTACACTCTTTCTCTGCTCAGAGCGAAACCACAGGCCAGTACCCACAAACCAACCAGCCCTGGACTAATAACCATTGAACAACACACACGCACACACACTCCACATCGAACAACCACACATACCAGAGAAGGAGGTAGCGCCATGGAAAATGAGAAGTAGTGAGGTTTCTGCTTTTTCTGCAGTATTTCCTTTTTATCATCACCTCATAAGAGGGCATTCAGAGTTCAGCTGGGGCACTGTCGGGTAGTGGGCGGGGAACTGTAGATATGAGCCAGCGACACGCACAAACTGCAGAAAGAGGTGATGATTTCACTAAATGGTCTAAGTGTCAGCAGTTCGGCCTTGCAACCGATAAGCCCTTTTGCGATTACATGTGCCAAGTTTATGTGTTTTTGTGTGTGCGTCAAGATCAAAAGTGCAATGCTACAGCATGTGTGAGATATGTTTAGTTGCACTGCAGACGGGTGAAAAACGTGTTGTGGGTCTTGATTAAAAGGGGACTGACCCAGCACAAGAAACTGACAGGGAGAATGGTGCCAGAGCCCAAACAGGCCCTTATATGGAGCCCTTGGGTTGTTTTCTCTCCTCCTTCAATCTCTTGTGCTAGTAAGCATCGCACGTTTCAAGGAGGAAAAGATGATCCTTCCAAGACCTGTTATTTACATATTTGAAGGACTGTTTGCTGGCAAGCTTGTGGTCAGTAAAGCCACTAGACAGGGTCATATGCATTCTTTATTCAGGTCTACTAAAATGCCTTCACCTTCCCTGACCAAAATCTACCCTCAGTGGGACACAACAATGGATGAGAAAATGATTCAGATCCGTTTGAAAATGTTCACGTCAAAAGAATTAGGCATGTGTAAAAGTACATATTTTTATGGCAGGCCTCAATAACAAAAACATACTATCTAAAAGCTCTCTGTTGTTTTCTGGGGGTGTTTAGGCAGGACACATTCTTGCATTCAAAAACAGCTATTAGAGAAAACTTTTTAATGGTACAGCAGCTTGTCTACAGTACTTCATCAAATGTAGTTTTATAGTACTACTACAATTCAGGGGTGAATAAGTTTCAAAGATTTACTTGACATTCACTGCCCCAGTGACAAGTGATCTGCCTTTGTTCTTCTAAAAGAAAAGCACATTTTTATATAAATAAAAAGAAAGAAAAATTGAGCCAGGTGGTATGGAACAGATGGCAATTGTCTCAAAGAAGCTTTTAAAAGTTGTATTCCATCTTGCCAAACACATCCATTTGTGTATTGGTATATAAGCATTACAGGGCTCTAACGGAGGGAGAATTCAAAGGTGTCTTGCAAAGCATAACTACTACAAAGACCTTGCCAAGCTAATAAAGGTAATCAGAAAACTTTATTATCAGAATTAAACTCTTGACTCATCCTTACTAATAAATTGTAGCTGTCGATCACCACTTCTTCAACAAGCCCAAACATGATAAACACTCATGTGGATTTTGTGGGTTGCTCTGTGAGTGTTCGAGCAATGATCTCTTCCTGACTTTAACGGAGTAGCACTGCATGGGAAAGAGTTCTTCCACACCCCATTTATCTCTGGGCAAGGGCCTAAGGTAGAGCCCTGAGGAACCCCGGCGAGCCCTGCAGCCCAGCCTCCCTTCATCCCCTCAAGTTCCACGAGCACAGCGCCATGTTGCTCTTGGCAGAACTCTGCAGGCTGTCCCAGCGTGCCTGAAAACCAGCACTCCCCCCATCGTCCCCTCGGCCAAGGCGCACATTTCTCACATTTTCTTGTGCTCTGAGTGAACAGCACACTGGGAGTGTGCTAGCCGGCTTCATACTGACATACCGGGAGTTGGGACTGATGTGTCCAGTTCCACTTGTAGCCTTTCCCCCTGTGACGGTTTATTAAGATTTCAGCTCTGACTGACACGTGGCCACAGTCGACAGGTGTGCCTTCCAACGTCTCAATCAGGACTGGAGCTGAAGCAGATGTAGAGGTAATAGTAAAGTTGTCTTGAAGCCAACCTGCTGCTCATGGTCTGGTAAAGATACCAAAGATACAAGTTTACACAAAATCATAGTGACGCACAACAGAAACATTCTTCTACCAGCAATATAAGTCACCATGTCAAAGTTTATGCGAAGTAAAAAAAGAAAAACGTGTGTTTGTATTGCGTCTGTTTGTGTGTTCATTAAACGGGACTCAGGGCGACCAGAAATCAGACCCCCGTTTGTTTCCAACAAGAGAGGATGGACGTTTAACCCTGATCCCACACAACGGGATCTTTGGCAGGAGCGGAAGATTTATATTTATTATTTAATCTCTTTCTTCCCCACTAAACCTTAATTTAAACTTTATTCCCTCAGTGAGTTTTAGGTTTGGGCATTTAAACATAAATGAAACTTTTCTCCAAAAAAAAAAAAGGATGAGGAGAGACAGAAAACGAGAAGAGAAAAAAATAACAGAGAAAAAGCACGGTTTGTCTCCTGGGTGCCCTTCTTGCCATCCCATTTCCTATGCATCTGGTCTGTGTTTGTGCGCAAGAGAAGAGGGGGAGAGAGGGAGGTAGGGCCGTCTGGGGCCGATTAATAACCAGTGATTTATAGGAACTTTTATAGAATAATACAATAAAAATGTGTGTGTACGTGGAGTGTGTGTGTGTGTATAAGTGAGTTCAACTGTGCATGTGCAAATGTGTGTGTGTGTGTGTGTGTTCGCGAGCAAGAGGCAGCAAGCACACAATGGTTTTCTAATTCTGGGGAATCAAAAACAAATTATCGAGCAAAAAAACAGACCCAGCTCAGGGTAAATTGGGCACAGATGGACAAATGGAGGCAGGAAATCAAGAGAGCGAGACGGAGAAAGCAAGATCGGGTGAGAAAAAGTTGTGTATGAGTGAAGGACAGTGGGGTACCACAGTGCAGGGATGTGACAGAGAGGATAAAGAGGAGGTGGGAGAGGGTGAGGAGGAGGTGAGGGAGAGGACAAGGGCACAGTGGGGAGAAGAGAAGGAAGAGAGAGGGACTGTGGGAGGAGAGAGATCAGGGTTCCCATGCCCTGTGAAGAGGAAATGGGCTTTGGAGAGGCCAGACTGCATGTGTGAATGAAGGAGGGTGTAAGGGTGAATTGAGAGTGCAACAATAAAAATTATAAGAGTGTCCGGACTGACTATCCAGCATAAGAAAATGTCTCGATCATTACTGCAGAGTGAAACTGGTATGCATATGCAAGAATGAATACAAACAGGATGTACTATACCTGCCATAACCTGCTAAAAGCTCTGGGTGGATGCTGGGGGCATGTTATGCATATTGCTACTGTATGGTGTGTTTTGGATAAGTACTAGCGATTCGTTTAGGTTAGCTTTTCTACATCTTTGAGAAGTTGCTTTCATGATTTAAGGCATGCTGTTATGAAGCTGCTGAAGTTTTTTTTTAGCATGGTCTGGGTGGCTGCTCGGGTGTTGCAAAGCCGTTACTTAATGGCTCACATAAAGAAAAAGAAGGTCTCTGATCTTGGTCCCTCTGCTTGTTTTATGTTCCACCAGACAAAGATTGTAACTCTCTTACAGTACAGTACCACAAGCTTAATGAGTTGAGGTATCATTCATTTCCGTTCCACAAAATGTAGGATGAATTACACATAGAAGTTTAATACTTATGGTTAGGGGTTTGTTAAATGCTCAGTAACAGGAACCTATACAATATCGAATGACTTTAACGTGTATTTTATTACACTTAATGTGGCATGATTTGATAACCTGTCATTCTCTCGTCCACATGTGTGCTTCTCATTTAAGTCCATCTCTCATTACATATGACACTCTGTTAGACCCGTTAAACATGAGCGCTGTTCATGGGTTTGGTTAAGGAAAAACACTGACAACCAATTAGAGCAGCTGAGTTATGAGAGGTTTCAGGATTCTGGGAAAGGAGAGGCAGGTACAGCTGCAACATGAGAGGAAGCGCTGCTTGTGTCCTGTCAAGCAGAAGGTTAACTGGAACCCAGAGAAGCCCACAGAGGGCCTGTGATAAGCAAATAGCAATATGAATGACTTCCTGTGATGAGGGTCTGGACTGTGGCATCTGTCAGAGAGGATCTGCTGCCTTTGTACACAGAGCACAGACCACCGCAGCCCACTCGGCACGTATTCACACGCACACTAACGGCCCTACCCCGAAACTCCCCGGTGACACTGATCTGAATAACATGCATTAGATCTCACAGAGCTGGCCCCTGGGCACTGCCACCCACATAAACAGTCCTGCTGTCTCCCAGCATGCTTCACTCCCACAGTCTGGAGGAGTGGAGGGGGGCGTTGATATTGGCAGCAGCTCTGTGATGGCCCCACACTGGAAACTTCATCAGTGAATCATGCTCAGCTCCACTGTGTGCACAAAGAGAAAGGATAGCAATGAACTTCCTCCCTATCTCTCTTTCGCATACACATACACAATCTGGTGTCCTTTGCATCAAAGTTCGCACTAAGAAGAAGAAGAAGAAAAAAAAAAAACAAGACGGAAAAAAAGTTCTGCCACAACAACAAAAAAATACCCCTGCTTACTCACTCTAGTACTCTCAAGTTCTCTCTTTCTCACACTCTGATATTCTCAACAGTATGGAGAGGCCCAACGAAAGATGAACGCTGACACAATGAAAACCATCACGTCTGAAGATGGGAACCAATACAGCATGTGTGAACGGAAGGAAAAAACTTTCCTTGATGTCGCTTGCTGACATGAAAGCTGCAGTGACATTTTTTTAAAAAGGGAACATTTTGTTATCTTTTACTTTTAGAGACCTGTTGCTGTTGTAATTGTTATGAAAGTGAATGGGAACTCCAGATTAAAACCCAGAAGTGTTCCACATGATCCATTAAAGTTCTATGAAGTAATCTGATATAATTGTGTAATTTAAGTCATTTTTCACTGAAAATCTTGACATCCACAAGCCGCCCTT
The DNA here is from genome assembly GCA_903798035.1 of Danio albolineatus. Lineage (NCBI taxonomy): Eukaryota > Metazoa > Chordata > Actinopteri > Cypriniformes > Danionidae > Danio > Danio albolineatus. The sequence goes on along the minus strand of CAIGQQ010004837.1, from coordinate 19,231,122 downwards.
GTCGAGATCATGAAAGCAAAAGCAGTTTTGGGTTTATGAACTAATTATTTTTTTGAATCTTATATTTCCAAAGACTCAATGTATGCGGTTTTCAAAACCAGTATGAAAGATTTATTTATGAATTTGACTGACTCAGTTATTGAGTTCAGCTCACTGATATAAGAATCCAGTCGCTCTGGTTAACTGTTCACTGGAGAGGCCAATTACCTTAAAGTAATGACAAATTGCAGTTTCAAAGAAATTATAGCTGTTTTTACAAAGAAATTACAATCGCAGAAGAGATTCTATTCTGTAATATCGCATAGATGCAAGTGTAATGAATTATTGAAAACAAGGGGGAAAAGGTATGATGTGGTTCTATATATCGGTCTTAGATTGGAAATGTACACTCAAAAACATATGCACGGATATGATTTAAGACACGACAACACGGTGGCTCAGTGGTTAGCACTGTCGCCTCACAGCAAGAAGGCCGCTGGTTCAAGTACCGGCTGGGTCAGTTGGCATTTCTGTCTGGAATTTGCATGTTCTCCCCGTGTTCACATGGGTTTCCTCCACGTACTCCGGTTTCCCCCACAGTCCAAAGACATGTGTAGTGTATGTGTGTGAATGAGTGGATGTTTCCCAGTACTGGGTTGCAGCTGGAAGGGCATTCACTGTGTAAAACATATGCTGGATTGGAAGTTGGCAGTTCAATCTGCTGTTGTGAGCACTGATGAATAAAGGGACTAAGGAATAAAACGCCGAAGGAAAATGAACAAATGAATGAATAATTCAAGCACACTATACATCCTACATGCTGTGCTAGAGAACACGGATGAATTGTTCACAATAGACAAACTCTGACTTTGTCAAACAGACCAACTATGTGATGCTTTTAAAGTACTGAAGCCACTTATGGTTACACAGGGTACATCAGCTCGAACATGCTTCCTGCTATGCTATAAATACAAATGTGAGCTGAGAATCAGTTTTCTCACGGTTGTATTCTGAGGCAAGTGTTTACAATACATGCTCGGCTGCAAACGTGTGTGTATATGTGCGAATGGCTTAAAGCAGGTAGCTGGGTGCTGTGTGGTACGTGTTTAAAGACGGGCGCGTACGTGCCGACCTGCCCGTGTTAGAGAGTGTGACTCTGCTGGTGCGGTTGGCCCGATACGTACCTGACCGCAGCACATCATACGACTTCGAGAGAGAGAGAGAGAGAGAGATAGGAAGGCAGAATGAGAAAAAGAAAGAGAGAAACAGCAAAAACAGCATCACAGGATCCGGCGTGTGGCGCACAATTTAGCGTGGGTACAACAGGCAGCCCAGAAACCCACACAGGTTTCACTTCTGCCTACTGTGGCAGCAAGTTCACACTCTACACATCGGGTGAAAAGTTCACATGGAGGTCAAAGCAAACACAAGCGAAAAAAAGTGTCACACTCAGAAAGAAACTCGATTTGATGCAAAACAAATGCAAGAAATGTGCAACTGAAGAGCTGAAACTGAATTAAACTGCTTAAAAAATAAGAGACTTCCAGTGTAAACGAGTGAGAACAAAACAGGCATTGGTTAGAGCGTTTTTTTTCGTTATTTATTTAATGTGTATGTGTAGCTATTAAAGAGAAATAGGAAGAAAAACCAAAACATAGCCACTATGGTGGGCCAAAGAGGAAAAGGCTCATATCAAGAATCTAGCATTTAAATGTTATTACTGTGTGTGTGTCGGAGCGGCGCTCAGAGTGAGAGCAGCAGAAGGCAGCTGGGTTTTAAGGGTGAGGGGGGTTGAGTCGTTCTCATGGCCTCTCGGCCTGCGCTGGCCTTTATTTCAGTCATGCTATTGGTCGGAGTAGCTCGGTGACACAGTCAGTCCCCACCACACAGCAGAGACAGCAGCCACACAAGCGTTCAGGCACGCCGGAGGAGAGAAATTGAGTGAGAGAGCGAGAGAGAGAGAGAGAGAGAGAGAGAGAGAGAGAGAGAGAGAGAGAGAGAAAGAGAGAGAGAGAGAGAGAGAAAGAGAGAGAGCGCAAGATGTTGAGTGTCAGTGTACGGTGTTAAATGAAAGTGTCAGAAACTCATGCACTAGTGACTTAGCCAACCTGCAGAGCAGTGAAGCATGGAGGTCCATGGTGGAGAACAGTCTAAAAGGAAGAGTCTGCTCTCTGCTGGTGGACAACTAAACCACAGCACTGACACAACGCATACTCCACAAAACAATTTCAGCTCATTCTGACATTCACACAACTTGAAATGTTTGGTCATCTCATAGAACTTAATGTGCTCATGTAATTTTTTAATATAATTTCATGTTTTACTTTTTAATAAGAAAAAAAATGGAATTTGAAATTTCAATTGTAATACTTACACTATATGTTTCCTAAAATGGCATTTTCCTTTTAAAAACAAACTGGTCTTCATATATTAGAAGGCTTCAGAAAAAATAAATCAAGAAAAAAAGTCAATGAACTTCACAGAGCTCGCTGTGAGCTTAAACAACACAATTCTGGAGATTTTTTGGGGGAAATAAAAAAAAATGTATGTTCAATCCGCTTAAATTTGTTTTGTTAACTTTTAAAAATTTAATTCGAGTAGGGACTTTATGAAAGAATTGTGTGGAACCCTGCCTTTGTCACAGTGTAGTAAATTTTTTTCTGATGTCTAACTAACAATATTTAGTAAATTATGAAATAATTCAATAATTCAATAAATAAATTCAGCTCTTCTTAATTTAAGATGCAAATTCACAAAATGTACGGTAATTTGCCAACACAAACTGTAACAGTACTGTATAATTAACAGCTAATTAACTGTTAGATTTAATTAAGAAATAAAACCCACAAAGTATTTACCATATACAGTAAATCATCCCCTTACCATATGAAACAAACAAATACTCATTCATTTTCTTTTTCGGCTTAGCCCCTTTATTAATCCGGGGTCGCCACAGCGGAATGAACCGCCAACTTATCCAGCATTTGTTTTACGCAGCGGATGCCCTTCCAGCCACAACCCATTTCTGGGAAACACATCCATACATTCATTCACACACATACACTACGGACAATTTAGCTTACCCAATTCACCTGTACCGCATGTCTTTGGACTGTGGGGGAAACCGGAGCACCCGGAGGAAACCCACGCAACCACGGGGAGAACATGCAAACTCTACACAGAAATGCCAACTGGCCCAGCCGGGGATCGAACCAGCGACCTTCTTGCTGTGAGGCGAACGTGCTAACCACTAGGCCACCGTGGCGCCCACAAACAAATATAAAGTTTTATTCAATTTCAGATTAAATACATTAATAACGTGAGAAGAGAGTAAGTGTAAAATATGCAAGAAAAGCACTTATGTTTTCCTACAATCAATTGGTAATCAGTGTATACAAAATGCTGATTGATGAATTAAAATTAAGTGAACGCATAGTAAATATGCGCTGTAAAAAATGCTGGGTTTCACACAATTCCTACATGTTGTCCCAACACAAATCGATTAAGTTAACTTAATTTTTTCTGCAAATTAAACTAGATTGAACATAAAGGAATTAAATTAACGCTGAAAAATCCTCAATAACTGTGTTTATTCAGCTTATTTTAAATTTAGTTTGAACAAACAGCAAAAACATTGAGAGTATCAATCATCTAACTTTTTAGATATTGGCACCAAACCATTGAAAAAACAGCATAGACAGATTGCTAGTCTTGTACCAAATAAATAAATAAACAAACAAATAAATAAATAAACAAACAACAAGAACAACAATATTAATAATAATAATTTATCTTTGGGGAAAAACAACATTTAGGCATCTTTTTTCTAAATCATTCTTCCTCTCTCACACTGAATTTCCTAACTACTCTATAGGCTTCTAAATAAATCCAGAAAAACACACATAAAATTTTTTAAGCGTCATAAAAATAAGACCATACGTCATAAAACTGCCCTAATAATTCAACGAGAAATGAAGCGTAAGAGTGTTCTCAGTAGTATATCCTGAGTCTGAACCTCTCGGGGTGCTGTTTAATGATCAGACCACCCTCACGATCCTCATCAGTGTCAGACTTTCTTTATATAAACCAGGAAGAAGAAGTGGGCATTGAACTTCTGCCAAAACCAGTGAAGCTTTATAAGACAGTAGTCAGGTGCCCCGGCCATCCAGAAATAACTAATAGCAGCCACTGTGAATGTTGTCGTCACATGTAAATATAGTTTTTTTTAATGGCTGTGACCCAGAACAGATGAACACAGTGCAGTGCTCTAACTGGGTACAGTAGCACCTACTCATCGGCCATAAATCACTTCAAGTACTAACAAAGAGATAAGAGTGTTTCTATATATTATACACACATAAGTGGGCTGTATACATAAGCCCTTTGTTAATAACAAGCTTCAGGTTGTTTATCAAACGAATCACCTGTTAATTCCTGTAATGGGGTTCCTGAAGCCCAACAAAACACGGCTGAGAATATATGTGGTTTTAAGCATGCATTGTCACATAAACAACTAATAATTGTACAGACTGAAGTAAGTTTTACGTCACACAAATATTTCCAGTTAATAAAAAAATATAAATAATAATGATGATGATGACTCACAGATGAGCAAAGGGAATCTGATACAAAAACGATGAACACGACCACATTTTAAGCTCTTCTTTTTTCCAAATAGGTCTACCATCATACCTTGTCGCAGGAAAAAAAGAGTAATACTATATCCAACGTTAATATTATGTCCAAATTCACAGTCCTAATAAATAAATAATAATCAATAAAACTGTACACTTGTTGCAGAGCTTTTTTGAGTCAACTTACCTTTCAACCCAAGTACTGCATTTGACTCGATTTAAGTTGAGTCAACTCAAACAAAAACTTTGCAGCAAGTTGCCTCACAATTTTAAGTTAAAGTAAACTTTTTTTAGGTAGTGCTGTCGCCTCACATCAAGAAGGTCACTGGTTCGAGCCTCGGCTGGGTCAGTTGGCATTTCTGTGTGGAGTTTGCATGTTCTCCCCATGTTCGCGTGGGTTTCCTCCAGGTGTTCCGGTTTCCCCCACAAGTCCAAAGACATGCAGTACAGGTGAATTGGGTAAGCTAAATTGTCCGTAGTGTATGTGAGTGAATGAGAATGTGTGGATGTTTTCCAGTGATGGGTTGCGGCTGGAAGGGCAACAAATGCTGGATAAGTTGGCGGTTCATTCCACTGTGGCGACCCCAGATTAAAAAAGGGACTAAGCCAACAAGAAAATAAATGAGTAAACTTTTTTTTTTTTTTTACAGAGTAGAAAAAAAAGCACCAGGATGACGTAATACATCAGGTAAGATTATGAAGTGTGAATTTGATGGACACTTTAATTTCCACTGAGGCCATGGGAGAAGATTTTTGACTGGCAGTGAAGTAACACAACTTGCATTGTACTGTCACATGATAGCGACAACAAGGTGGATTATATCTCATTCATACTAATCACATTTATATAATATAGTACATATACAGTAGTACTTTCTCAAAGTATATTTCATATTGATTACTTTATAAGGCCATAATACATAAATCAATATGTACAAATCTTTAGTCTGGCTCAATTTCATCATTTGTTGTGCTTCATAAAAGTGGGTGGAGCTAAATATATTTTTGTTGGCCAATTTTAAATGTACGGTAAGTGAGCATCTCTATGCACTATTCCCTTTACAGGGTGCAGGGCATTACAGTTGCACGTTACAGTGTTTGGGCTGACTGAACAGATGTTGCCTTGACATTGGCAGCTGTGTGTGTGACATACTGAACTACAGTACAAGAGTTGATGCAAAGATTTATGTATTTACATTATGTTCATTTTGCCACTCTGGGTTGTATATTTACAACAAAGCTGTAGTTTGATGATGCCCTGAGTATGGAATCATGCTAGTTCTTGGTCTTATTTATATTGGTCTTATTTATCCTATATGGGAGTCGTGCAGAAATAAATAAACTTATTATCATGGTACTATAGTATGAAGCGAAAGTGAAATGAGAGTACTGAAGAAATTACTGATGAGAAAAAAGATAGATGCAGTAAAGAGAGCAGCGGAGCTTTTATTATACCACAGTCGATGCTTCTGGTTCATGATCACATCGGGAAGAATACATTGAAAGTTTCTGTCATAATGCTGCTCTGTGCAGTCTAATTGCAGTCTAATAAGACATACAACATGTTAAAACATCTTTGGTGTTTCCATGTTTTCTATAAAACCAATCTGAAAATCCTCAATCGAATCGCAGAAATCAATGTCATTAGCATGGCCACACAGGACACACTCCATATTAAAATGGTTTATTCCTCTGGATTTGAACATTCTTTGAAACATTTGGAAGTATGTAAATCACATCACTGATTCTTGAATATTTTAACGTTTAATGATAAAAAAAATTTGGTATAACGAGGACGAGTGTGGAGGACGAGTAACTAACGACAGAATTTTCATTTTTTTTAGATGAACTATCGCTTTAAAAAGCAAAACTTCTATTCTATTGACAAAGATAAACTTATATTCAGCCGATTATATTCCTCATCATCTTTGCTTCAAACATAAACATGTAACCCAAGATCACTTCATACAGTAACTACTGTATAACAACTTACGGTCCCACTTTATATTAAGTGTTATATTAAGTGTCGCTGTGAACTTACATGGTAATTAGATGTGTAAGTAGTATGTAACTACAGTGTATGTACACACTGGTATAGTATTTACTTGTGTAATACTGGTGTAACTACACTCATGTAATAACCCACTGAATAGTATTTGTAAGTACAAATGTGTAACAGGACATTGGTAACAACACTAGGAAAGTACACATCTGTAACAAGAATTATGTAAGTGCATTGCGTAACAACAATATGTACTTGCAGATGTTTT
>CAIGQQ010004837.1:19219477-19223839 GCA_903798035.1 Danio albolineatus | reverse complement strand
AAAACATCTGCAAGTACATATTGTTGTTACGCAATGCACTTACATAACTCTTGTTACAGATGTGTACTTTCCTAGTGTTGTTACCAATGTCCTGTTACACATTTGTACTTACAATTGCTATTCAGTGGGTTATTACATGAGTGTAGTTACACCAGTATTACACAAGTAAATACTATACCAGTGTGTACATACATTGTAGTTACATACTACTTACACATCAAATTACCACGTAAGTTCACAGGTATAAGTGACACTTAATATAAAGTGGGACCCAAATTACTTCTACGAAGCAATCAGTGAATGTTTCTTCCTATGACATTTAGAATATCCCTACAAATGGCATCCTCTTCCCAAAGTCCACTTCAAGGGTGCGTCCTTTGGAATTCAGACTCTGATTGGAGGAATTTTGAACAGCTTCATGTGTAATGTAGTTTTTCTACAAGTTCCACTATTAAACAAAATAGTTTTACATATAAGTTGAATTATTGCAAACGAATAGGTCCATCAAATTGACAAATGCATCAGCTATTCTTAAAAATAACTAAACTAAATCTTTTTTCTCTTCTGTAACTGTTGCGCTATATGATTTTGGACACACTGACAGCTGTATTCCCATAATCATCTGATACACAAATGAATAAAAGCAAATTCCCCCAGCAGAGCACATTACAACAGCTAGTGAGAAAAGGATGGCAGCCATGCAACGGTTCGAATGAAGCACACGCGAACGTCATCCCACTGACCTTTCCAAGAAAATTCACTCAACATAGCTAAGGACACCACACACCTCAAACAGCATACGGCCTTTGTTCTAGCAGAGCTGTTCCCACACGGGGGCTGCGTGCGCATGTTGCCAGTGCTGACGAGCAACGGTAACCATGGCAACAGAGAAATGATAACTCCCTGCCCACCGATACCCATCTCTCTTGCTTTCACCTCCAGCAGTTGCAGTGAGTCATGATGATGCATACACTGTTTCCTGTGCAGAAACTCTCGCTGACCTCCATGCAGACTTTCTTTTCCATGTGTCTCTTAAATATGGTAAAAAAAGAGAGAGAATTTACAACAAATTGATCAGATATCAACTGTTGAAAACCCCAAGATTAACCTTTTAACCTATGCTTATTTTCTGTGGCTGCATGATAAAGTATCTCCCTACAGAATTTCCAGTCCAGCAACAAATATAATTGCATTCTAATAACATGCAAAGTTGAGGTCCTGTTGTATGTTTTTATCCATTATTTTGCTCTAGTTGTTAATAATTTACCAAACATGCAGGTTTTTGCTGTTTTTTTGTTGCTGAGTCTAAAGCACAGCAGCCTTTATGGGGCTACAAATATGAGTTTGCAGTCTGTCTTGAATGTGATGCAATAAAAACACTGTGTGTTGTAAAATAATGTTAAGATGAGTCTTTCTGAGATGAGTCAAGTGAGTCAAAAACAAACACAGCAACATCACAGCACAATTCATAAAGTTGGTTCTTTTTAGTGAACAAATAATATACAGCACAACTACAGTCACGGGCGCCATGGTGGCATAGTGGGTAGCATGTTCGCCTCACAGCAAGAAGGTCGCTGGTTCGAGCCCCGGCTGGGTCAGTTGGCATTTCTGTGTGGAGTTTGCATGTTTGTATGCTAAGTTGATTCCGCTGTGGCGACCCCGGAATAATAAAGGGACTAAGCCGACAAGAAAATGAATGAATGAATAAATTCAGAATTCAGAAACCAATGATTCATGCTATAATTTTCATGTTTTAACCACTAATTTATTGACAAAATAAATAAAAACATACATAAATAAATAGTTTTGTTTACTATACTAGTTTAAGTTTAAGACAATACTAACCCACATGTGAAACTTTTATTCTTTTTCAAATGTTTCCCAAGTGATGTTTAAAAGCACAAGGATTGTTTTCACAGTATTTCTATTATATTTTTCTTCTGAAAGTTTTAATTTATTATTCATATTTTTTCTTCATTTATTTATTTATTTAGTTTAAATATATAGTTTTAATTATTTAATGGCCAATCTTAACAGCCCCATAAGGATTTTTTTATTGTCTACAGAACATCTTGGCCAAGATTAAATATTTAGTTTATTAGAAATTAGTTATAAAAATGATTACATTTAGCAAACATATTTGTCCAAAGAGAGTTACAATTGAGGAGGGATTCAGCAATTCAACAAGTGGTGGCAACACACACAAGAATAGGCATAGGCCGGTATAAGAATCTGGCGGTATGATAACCTTGGATAAAAATATCACGGTTTCATGGTATGATGGTATAGTGATTACTGCTCTAAAATATATTCTTTTTAAATGTCTGGCTAAAAAAAAACCTTTTTCCCCTTTGAACACAATATATTTTATTTTGAGAAGGATTTAAAATATTTTGGGGCAGTAAACATGTCAGGCTAAATATAATTCAAGTGAATCATTGACTTCTGCGGTCTTGATTTGTTTCAAAAACACAGACGTCTTTACAATTTAAACCTAAAAAACTTTTTAAAAAAATGTCATTAAAAAATCTTACACATACCTTAGGAACGATATAGCAGAAAATGTTGGCGGTGAGAAAACCTTGACTTTACCAAACTGTGGCATACCTTGTAAACGGTTATCGTCCCATGCCTGCAGTACACAAGAAGTGTTAATTATACAAAGGAACACTTAGTGCTCTGAGAATTAAATGCTAGAGTAAGGAGCGTGGGTGCCACGGTGGCGTAGTGGGTAGCACGTTCGCCTCACAGCAAGAAGGTCACTGGTTCGAGCCCCGGCTGGGAGTTTGCATGTTCTCGCCGGGTGCTCCGGTTTCCCACACACGTCCAAAGACATGTGGTATATTTGAATTGGGAAGGCTAAATTGTCCGTAGTCTAGGCGTGTGAATGAATGTGTATGGATGTTTCCCAGAGATGGCTTGTGGCTGGAAGAGCATCCGCTGCGTAAAACATATGCTGGATAAGTTGACGGTTCATTCCGCTGTGGTGACCCCAGATTAATAAAAGGACTAAGCCGAAAAGAAAATGAATTAATGAGTAAGGAGGGTGTGTGTTTTTAGAGAGAGAGAGAGAGAGAGAGAGAGAGAGAAAGAGAGAGAGAGAGAGAGAGAGAGAGAGAGAGAAAGAGAGAGGAGTGTTTCTACAGGTGGTTTTTAAAGCCCACTCATCCGTCTGAAGCACACTTTATAAATGCACAATGTTTTTTTTTAGAGAATCATTCATTCATTTATTCATTCATTTTCTTTTCGGCTTAGTCCATCATCCAACATCCATGCACACCTATTCACACACATACAGTACAGACAATTTAGCCTACCCAATTCACCTATACCAAATGTCTTTGGACTTGTGGGGGAAACCGGAGCACCCGGAGGAAACCCACGCAAACACGGGGAGAACATGCAAACTCCACACAGAAATGCCAACTGACCCAGCCGAGGCTCGAACCAGTGACCTTCTTGCTGTGAGGCGAACGTGCTATCCACTGCACCACAGTGACACCCTTATTTAGAGATATTATGTCGAAAAATATTCTCTCAATAAAACAGCACTTGGGAAAAATGTGTAAAATAATTAATTTCAGAGGAGCCCAACTTTATCTTCAACTGCAAATAAATAAATAAAAAAGCAAGACTGTGCTGACTTCCCAGGTTGTCAATGAAAGTCTAAAGACTGACTTTTATGTGAGAGAGTAAGATGTTTTTATTGAGAAAATCAAAAGGATGTGACATTTACACACACTCCAGAGAAACTCTTGTTTGTTTTATAACACATGAAACAAATGCTTGCAGAAATGCAGATAGACATACTGTAAACATCAAGTGTTCACAAAAAGAAACGGATCAATTCAAACTACACTCTCACACAGTGAGATCTATATTCATACAATAATCCATAGTCTCAACGACAATGAAATAAATCATATAAGTACTTCGTCTGTCAACATATTGTCAATGAATTTCAGAGCTTGTGCACACATATCAGCTATCTGTATCTGCTTTAATCAGATGTTCTCCTAACAGCTTTTCTTCTAACTTCAGACATTTTTGATGCATGTACTATATATTTTCTTACTGAGTGGAACTGTACATGCAGTTCTACCAAGAAACCAGTTTGCACTTTTTGTTTCCCTCCAAAGCAGCAAATATATGATTGTATATAAATATAGGATTTTATGAAAGATTTGCTTGATAATCATAGATGAACAGTTGAACTTCAAGGCCCAACAGAGAACACCAAAGGCCATTAATAATTTCAAAATTATCAGGTGACAACACGCGATATGACCTTTTACATTTCATAAAAACATCCCCATGATATTGTGAAAGTGGTTTTCTTCCACATGAAAAACTGATGTATTA
>CAIGQQ010004837.1:19201977-19214477 GCA_903798035.1 Danio albolineatus | reverse complement strand
AAGACAGGACAGCTGAAAAAACTGCATTGCTTCTTTTAGATCATATCATTTGGCTCCATGCGTTCATATATCTTCTTTAAAAAGTGCTGTGACATTTACTGCAGGAAGGAGGCCTTCCAAAGGTTTGAGGGCATGGCAGAAAATGTGAGTGAGAACTGGTATGCCAAGTTTTTTTCTTCACTTTTACAAGACTTAAACGGTTACACAAACACAAACAGAAGACAGTTATTAATGCACTAAAGCAAAGCAAACAATCATACAGTATGTATTGCATATAATGACTAAGTGATGACTAAGCTCACTTTCATAGGGAATGTGTGATTAAAATTATGGTTCTCTGCTTTTTTTTTATATGATGAAACTGACAGTGTTCAAGAACAACATTTTTAAGTCTGAGAATAACTGGTGTCCGTGCTACAAGTCTAATTCAGCTGTTCAAAACCACCTGATGTATATTGTTGTTGGTATAGCGACTGTTAAAGCTCTGAACATGACGTTTAATATTTCCTTCTTCTTACAGCTGTCAAGGGTCCACTGAAAGGACGAAGATATTTCAACACACAATAAGGCAAACCACAGATCTCACAGACTTCTACATCCTCTAAACCAGAAGTTTTAGTTCAATGTGGTGAGAAGAACCAGAGACAAATAGGAACAATGAACAGGGTAGACGTCTGAAATAAGTTGATACGTGCATAAAATATAGTTCCCTGAATATTTTTAGCCTGACGCACTTTGCATGAGAATTTCTTTTGCAGCAGAATTCAGGGTAATTCTGTCCAGCAGTGACTGGTAAGCGAAAGCAGGAGGAACAGAGAGAGAGAGAGAGCTGGTGAAATCTCTGTGGCCGTTGTGTGATTACGGTCTCTGCTCACCAGTTTCATCAGCTGCCAGCTGGCGCATTTTCACTTCACTTTTGTCACAAAAATATATTGGTGAACTGGCATTTAAATAGACTCAAGAGATGAGTAGGGTGCATCTCTTTTATAATTGCCATACTTTGATTGTAAAATAGTTTCACAAACAAAAAAGAAGTCTTTTCTGCGTACTAATGTCACATTTATTTGATAGGAAAACAATAAAAACTAGAATTGTAAAACATCATTTCAATTTGAAAACTGTTTTCTGTGTTCATTTATTTTATTTATTGCTGTGATTCAAAACTTTCAAATTTCAGGATTTCTGTTATGACAATTTGGAGCTCAAAAACATTTCTGATTATTATCGTCAATATGTTGCTTGATATTTCTGATAATATTTTATCTTAACTAATTTGAAATTTGAAACACCTGTCCCTAGATGTTATGACAGATAAACGGCATTTTATATTTGTATTGATGCATGAATGATGTTATGTGTTATATTTTAAACCCATGTGAGCTGTGTTCTGTTAATCTTGGCCAAGACGCTCTTGAAAAAAGAGATCTCAGTGTGCTTTTCCTGGTAAAATAAACGCAATTTTAAGAATTTATGGAAATTGTGAAATAGTGCCACTCAATAAATGCTTATCCTCTTTTAAAAATATTTTTATGTATCAAGTACACATTATATTTATCAAAACTATGTACACGTACATTATAATGCTATGAAATATTTTATTTAAAAAAGAACTATATTAATCCAAGGCTCCACCATAAAGAAACGATTGTGCAATGTAAAAGCTGTATGGATGTTACTGTACATGTTTTTCTTTGATCAGTTAATGCAATAAAAAGCCTTTCTTTTTAAGAGACGGCACAAAATCTCATCTCAATATGAACGACCATGCTATTTCTTAATTATATAATAATGTTTAAAAAATTCAGAATATCAACATTTGCATATATTTATTTTAAAAACATTTTTTTAGGTTAACTGGTCAAAATTTAGCATCCCTCTGAATCACACTCATTCTGTTAATGAATCATTTTGAGAAATTAAAGGTTTGCAAAACTGACAACTAAGTCAAGATGAGTCAACGAAACTTGATTTTTGATCCACAGATAATTAACACTAACAAACTGATTATTTTTAATTGATCAGTAAATAATAAGACAGATTCCCAAAGCAACATTAAGTGGATAGTTCACCCCCAAAATAAAATTTACTCAGTATTTACATGCCCTCAATTAGTTCCACACCTTATCTCACAATATTGTGAAGAAAAACTGAAAACCTGTAACCACTGACTTCCATAATAGGAAAAACAAATGCTAAGGAAAGCAATAGTCAGGCTCATAGCTTTCTTCAAAATATCTTATTTTGTGTTCAACTGAGGAAAGAAAATCAAGCAAGTTTGGAACAAGTAAAGGGAGTGAAAAAAAATACACACATCTTTGGGTGAACTATCCATTTAAAATACATGTGAATTAGGGGCTCAAATCATCCCCTGTCAATAAATAATTTAATAACAGTGTTGAGAACTGACTCCTAAATCCTCATTTAATAATTTTCAATTCATAATTAACTAAAAATTATTACTGTCTGTGATACGTTACAGGAGATTAAAATAATAAAAGATTATCGAATCACCTTTATCAACTTGGTTAAGAGTAAATCTCTTATTAAATTATTAAAGTGAAGCAGAAAAGGAATTTACAATGTGCTTATATTCAGAGATCATTGTGTTTTCAAATACTTGTTGCAGTCACTATGCATGTTTACAATCTTTTAAAAGAACATTTGGCAACCAGTAAACATGAGTGATCGCATCAGCTGAGAAAGGTTAAGGGGTTAAGTGAAGGCACAGAGTCTAAACATGCTGCGGCTGAACTGAAACTTGTCAAGACAATCACACCACAGAAGGAAGCAGCAATAGGTCGCGACCTCTGGGTCAGCTGAGCCGCACTGTGAGTGTATAAGTGAAAAACGTATCAGAAACCCCCACCCTTCATGATTGTGCTTGTGTGGCTTCCCTCTTACTCTTGGTTCCTTGTCTGCAGGGGAAGCGAGACAGTGCCAGGGCGCAAAGCTTTATGAGTTGGTCTCGACCAAACTCACCACATTCCCACCGTCCTTCAGCCGAGGGACGTGACACTAGCCACGCCGGAGCTGCAGCCAAACCACAGCTCACTTAAGGTCACACACAAAAACTCACATGCTCTTTTTTTTACTATGCATATATCTGGCATTCTGACCAACATGACGCTTTCATAATCAGATCTGTGTTGGTTAACAATGACCAAACAAATGGAACAGACAGTACGATGAGAATTAACAGCCACACTAAACCACTTTCGAAACATTTGGTCAAATAAAGTAATATTACACAATACATATTACCATATTATATCTTTGTTGGCTGGTGGTGTTGCCCATCTGACAAATATGGTTTGGTGCATAGGCTAAAAATGCACATACTGCATATGTTAAACTGTTTTAATGGGGAAAACAATGCTGTAGATCAGGGCTATTCAATTAGTTTGTTATAGGGGCCAGTTCATGAAAAGCATCCCAAACGAAGAGACTGCAAACGAAGGGACTGCATATGTTGCATTTTTGCTCCTTAAGACACCCACGTTGGCTTTTTCTATATTAAAATGTTAACATGTTGTATTTTGAAACTACACAATATCAGTGCATTTTACAATGTGGCTACATTTAAACAAACATTCAAATGTTGTATTTCAAAGCACTATAATATCAGCGTATTGTTTAAGTAGGGTTCTACATTCAAACACATTCATATATTGTGTTTTGAACTGCATAACAATTATGGATGCAACAATCATAGATTTTGGTTGTATGGTTATAGTCTGAAGAATAATCATGGTTTCACGGTTATCACATCTAATGTAAATTTAAGTTTTATATTAGGGTGGCCTAAGTATTTAGATTAACTGTTATTATCATCTGCGTTCATACACTCTCAGAAATAAAGGTACAGGAGCTGTCACTGGGGCAGTATCTTTTTAAAAGGTACAAATTTGTACCTGAAGGGTCTACAATGGCACCTCAAAGGTACTTTTTAGGCACATTTGGGCACTAATATGCACCTTTGAGGTACCACTGTGGACTCTTTGGGTACATGTACCTTTAAAAAAAGGTACTGCCCCAGTGAAAGCTCCTGTACCTTTATTTCTGAGAGTGTACATACATAATCATTTTAATAATAATTCATCTAACTTATCTTTTGTTTACATTGCACTGAAAGCCACGCACAACCTCACCACAATGTTTTCTACTTCGTGCGCCCACACATTGACGTATTCTACATTAGAAATAACAAACTTGCGCGCGGAAAGGACGTGATAATGGAACAGCCCACCACAATAGTTAATCCAGTAACAGAAACGCGCAATTGAGAAGCCTTTACGATTTATTAACCATGACGAATTAAAGCGCAGTGAAATACAACAGTATCAGTGCTGTGTACAAAAGGCCTTTTCTACAAACATCAATATCCAAATGTTTTCAGCTGCCCGCGCCACTCGCTTAATGGCAGGTGACTCACGCTCTGCGCAACCTTCAACTGCAGCTCGTGCTGTATTTAACAGACGCACGTCTAATTGGAGGGCCAGAACAAATTGTCTCGGGGGCCCGGTTCGGCCCGCGGGCCGCCAATTGAATAGCCCTGCTGTAGATATTAGGTTTTGCTACATGGGCCTTATTTATAATTTGCATAATTCGTCTGCATAAATAATCAGCCTATAATTTATTAGAGTGATTGTCACCCCGTTTAACTCTAAAGTCCCTCATTGTACATACTGTAGAAACATGACTACCAGTCAGTTGGGATTTTACAATATTAGAACTGGGCAGAGCTTAAGGGTGTGTGATGGTTATTATTTATTTCCATGCTGTTTTAAAAAAATGTGAGAGTTGGGAGTAATCAAGCTCACTTTGCAAAAAATACAAACAAAACACGTCTTGAGAGTCTAAAAGCATTCACTGCATAATGAAGCCTATTAGAATACAGCTAGAATGACCCTATGAATGCAAAAAAATATATACACAGTATTTTGTGCTTGAGGTTTTGTTTTTAGATTATTAAGAAATGCTTCAGAAATATCATTGCACTGAAGTGATCTCAAATGTAAGACTTATTTTATATAATTCAACCAATATGAAGTTAAGTTTGAGTGAATTACATTTCATTCATTTACATTTATATATTTACCAACAAAATTAGTTCTGAACAAAGCCAGAGCAGAAACTTTCAATCTGGTTCCTGAATGAGTCTGTTTTTAAAGTAGTCAAGTAAGCCAAGGGTTTAGTGATTAATTTATAAAAACAATCACTTGGTTCATTTCTAAATGAATCCTCCAGTTTGAATGAATGATTCAGTTAATGACTTGCCATGATCATCTACTGGCAGTTGTAGTGTCATATACATACCCCCATTACCCAATATTTACCCAAATTTGGCTTAACCAAACCAGTATTTTTCATGTTTTTTTGAAAACAAGATGATAATACTATTGTCATACTGCTGAAGTGAACTACTTTTATGTGGCTGTTGGCAGACAGTACAGTTTTTCAGTCAAAAACAATGGAGCTGCGAACAGATTCTTCATCATATGTTTTTTGAACATGAGGGTGGGTAAACAATGACTACATTTTCATTTTGGGTGATCTATCCCTTTAATTCGAGAATATTCTCTCAGGGGTCTATCAGAAGGTGGGCATCTGCTGAATCATGCACAGTCATGCATGAATGCTGACCCGTGCCTCATCATGAATGTACCCCCTCAGTATGACTCAGATGATGCTGTTAATAAGCTGTTGGGTCTCGACGGCTGAGACTGCTCACTTCTTTAGCAGGAACCAATCCCACGCTTGGATCTCTCACCTTACTACGCCTGCAGAACTGCAGGTACCCTCAATCAAACCAACCTGAGCCACTCAACTTCCGGAACTGCTAACGTCAGTCCAACTACAATGTCCAAAAGAAATTGACAGCAATGTTGGAAAAATGTGGCAGCAACATGACCCTCAAATAGCTGGAATTGAATTAGTTCATCCAAGGCCAAGCAACGATTTCTCAGCCAACTCCAAGCTACAGATTTATGAGAGCGGACATGAGGAATGCTTGTGGCTGTGCATGCATGATTTACACACAATTAGTGGTGACTAATATATGCTTGCAAATTATTATATATGTAGATCAATATCAACTTTGCTGATGCCAACATCTAAATCTGACTATCTGGATTTGATCAGTGTGAGATTGGCCTTGGATTGGATGTGCTCCAGTGGTATGCTGGCATATGATGTGCTCCCAGAGTTTCATCAATGGGCTCTTTGAGGTGTGACTGTCAGCCAATGGCTGTTTGCATCATTATATTAAATTATAATATCTTTGGCATAAAACTGTTCCAATCCCAATAAAAATTCCATGTTTTACCCCTTACATAGTGATTTACTGGGTCCCAAAGACATATTCTTTCAAAGTTACTAAGAAACAATTACACTTGCCTCTGTGATGGTCAAGTTTTACAAGCTCTCCACGACTCCATTTGCACTTTTTCCCCTCATGTGAGTGATGGTGGGTTTAGAAAGTTGTTGGGTTTTTAAAGTTGTTGATGTTGTTGGACACACGAGCCCTGAAATGAGGTAAAACTACGAGGTAGAACTAGCTAGAAACGGAATCACTAAAGGGGGAAATATCAGAAAACAACCCGTTGGACGCGTTAAAATGTCTCAAAAACAACTTCCTTTCTCTTTTTCCCGTGCTTACACTGCCATCGTGTGGCGCTGCTGATTAAAACAATAAGTAATAACTTGTAAAAACCTGTTCCACACACAATGACGGGAAGAAATTCAAACAAAGCAGAATTTGATTAAAATACCTCAGGTTACAGTCATAATAAATAATTGTGGACTAAAAGACTAAAATTAAGTTAACGATCATACAATTAAAATAAATGTATCTAGAACTGTAACAGGTCCATGCAAATATAGGCCTATACCTTCTTATCAATCAGGCCCTACAGAAAATAACTATATTAACTATATAACTGTTATCTTAAAAGTGTAGGAACGATGTTTTGGTGTAGTTGGTGTGTTCATTCATTCATTCATTTTCTTTTCGGCTTAGTCCCTTTATTAATCCGGGGTCGCCACAGCGGAATGAACCGCCAACTTATCCAGCATTTGTTTTACGCAGCGGATGCCCTTCCAGCTGCAACCCATCTCTGGGAAACACATTCATACATTCTCATTCACACACATACACTATGGACAATTTAGCTTACCCAATTCACCTGTACCGCATGTCTTTGGACTGTGGGGGAAACCGGAGCACCCGGAGGAAACCCACGCAACCACGGGGAGAACATGCAAACTCCACACAGAAATGCCAACTGGCCCAACCGGGTCCTGCCCCAACCGGGGATCGAACCAGCGACCTTCTTGCTGTGAGGCGAACGTGTTCTATGATTAAAAAGATGGCAATTTGTGGTCAACATGGCTAACAGGTTTTTTTTTCTCTCTTTTTAAAGGACGCTGTAGCAGTTATTGGTCAGTTAATGGCATTGCTATGACATACAAAAAAAAAAAAAAAAAAAGATAACCAAAGCTGACGGAACCCCTGCTGGAAAGAAGAAGAAGAAGTTATGATAGTTTTTAAATCATTATTATTAGATTTTCTTCTTGGTTCAATGGAAACTGTAATGAGTCTCTGAGTCCCAAAACACAGTAACAACTATTAAAATGTACTGTTTTTAATGTGGATGGTTTGTAATGTTTTAAAGGAAATGACGTATCATTAGAATAAATAAATATGTTCTGAATGTCACATTTAATAGAGCCTACTTAGGGAACTTATAGGTTTTGTTCAACATAGATCACACGTGTTCATAGACTACAGCAAATAGGGAATTTTAAAGACATTGTGTGTCTGTGTTTTTATGTGTGTGTGTGTGTACACAAGAGAGAATACAGATCAGTAAAATTTTTTTACATAAAATGTAAAGCTATTTTATAACTATCTGCATAGCAAATATGTCAAGTCTCTGGAATTTTTCATTCACTGTTTGTTGCTTTTTAATAAAACAGAGCTGCTTGTATGAAAATATTTGCACTACAACAATTTTCAGATTTGTTAAGTATGTAAACACATAATTTCAATGATTTTTTTAAAAAACTACTTGGTACCAACTAGGCATACATTTTAGAATAAAAACAGGCAGTGACTTGAGATTTAAAGCGATGACTAAAATATCAATTATCTTTTAGGATTACAAAGAAGATAGCCAAAATAACATTTTTCATAAAAGCCAACAGAATATTTTTTTAGTGAAACAAATTAAACCAATGAGTCAAGGGAATGCTGGGTTGCCTAAACAGTAAATATTTTACTCATCTGCGGCATTCTTACTAGATCTTACCTGATCAGGTCTTTGTATCATCCTTGGATTTCCTCTGAATTTCTAGACAACCGCTGTCCACAAGAGAGTGTGAGCACTTGTCAACATAGTACAATTCATTGCAGAGGCCTGTGGGATTTTCTGTGCCAGCACCAGAAATTTCTTGCAACACCCAAAGAAGAGCCTACTAATGCCCTCGGGGCACTGCCAGTTCACAGCCGTCTTCTGATTTGCCTTTAGAATAAATTCTCTTCAAAAAGAAGATAAAAATGTACAGGACAATTCTTTATCTTTTTTTTTTTTTTTTACCATAGTACTGGGATATCACAACAATGTAAAAATGATTTAATGCAAAATCTCATTACTCCTTAGAATGTGATTAAAAAACAACATCTGCTCAAAGTCCAATATGTCAGAGCATACGCATTTCTCCATATTTCTGAATATTAATGTAAAAACACTACACACACACAAATATAATAAAATAAATAAGCAAAAGAAAGAAAAATCTCAGTCTTTCTCCATCTTTGCCCAGGTTAGACATGGCGATAATACACTGAGTACTGTGTGTGTGTGTGATAGAGGAAGGGAAGGGGATGAGTCACTCCTGTGAGTCATTAGTTCTGTAGGGACAGCAGCACAAACCCTGTGTGTGTGAGTGTGTGTGTGCGTGTGTGTGTGTTTTAAAGGGGGAGAGAAAAATTTAAGATGCTGGGATGCACAGCTGATTGGGGACATAAATAGATTTCCTAATTTTAGGAAGCAGGAAACCGTTTGCGATTGATAATGTCCATATATTACATCACATATTCATATATAAATGTGATTTGAAACTAAATTTATCAATCAGGGTGGATTTCAGTTAGAATAGGTGGTGTTAGACCCATACAAAACATCCTGTAGCAATATGATGAATTCTGGAAAAAAAACTAAAGATGTAAAGCTCTCATCTATAATTCAACGTCACGACTATATGAATTAGACATGAAATCCAAAGAAGATGCAGCAACATTACACATTCACAGAGTGGCAAAAACTCAACAAGTTGAGGGAAGACAAACAAAGACCCTAAAACACCAGGCCGTGAGGTGGGTGCTTTTTGATGCCATGTCTACAGGACTCTTATTTGGAGGATTGATATATTGGCAGAAGCAGAATCAAACAGCCTCTGATATCTCTTCTCTGCCTACGTAAGAAAACGTTTGTTCCAGCAGATTCATGACTCACAAACCTGCCGCTGCATTCACTGAGATCTCAGCATACGTAAACCCACAACGCGCCAGCATTTCCAGCCAATGATGTCAGATAAATATCTTACAATTAAGCGACGCAATTGACAACAGTTTAAAAAGCAGTTAAAAATAAAGCTATTTAGTTGTTTCAGGTGAAAAAGCTGCGTTTTGTTGCTTATTTTCATTTTTAAAATGCTACAATACAATTTTTTGTTAGCCTATCAGTATTTTCAGATTTTTGTCTGTCTGTCTATCTCTGTCTGTCATATAACACATGTTATACAGTATATTCAATCATGAAAATGATGAACATTATTAAGCCTACATATAGAGTTAGAAATATTATGATTTTGAAATATGAAACTTTAACAATTTATCACTTAGAATGTACACAACTAGAAGTACTTTAACAACAAAGGCTAATAGGCTAATACAAACTCTCTTTCAAATCTGTTCTCCATGAACCCATTCTACACTTAAACACAATATACAGTATATTAATATACAAATGGTTAGCACTATCGCCTCAAAGCAAGTAGGTTGCTGGTTCGAGTCCCAGCTGGGTCAGTTGGCATATCTGTGTGGAGTTTGCACGTTCTCTCCATGTTGGCGTGGGTTTCCTCCGGGTGCTCCGGTTTCCCCCACAGTTCAAAGACATGTGCAATAAGTGAATTGGGTAAGCTAAATTGCCTGCAGTGTGTGTGTATGTGTATGAATGCGTGTGTATAGATGTTTCCCAGTACTGGGTTGGGGCTGGAAGGGCATCTGCTGTGTAAAACATATGCTGAAAACTGGAATGATACTGTTTCAATTTTTTATAATGCATGTGAAGCTGCTTTGACACAGTCTACATTGTTAAAGCGCTTTACAAATAAAGACGAATTGATTGGAATCAGATAAATTGGTGGTCCCTTCCGCTGTGGTGACCCCTGATTAATAAATGGACTAAGGAAAATGAATGAATGAATGAATGAAGACATGCGGTACAGGTGAATTGAGTAAGCTAAATTGTCCATAGTGTGTGTGTGTGAATGAGAATATATGGATGTGTTTCCCAGAGATGGGTTGTGGCTGGAAGGGCATCCGCTGCGTAAAACAAAGGCTGGATAAGTTGGCGGTTCATTCCACTGTGGTGACCCCGGATTAATAAAGGGACTAAGACGAAAAGTAAATGAAATGAATGAATGAATGATTCAACTTAAATTAAGGCAGCAACTAATTTCTACAGTGTAATACACTGTTACTGTTTGTAACTTATGATATGACATAAGAATACAGTTTTTTTATTCTGACTGTTTGCCTTTGTAAAGCTGGTCTCCAGCACTGGCTCAAATCAAAACCAAGAGATTTTCCTATCTAACAGTAACAGCTAATGAATATTTATGACGTGCTGCTTTAAATCCGAGCGTTTGAATTGTTTACTGGAGCTGTAGACACAGCAGATCTGAGTGAAGTGAGATGATAAAAGTGCTTTTCATGGTGGAGTAAGTCTCGTTACTCCATGGTGCTTTTCCCGGACCTGTTCCTCTGTGGCCCCTGGAGATCAGGTTAAGATGAAAGACTGACGCATTTCCCTTAAGTCTGAGATGCGGCTTTGCATCTGCCTCTTTTCTATGCTCCTTAACATTTTTCCCCCCCTTCTCAGTGACGCATTTATTCAAGCCCTTTTTTCAAACATAATTTAACCAAAGGGACATTTAAACTAATGTATAGTGATAAAACATTATTGAGCCAATGTGCTTTAATGCTCCCTACCATTTCACCACTCACTAAATGCGTGAGTCAGTCTGAAGGTTTTTGTAGTCAGGCTGTGAGTCATTATAATGTTTTTTTTTTAATAGTTTTTTTGGAAAGAGCTGTGTGTTTCATGAGACAAGCCAATAACACCTACACCATGCAGCTCAAGATGACATCCTTTCCAGATTCTCTTTGCTTAGAAAACATGATGACTGATGCAAACTTGAGTCTGAATTAAAGGCCATAAGTCACAGGAAGATGTATGCCACTTGCGGAGGCACATGTAAAGTGTTTTCATATATAAATGGAGACACATGTCTGGTTTTCTCTTTCAGTGTTTTGCTGAGGATGAGAAAATTCACCAGGCTTCCTAAAATCATGGAATTATTAAATGGGTTTCCAGTGGTAAGTACAGCTCATTATTTACTGTAAACTTTGTTCTGTTGTGAACAGATAAGAAGATTTGTAATGCCAACATAAAAAAATGTGGATTCTGTAGAAGTTTAGAGTAAAAAAAACAAACAAATCTAAAATCTGTGTGGGGTTTATTATTTGTTTAAATTTTGGTCAAATATGATATTTCACTATTTTGGTACAATTTTTGGTATAACAATTTAAATAATGGTTATATATTCTTAGAAAGCATATGTGACTAGTGAGTATATTGTCAATTTTAATACTTCAAATGATGCAACATGTGGTTGAAATAGGGCGTCATGGTGGCGCAGTGAGTAGTGCGATTGCCTCACAGCAAGAAGGTCGCTGGTTTGAGCCTCAGCTGGGTCAGCTGGGCATTTCTGTGTAGAGTTTGCATGTTCTCCCCGTGTTCACGTGGGTTTCCTCCAGGTGCTCCGGTTTCCATGACAAGTCCAAAAGACATGTGGTATAGGTGAATTGTGTAAGTTAAATTGTCCTTAGTGTATGTGTGTGAATGAGTGTGTGTGGATGTTTCCCACTGAGGGGTTGGGGCTGGAAGGGCATCCGCTGTGTAAAACATATGCTGGTTAAGTTGTCGGTTCATTTCGCTGTGGCGACCCCAGATTAATAAAGGGACTAAGCTGAAAAAAAAAAGAATGAATGAATGGTTGAAATAATGTTCGTCATCCTTCAGACTAAAATTTATATTTTTATGTGAAAATTAAATAACATACTTATGCTGGTCTGTACACTATACTACATATAGTGATCATACTATTTGTTGATTTATTTTAAATGATTGAAAGCCTTAAAACTATACACATCT
>CAIGQQ010004837.1:19190186-19200265 GCA_903798035.1 Danio albolineatus | reverse complement strand
GGTAGAGGGGGGGTAGAGGGGGGGCTGGCAAAGAGTTTTCTGACTTTAGTGTTTCCTGATTATGAAAGAAGGCCTCGGGGTACTGGAATGACACGAGGGCAAGTAATTAATAACAAAATTTTCATTTTTAGTTGAACTACCCCTTTAATGCAGGTGATTTTATGTACATTTTTCATTTCTGCTTTTAAATGCTACAAAGTTTGCTTAATAATAATAAAATAAAAACAGTATTCAATAATAATCAAGAAGTAATTATAATTTTACATATTTTTTTATAATTATACTTAAAATCAAAGCTTAACTTCTACCACGATATTCCTTAAAAGACCACCACATTGAAAAAACAATCCAGACAAGGCTCCAGAACACAACCCTATCAACTCTTTGTTCACACAAATCACTCATTACTTGAGAACATGAACTGATTTTTGCTTTGCTTAGTAAGCAGCACGAGTCAAATGGACTCAAAATGTGCTTCTTGTAAGCTTAACAAAGCATTTCCGCTGAACAATATCAAATGATTCAACAGTTGTCACGCATCTCGGCTGCACGCTCTGCCGCATGTCAATACATTGGAGATAGAGAGGGGATGTTCTGCACCAGAAGGCAGATTGCACCATATCTGTCAGAGGAAAGCCTCAGTGCGGCTCAATTTCTGCTATGGCTGAGGAGAAGCGAAAGAGGGGGAATGACAGAGCGTGAGAGGAGGAGATGGAGAGAGAATACTGATGACTGACTGATAGAGGAGGAGGAGGAGGAGGAGGAGGAGGAGGAGGAGACCGAGCTCTGCAGCCCATGGAGCCCATGTGAACGATGCTGGTGCTGCATGGTGTCAAGCTTTTTGTGAGAGCAGCCCACAAAAAGACATAAAGACAGTGGCTGTAGAGACCAAAGAGTGGGAACATGCTGTTTAAGTAGGGCAGAGACTGGGCCAGATTGAGGGAGATCAGGAGGGATGGAGGTAAGGCTCAGAGGAGCTCTCAATGACGTACTACTATTTCATATTTAATTCACAAGACTAATTATGCCCCGCTCGAGATGGCGGGAATCAATGACTGCCTCTGGATCAGCATGACCACGGTTGCTTCAGAGTGCACATCTTTTATTAATGGCACTCTCATAAGTTTGCATAGCTCACGCTGGGTTTCTGCCTTGTTTTCCCGAAGAGAATAGTTCGCAGCTACGGGAGGCTTGGCTTTGAAGAAATCTGTGAAGATTGAAGAGAATGGGGGCTAAAGATTGTCGGGATTCAAGCAAGATAGGATGGTGAAAACACTAGGAGTGTCCTCTTTTAAAAGAAAAAAATAAATAAAAAACATTAAAAACACAACCACTAATGCTAATCATTTAAAAAACGCTCTGCTGTGGATTAATATTGTGACTGTAATTTGTGCTAAATTTTTTAGGGAAATTTTGTATTCTAGATCATCAAATTAGAACTTAAAGACATATATATGTAATAATAATAATAATAATAATAATAATAATAATAATAATAATAATAATAATAATTCCTTTCATTTATATATATCACTTTTCTAGACACTCAAATCGCTTTACACATTTTTTTTTGGGGGGGGGGGGGGGATCTCCTCATCCACCACCAGTGTGCAGCATCCACCTGGAAGACGCGATGGCAGCCATATTGCGCCAGATCGCACACCACACAACAGCTGATTGGTGGAGAGAAGACAGAGTGATGTAGCCAATTATGATATTGGGATGGTTAGTAGGCCATGTTGGCTAAATTTGGCAAAGATGCCGGGGTTAAACCCCTCTTTTTCGAAGGACACTTTGGGATTTTTAATGACCACAGAGAGTCAGGACCTCAGTTTAACCTCTCATCCGAAAGATGGCGCTCACTGGGCAGTATAGAGTCCCCATCAATATACTGGGATGTTAGGACCCACACAGACCACATTATATTATATTATATTATATTATATTATATTATATTATATTATATTATATTATATTATATTATATTATAATATAATATAATATAATATAATACAATACAATATAATATAATATAATATAATATAATATAATATAATATAATATAATATAATATAATATAATATAATATAATATAATATAATATAATATAATATAATATAATATAACATAACATAACATAACATTACATAATATAAAATTTCGCGTGGGTTTCCTCTGGGTGCTCTGCTTTCCCTCACGGTCCAAAAACATGCGTTATAGGTGAATCGGGTAAGCTAAATTGTCTGTAGTGTATGTGTGTATGTCCTGGTCTTCCAGGTTGGGGGTTGAGCGCTACAAAACATTAGATGTTACGAAACACCAACATGGTGCGGCAAAAAATCAACTTCGATACAAAAGGCCCTGGGAATAGAATAGAATATAATAATATAATATAATATAATATAATATAATATAATATAATATAATATGATATGATATGATATGATATGATATGATATGATATGATATGATATGATATGATATGATATAATATAATATAATATAATACGATATGATATGATATGATATGATATGATATGATATAATATAATATAATATAATATAATATACACAAAATCCAACAGAAAAATAAATAAATAACTTTTTATTCTTTATTAGATTTACATTTACTCATTTAGCAGACCCTTTTATCTAAGGCAACTTACAAGTCAGGATAAAAGAAACACTTCAAATCATCAGAGAGTAGCAGTACTGTGTATAGATGCTATAATAAGTCTAAGTTAGTATACAGAGAGAGAGAAAATGTCCTACAGGTGGTTTGTCAAGCCCACTCACCTACAGACCACACCAAAAATGGCCAGATGAGCTACTTAAAATGAAATGATTTTTACAGGTTTTGCTGAATTTCTGATTTCAGGTATGCTATTGTATCACAAAATGGTTAATATAGAAAATGCAAAATGTACAGTTTGATATCAGCTCTACACCTATTATTTGCCTACAGTATATCACAAGATAAGAACAAATTTGTATGCTGATTGCCTCTGCCTGCCTGTGAACTTTGAAGAAGGTCTAATGTCAGAATTAGGTGGACTAATCAGTGCAAATCACAGGTGATTCATCAGAAACGCACGCATCGCACATGAACGCAAGACTCCAATCCAAGGTACAAGGACACAAATGAGAGCAAACAAATCCAAGTGTCAGGGAAGAGGTGAATGAGGTGGTTGTATGTGTGGGCGATCATGTTTAGCAGAGAGTGGGATCAGGAGAGTGTGGGTGGAAGTGACAAGAGAGGAGAGAAAGTGACAGGGGAAGTACGAGGGATTGGCATCGCCGACGAGAGCTGAAAGCCAATCACCGTGAGGTGAATCATAGTGAGCAAAACCACACGACGACAAGGCTGCATGTTGGCTAAACTCTTAAACTGCTTCGAATTTCAGGAAAGAGACATACATCTGTGCAGGTGATTGAGACGTTGTGCTGAATTGGACTTCTGGTACTACAGCAAGGGTCAATAAACATCTGACATTCAGTGTGAGAGAAATGAGAAAACGGGGAAAATATCATGATTTACAATAAAATAAAATAAAATAAAATGTACTTAGATATGTATTTATTTACTTAAATATGCCAAGACTGAACTAAAAAATTATATTAAAAAAGCAAAAGTAAAAACTAATTTTTCACTTCACACTTGTTCCAAGTTACTGTTAAACTCATATCAAATAGATATTTAGAAAAAATTACAGTTATTTTTTTTTTACTTTGCAGGTACTTATGGAAAAATTATGGTATCCACTGACTTCAATAGTGTATTTTGTTTTCACTTTCAACAGAAGTAAAAAGTTAAACAGGTTTGGAACAATGTGAATGTTAATGGTGCGCACATTTTCTTTGTGTGTGTGTGTGTGTGTGATATCTATCCCCATAAATTGAATTAATTACACCCTGAATTACTGTTTTTTGTATTTAAATATATAATATATCAATATTTGTTTATATATTTTATATTCATATTTTATATTGTTGTTACTGTACATCACATTCACTTTGACAGAAAAAATATTTATTTTTTTAAATGCAAAAAATGTAAGAAAATGTTTTTAAAGGAAATAAAATGAAATATAGATACCTTGTAACCTTCTAAGTATATTATATACGTTCAGAATTTTATTTTTTTTATCAATTACTTTAATTTTTTTTATTGTTACTTTAAATATATCAAATTACAATACATATGTTTACTTGGTCACACTTAACAATAAAGTTCATTAGTTAACGTTAATTAATGCATTTACTAACATGAACAAACAATAAACAAT
Source organism: Danio albolineatus (assembly GCA_903798035.1). Lineage (NCBI taxonomy): Eukaryota > Metazoa > Chordata > Actinopteri > Cypriniformes > Danionidae > Danio > Danio albolineatus. Next base: position 19,195,979 of record CAIGQQ010004837.1, on the reverse strand, counting down.
ACATTTACTACAGTATTAATTCATGTTAGTTAACGTTAGTTAATGAAAACACAGCAGTTCATTGTTAGTTCATGTTAACTCATTGTGCATTAACTAATGTTAGCAAGCATGGACTTGGATATTAATAATGCATTAGTAAATGCTCAATTATGATTAATAAATGCTTTACATGTGTTGTTCATAATTAGTTCATGTTATTAAATGCATTAACTAATGAACCTTATTGTAAAGTGTTAGCGTTTACTTTATGTCCCACACAAAAACATCAAAATTATTTTTAATTCAAGATTATGAATGATTATGTAAACCTCCTCTTGCGTTAGAGAAAAATATGCTGTTCTGGAGCTGTATTACTTTTTCCATGTAATATAACAACATAATTTGAAAATTTAGAAATTTTCCTTCATATGGCGGAAAACAGTGGTCACACAAACTGTGTGGTTGTCAACTTTCTTCTTAATCATCTTCTCAAAAAATACAGAATTTAAACAACTTCTGTCATCATTTAAAAAAAATTGTTTCAACAATAAAACCTTTTTTTGTGTCTGTAAATAATAAGCCATAAGATAGCCAAGTTGAAGTCAGAATTATAAGCCCCCCTTTGACTTTGTTTTTTTCTCTTTTGAATATTTCCCAAATGATATTTAACAGAGCAAGAACATTTTCACAGTATTTCCGATAATATTTTTTCTTCTGGAGAAAGTCTTATTTGTTTTCTTTTGATAAGAGTAAAAGCAGTTTTTAATTTTTTAAAAGCAATTTTAAGATCAAAATTATTAACACAATAACTTGCCTAATTACCCTAACCTGCCTAGTTAACCTAATTACCCTAGTAACGTCTTTAAATTGGCCTTTAAGCTGAAATACTAGTGTCTTCATAGTAAAATATTAATTAATGTCATTATGGCAAAGATAAAATAAATCAGTTATTAGAAATGAGTTATTAAAACTATTATGTTTAAAAATGTGTTAAAAAAATCTCTATTAAACAGACCTCAATTGTATATAGGACATATATACTAATTCATTCAATTTCTTTTCAGCTTAGTCCCTTTATTAATCTGGGGTCGCCACAGCGGAATGAACCGCCAACTTATCCAGCATTTGTTTTACGCAGCGGATGCCCTTCCAGCTGCACCCCATCTCTGGGAAACATCCATTCACCCTCATACACTACAGACAATTAAGCCCAATTTACCTATACCACATGTCGTTGGACTTGTGGAGGAAATCGGAGCACCCAGAGGAAACCCATGCGAACACGGGGAGAACATGCAAACTCAATTCAATTCAATTTAATTCAATTCACCTTTATTTGTATAGCGCTTTTACAATGTGGATTGTGTCAAAGCAGCTTCACATAGAAGGTTATAGTAAATTGAAAATGTCAGTTTAGTTATTAGCTTTTATATTATTAGCTAGTATATAGCTGAGTTCAGTTCAGTTCAGTGTTGTTTAATATTCACTACTTAGAGTTCAAACACTGAAGAGTAATCCATCGATGCGCAGCTCTAGCTGCAGTCTAGTCGACACCAAAACGACAACTGACCCATATCCGAGGCTCGAACCAGCGACCATCTTGTTGTAAGGCCAATGTGCTACCCACTATGCCACCGTGGCGCTCCATCTATATATGGTTGAAGTCAGAATTATTAGCCCCCCTTATTTCCCAAACGATGTTTGACAGAGCAAGGAAATTTTCACAGTATGTCTGATAATATTTTTTCTTCTGGAGAAAGTCTTATTTGTTTTATTTTGGCTAGAATAAAAGCAGTTTATAATTTTTTAAATACAATTTTAAGGTCAAAATTTTAGCCTGTTTAAGCCCCCCCCCCCCCCCCCCCCCCAATAGTCTACAGAACAAACCATCGTTATACAATAACTTGCCTAATTACCCTAATCTGCATAGTTAACCTAATTAACCTAGTGAAGCTTTTAAATGTTACTGTAAGCTGTATAGAAGTGTCTTGAAAAATATCTAGTAAAATATAATGTACTGTCATCATGGCAAAGATAAAATAAATCAGTTATTAGAAATCAATGAGTTATTAAAACTATTATGTTCAGAAATTTATTGAAAAAAATCTCTCAGTTAAACAGAAATTGGGGAAAAAAATTATCAGGGGGGCTAATAATTCAGACTTCAACTGTATATATACATATATATGTGTGTGTGTGCTTTACAGTAAAAAAGGCAGTCTGTCGTAGGCTACTGTTTCATACTGAAACAAAAATGCAGAAATTATGACTTTTTTGTGGGGGAGGGAGGTAAATTATCCCCTTAAAACGTGGTCTGATTTGTTCTCTCTTAATCTCACAATGTTAGCGCAGTGATTCGTGAATAATAGAAACGAAAAGAGTTTGCCCGTATCGTCTCAGGGCTCGAGTCGTGAAGGTCTTTACGCATTTGCTGTGTGACCCTCTCCATCCAGCGTCCTCGGTGACGTCACGCTCACACGTCCGAAGCGCGATGCTGCTGATGTTTTTCAATGAATGAGATCCCCCTCCCCTCCGCATTACTATCACTACGGGCTGTCTATAAATTGCGAGCGATGGGAGAACCCGTTAAATTTCACAAGTGTCATCGACGGCTAAAGAGCGAGTGGATACATCCAGCGGAAGACATTTACACATGCCATTCAGCATCACTTCTCATCGGCTGAGGTAACCAGCAATGCACTGAAGTTAGTAAACGCTGCTACTTTGGTGATGAAGCCCGCTGAGAAGTTTCTTGAGGTGATTTTGGACTGCTTTTATACGAGGTAAGTGAGTGCTTGTCAATTTTGGACAAAGTAAGGATAAAATAAATAATAATTAAACGAAAACGTAATAACTTTATTATCATTACATTTAAGATAAAATAAAATCTGCTGCAGTAGAAATTTGAAATCAATTCGTGATTTCTGGCGTTTCAATGGGCTTGCCGGTTAGCTGGGCTATATTATCTCGTCTATGTGAGCTATTGAAAGTTACTGCAGTGTGACTCACTTTTGCGCACATGTGCAGTGACAGATCAGAAACCAGGGAGTCTCTTGAAAAGTCAAACACATAGCAGGCTATATTTCAACAAACCATGTTTTCTGAATCCCATAAAATTATTTTTTATGCTTTGCGCTATTTTACAAATGATTTAGAAATCGATTCGGTCATTAAAATAATAAAACTGTATTATATTACACAATTTTAATTAACCTATATATTTTGTAATCAATGTATGTGTTAACAATGTACGAATTCGAGATAAATAATCAAGAGAAAACTTCAAGGTCGTGCGATTTCCGTCCTATAATCTAACCTACGTAAACGTGATAGAAACGCTCTGTTAAAAATATCATACTTCAGCTCTATATAGCTAGCTCGCTCTTATAGGCTCCTACTTCACAATAGACCTATTTGAGAAACAATTTAACAAATGCAGCTGTATCTTGTAAATCGCAAAACGCTTAAATACATTATAAGCGCCAGCTAAAGCGCTTTCACTTCACACACTTGATATTACGAATGCATGTGTCCAGCTGTTTTTCCGCTGTCCGCTTGACATGATTTATGTTATCTGCTTGTCACTTGCCATTTCCGAATCACACACTTCCGTTGGGGGGGAAAGACGAGCTTACAAAAACGCTCTCCAGCTTCTTATTTTTGAATTTACAATATCGTGACGTACTTTCAGATGAAGTCAATCCTGCGTCATTCCTGCGCACACGCCGACGATTTCCAGCAGCCCGTCGGGATAACTTAAAGAGACAGTGCGCGTGCGGCGCATGCGCACCCGTCCATCTCGCGCCCCACGAGGGGTCGCAACGCAGGTGGTGGGGGGATTCTGTGGGGGTGGAAGCAACGTGGAGAACATCCCACACTCTCTCCACACACACATACGATTTGCAGAATAAACCGGGAAGGGATTCAGTTATCTCCCATACTGACATCATCAGGGATTGCCCTTCATTTTAGAAGGATAGAAGATTGTAGAAGGAAGGCTAAAATGAAATCTTCAGATGGGTGCTAGTAATGCAGGGGACACAAATAAGTCTTTTTGAATACAACTTTAAGAGAGAAAAAAAACTTTAGTTCTAAAAAAATAAACCTTTTAGTTTACAAAACACCAGTGTTCTGTCTGTTCTTTGAGCATGCACCACCTGGCTCTTAATTTGTACTTAATAATTTAATCGAACAGATTTTTGACTGTAAGCCTCCTATTTAAGCACCATATTGAAAAATAAGATAGAATAATAAAAATAAATAAATAAAACTAACGAAGAGCTACTAGACTAGTCCGGCTACTGAAAACTCATGTCAGCACCATGGAGAGCACACATGGTTTCAAGAAGTAAACAAACCCCAATCTTAGCTTGAAACTTAGAGGAATGCCAGAAAAGGAAAACTCTGCTATAATAAAGGGGCATAGAGATGCTGTAAAAACCTGAGAGAATAATTGTTTTATAATGTGATTTTTCAATTATGAGTACAATATGTTATTGCAGAAATTATACTTGAATGTAAATTACACATTCAACATTTCTAATAAGTAACTAGCTGAGACAATTGACAGTGCGAGTCTGTAAAGTTTACATTGTAGTAGAAAATACTGTTCAGTTATCATCAAGTCCATATTTTATTCCTTAAACTAAAAATCCTTATTATAAACAATCTCAAAGGAACCATATTTAGTCAAATCTGATTGCTTTATGTATATTTTGCAAGTGTATGTACTGATGACAATTTATTTCATTAGAGCAATAAATAAATCTTACTTTTTTTACTTCTTAGCAAATCAGATAACCCGAACACATTTCATCATCGTTTGAGCACTGAAATGACCAACACCATTAGGAAAATAAAATCTCTTCCAGGCCCATAACAAGCAACACTTTAGTTGTTCCTCTCACTGATGATGTCACTGCACATAACATCAACATCACGGACGTCAGCGTGTGTTACCGAATTAGGCTTGCATAACCATCATGCACATCACAACCAGCAACAGCTAATATCCTGAGAGTGAGTCAGGCTGATAATCTCCACTGCAATCAATACAGAGTTGGGGAAGCGGCCCATGCCATTATGGGCTCTTGTGGTCTCACTCCGGGCCAGGAAAACTGCTTTCCTATTTATAGCTGACACCTGAGTTACTTGCTTATTGCGAATGCATACTAATACTATTTTAGAGCAGTTTATGTTCAAAGCAAACGTAAATGCTTTGTAAATCATAATACATTTTTTAATAAAGTATACATTTTTTAAATATTTTAAAGGCTCAAAAATTAACAATAGTAAACAGTACATTCTAAAGACGTAACTTACATTGTAAATCTCTTCTAATACATAGTTTATGTAATGTAAAAAAACACACACTAGCAAATACATGCAAAAGGTATATGCAAAAGATAAAAGGGCAACCAGTGTCAGTTCATCAAAAACAACTTTTGTTTCTTTTGTTTGGTGATGTTTTGCATTACTTATTGTATTAGTTAAAGTGTTCAATCTTGACATTGTCTTAATACTTTTGTTGAGATGAGATTTATGATGTTTTAGCCATACAGCACCTTGGTCAGCGCTCCATGCTTGTAAGTTGCTATAAATAAATTTGACCTTGATCTTGGAAAACATAATCTTGCTAGATCTTGCTAGTCTTAAATAGTTTTATTTAATTTTTATATTATAACATTATATATATATATATATATATATATATATATGTTTATAAAATAAAAATTAAATAAAACTATTTAAGACTAGCAAGTAATCACAAGATTATGTTTTCCAAGATCAAGGTCAAATTTATTTATAGCAACT
>CAIGQQ010004837.1:19175333-19189786 GCA_903798035.1 Danio albolineatus | reverse complement strand
TTTTAGATGCATTCATTTAATATATTATATATTTTTCTTTTTCTTGATTTATATATATTTATATATATAAATAATTTTTTTTAATGTTATATGTTATTTGTTATAACATAAAATTAAATAAAACTATTTAAGACTAGCAAGTAATCAAGTACATGAAAAATATATGTCCAAAATATATTAAATGAATGCATCTAAAATCTAAAACCAGTGGATATAAATGCAACTTAAATTGAAACATTAATTTTAGTATTGTTTTTTCAATATCACAAAAATTTGTAATAGAGTTTCAAAAGTCAGAAAATACATTGAAAAAAGTATATTCAAAAGGCAAGAGTCAGTGCACAATGCACCTTGAATTGTACTATTTTACTATTATCAATCTAGTTATTTCATTATTAGGGAAAATGAGACAATAGATAATATTGTACATTGATATATATATATATACATATCTTAAATTTTACAATAGTCTTTTTTTTCTCTCTTTACTATTGCAGAGGTTTAAAAAATAATTTTCAAGGCTCAGACAAACCTACAATAGCAATTACACTGAAAAACTACATTCAAAAACTGAATGCATCAAAAGTCAGTGCATCAATACCTTGGCTCTAGACTGCTTACTGCTAAATGTGCCTGAAAGTACAGTAACAGTCTACAGTCATGGCTACTGACGTCTGGCAACCTTCCACCGAGGATTCAAGTGTTCAGAGAACATGAAGAATCTGTGAAGTCCAGGTCAGTTCCGCTTTAAGAGCAGAAATGTGTGTCATCCACTCTGAACATGTGGGTCGTGGTGCAGCCGGTCAGCCAATCAGATCCGCCCGTCTACTGTTTCCACTGCCAACCCTCCTGCTGTCTCCATGGCGACCGTGGCATTAGATTGTTACTGTAGGAACAGAATTTTTGGTAACAGTCTACAGCCATGGTCGCTAGTGGGCAGAAACACCAGCATCTACTCTATTAGGATTCAGTCCTCAAACAGGGGTCATTTTCTATTTCTGTATTCAGTGCTAACTTCATCCTGTGCATAATTATGTATTTTACATGATTTTTTGTTTTTTTAAGGAATTTTTAAGCATTGCAAATGATTCGTTTGATGAATTTATTTAATGTGTCCAAATTTGCACGCACTAAAAACTACAATTATTATCCGTTTATGCAAATTAACAGGAAAGATAAAGGAGTGCAAAATCCCACCTTTAGATTTAAAGGCACTAAAAAAGGCTATATTCTTAACAAATGGCAAGCAGAATGGGATCAGTGCTCAGAAAATAAACTTTTTGAAATCCAGCCTGAAATAGGAAGAAAATCTATTTCTTTAAAAACTCAAGACATGATGAGATTGTTTACAGAAGATGCCGTATGGGACACACGAGAACAACAACCCCCAAAATGTCAATATCGCAACAGAAACCAAACTGTTAAACATATTCTTGTGGAATGCCCTATTTTAATGTTATCAGGCAACAATTTATATCTGGAAAGACTTTAATTGAAATGTATGTAAATGTGAATCCTTCTAAACTTGTACAATTTGTATCAAAAGTACACCTAAAAATAAACAGTTTTAAATTTTTATCTTGTATATTATCATTATTATTATTTATTTATTTTATCTTGTGCATCATTTATTGCTGCTGGTGACTTTTAATTCTTAGAATATTTTTTATAATTATAGAAAAGTGATATTTATAAAATGTGGTAAACTTGAACAGTTTCTTTTTTTTTTTGCCATGGCATGGCCAGAGAAGCTGATATAGCAATAGACTCAAAATTCTCTCTCTCTTGTATGCAAGTAAATATTAAGACCGTTTGCATTAATTATTATTGGTCTACTTTTAAATATATTATTAACTTTTATTTAGCGTCAGATATGTGAAGTAATAGTTTTAAATGATACACACTTTATTATTATTATTATTATTGTTATTATTATTATTATTATTATTAACTTACATTAGGATGTGCTCTATTTAATTTTATTTACGAAAGTTAGATTGTTTCTCAGTGCACATTATCAGTGGCTTATAACACACTACACTGTAATATACTTTTGCTTTGTTTGCCCTAATTATTGTAAAATAAAATTGTGATACATTTTTCATACATTGTATTTAATTTTACATTTTTATTTCTGAGCAAACAATAATGACTATTAAATATTTTATCAAGTTTTACAGAAGACAGCAATGATGTCATTCAACTGTAGTTCATACACAGTAACACACAAATGTATTATAATGTTGTTTTATGCTGTCTGCATTTATTACTAATTTGTCTACTTTTAAATTCATTATTTATATTACCTTTAAGTTTAGTATCAAACTTTAAAAGAGTTTAAAAGCAGTTTTGGTTTTAAAACAATGTACTGAAGGCACACACACACACACACACAAACACATATACACACACACACACCAACATAACATTAATTTATATGCCAAATTAATTTAGGGAGGAATATTTAGAGCAAGAAACATATTACAAATTTAATTATTTTATATAAATGCATTTTATGTTATATTTTTTTTTTATTAAAATAATCTTAAAGTGTACTGTCAAATCTATTCTAATCATGTTTTGAATATTGTATAAACTCAATGATAGTTATATCTAAATGTATATGAAGTATATTCAAACGATATGAGATAAGATATTGTTTATGAGACTTGAATTGAATTTACCTTTTGCTTACAGTAAGATACTCTCTATAATATTGCTTTTGTAATATTGACTCCAACATGTCTCCATACATACGTGTGTTATATATATTAAATTTAACATTGAATTTTAATTTTAAACTAATGTTCCGTTGAAGTGTGTGTGTGTGTGGCTTCAATACATTGTAGTAAACGTGTGCAATGCATAATTAAAAAAACCAAACATAACTGTTCGTAGTTTTGCTGTTTAGTTGCTTTAAAACTGCTTTTAAACCCTTTTAAACTGTGATACTAAACTTAAAGGTAATATAAATAATGAATTTGAAAGTAGACAAATAATAATAAATGCAGACAGCATTTATTATATAACATAAAACAACATTATAATAAATTAGTGTGAGAGTCATTACCTAAACAAATGACCTAAAACACTGTGCAATTCCACAAATAAGTACATAAGAGCATGTAGTTAGAATAGGTTCAGTGTTATTACTGTAAAATACAGGTGATGTAGCACATTAAAAAGCTAAATATATGTTACATTTATCAAATGCAAAAATCACTTCAAAATCTCATTCATTTAAAAAATCTAAATCATTTATATTCAGTGTTTTAAAACGACTGCAAATTGTTTTAGCTGCAAACTACAAAACTGTGTAGAATAAAACATTGTTATTAAATGATACAATATATGTATATGGTGCCGTTTAACAGAGATTATAGCAATCAACTCAAATCAGACCAGCTACTAAGACCTAAAAAAAGAAAGACAATTAACTTGAGTATCGTCACAGTAACATTGCCCATACCCACATTTCTGAAACAATATTATCAACAGCCCTTTTTATACAAAATATCACGTTTATAATGCAATGAAATGTAACTGGTGATATCCTTCTGTTGAATGTAAATAAAGCATCAATATTTTAATTCCTTGACAACCTTTTAATGGGAAAATTAAGTAATTAATTTTACAGGTAAGTCAATGATTTGTAATTCATAATGACTCATTTTGGAGAAAATGTCAAAATCATGTTGCTTTCTCACACACACACACACACACACACACACACGCACAGGCATGCACATGCACACACACACACACACACACACACACACACGGTTTACAGGCACATTCTTGGCTTTGCAAAAATGACTGTCATAAATTGTATTCATTTTGGTCTACTTTCTTTGACATACTATGAAGGGCTCTTAATATTCCTGTGAAACCCTGCCCAATAATATCAATTTTCGGTTTACCTCCTAATGACGCTTTATAAAATAAGTGCCATATTGATATTATTGCGTTCACCTTATTGCTCGCCAGAAGGCAAATATTGCTAAGTTGGAAATCCCCATGTGCTCCTGCAAATCTGTCCTGGCTGAAAGACCTAATGTCTTTTTTGCATTTGGAAAAAATTAAACACTCTATTAGGGACTCTGCCAGCTTATTTTTTAAAAGTGGAACCCTGTGATTTCTTTTGTCGAAACCTTACCTTCTTTTTAGATTTAACCCCCCTTCGAGTTTTTTTTTTTTTTTTTGGTGGGTCGATTTGGGTTGGGTTAAGGGTAATGTTCTAGTTGTTTACAACTGTATTTCATTATTACACTATGTTCAAAACCAGCAGATTATACTATTCAGTTTGCATGTCTTGTACTTACCGTCATTCAAGTTTCTGCTTAATAAAATATTATTTAAAAAAAATAAATAAATAAAAATAAAAAAGTCTGTTTATTTCTATTAAGCATTTTTTCTTTAGCTGTTTGGTTGTATGAGGAAGCACGCAGACATTTACTAAGTGATTTGTGATTTGTTTTTGAATTTATTTGTATTTTTATTATGCTTAAACTAAATGTGAATCTGCATTGAGCAAATTCTTTCATAGGATATATTAATGTAATAAACGTCTGTCAATGTATGCACATACTGTAATAATAAAAAAAGAAGCAAATGTTATTGTTTCAGTGTTTTACCTTACTTGATGTAACAGTAACTGGTTTTGATCTATATTCTCAGTGTTTCTGTGAAAACGTGATTTATTAAGTAAATCAGAGAGAGTGTTTTCTGTGTCTGAAGTTTTTATAAAAATGTTTTTTATGTACCCGAGAGGAACATTTCATTCCAGCAGGATGAACATGATAAGATACCTTTACATTTACTCACTGCACTGTGATATAATTAAAAAAAAAGTCTATTTAACTCTATATAAACCAGTTTAGTCAAATATCAGTGCATTTATCAGTGCATCATTATTTTCAGCACACAATTATTGTGGCACAAAAATCAAATACTAAATAAAATGTACAAATTCATACAAAACTATAAAAATAAATAAATAAATATGTGAAATGATTATGAATCTTATACTGCATGAAAAAAAACCCACACTTAAATATAGATGAACTAATAAATGAGACTAAAACGGCTTTGCTCAGCACAGCATTGAATTATAACATTTTTCGAACTCACTTTCTTTTGTGAACTAAAATACTGTGTGGTCAGAAACTAAATTATTCTATAATCTACAGTAATAAAGGCTATGTTCAAAATACAGAAGATGGCTTACAGAGCACAGCTACACTGTTTCACATATAACCATGTGTTAAAAGCTATAATTAACACAATAACTATATTTAACATAATTAGCTTTTGATCTTGTGTTGCAGATGTGAGTGTTAAACAGCAGGAAGTATACAGTTTTCCACCCCCCCAAAACACAACAAAACAAAAACATTTACACCCCTTCCCATTAATCATTACGTTGAGAATCAGTAAATCTTTTCATTTACTGTATTAATCGTGCATGAGATTTGTCTCAATTGTGTTCAGTGTGAAAGAATGGATCTTGAAATTTAAACAGTAGCCACTGTTGGAATGTGGCCAAATATGAAGAACCAAACAACAATTAAAACCTAAAAAAGTTCTATAAATGGTATTAATAGTTCTGTGAAGAATCTGTAACATCAATGGAACCTTTTCATGACACAAAAGTTTCTTTAAGTTGTAAATTGATATGATGTTCTTCATACAAATACATAACTTAATTTTAGAAACGTTTCCCTATAAGATCCTTGGTGGACCAAAAAAAGGTTGTTCTGAGGAACATCAACTGCTCAGGACAAAAAAGGGGAACTTAAAAGTAAAAACAGTCGCAAATCACAGATAAGATTCACAGGTATGAATATTTTGAGGGAACATTTACTGCACCATTTTATTATTTTGACTTGTTGAGGAAAAAAACAGAAAGGAATTGTTGTGATCTCTACAGTTTTGTTAAATTGTAAAAAATATATTGATATTTAAGCATATAGGGGATTGATCTTGCTGTACCTTACTTTAGGATGTTTCGAAACCTTTAAGGCTAAATGAAGCTTGAAATTCAGGTTTATATGTAAAACTGTGTTTGTATTTCCATAACAAACAGCCTTCTAATTTCCAGTCCATTATTTTAAATCCAAACTTTTATTTTCTGCCGTTTACATGAAATACAGCTACTGTGTGAAGAAAAAACAGAATTTTTGATTTACAGTTACACGTTTGAGCAAATGAATATTTAGTGTGTTCTGTAAAGAATTGATGATATTTCTTCCAAATTTGAAATAAAAACGTCAATTAATTTATATATTTTTGTTTATATTAATTTTTACACAACCCAATGCAAATGTTTAGAATAGGATGCTCAAAAATGATCAAAATGGATATAGAATAAAACAAATTTTACAATTTTGCTCAAACCCATAACTATAAAACTCATCAACATCCAAAGTAAGTAATCATTTACATAAGGTCTCTTATTTTTTTTCATAGCCATGTATAACACTACATTGTAAAGGGATCACTTTGCTATTTTAAAATACTTTAAAGTCTGTGTGAAATGAAAACATAGATATTTTATTAAGCTAGTGCACATTATTACTCTTCAGGTGAACAATTAATCCACTGAAAAAAAAAATATTTTAGTAATCTTCAAAGTCTGTCCATTTGTGGCAGTCCTTCTCTGTTACCTTCAGTTTGACAGCTTCAGCAATGATATTCTTAACCACGCCCCTACGCTAAACAAAAAGAAAGCCCCGACACTACTCAATATTTAGATTCAGTTGGAAGTATAACATTCATTCACTTTCCTTCGGCTTAGTCCCCAATTCATCAGGGATCGCCCCAGTGCCATGAACTGCCGACTATTCCGGCATATGTTTTAAGCAGCGAAACACCCATACACTATCACATTCACACATGAACTCACAAACTACGACCAATTTACTCAATCCAATTCACTTATACCGCAAGTTTTTGAAGTGTGGGGGAAACCAGAGCATCCGAAGGAAACCCACGTGAACACAGGGAGAACAATGCAAGCTCCACACAGAAATGACAACTGGCCCGGCAGGGACTCGAACCAGCGACCTTCTTGCTGTAAGGCAACAATGCTAACCACTGAGCCACCCTGCAAGTACATCAACAAAATAAGGCTGAACAACACCCTGTTCACGAGGACTTTGAATTAGAACCTTTGTACTTTAAATGCATAAATAAATGTATCATTTTACTCCACAGACCTGTTGATAACAATGCAAAGAACCAAACAGGGATCCAATTCATGATATGCTGGGTTTAGTCGAGGTGTTTCTGGCTTTCTCATCAGGACAGACTGACCTCCCACACATAATTACTCATCTCTGTCCAACACTTATCTCTCCCTCACTTTCACAGTCAATTTTCATCCATCGTCTTTGTAAATCTCCAGCTTTCCTCTGGTTTCAGCTCTACGTGCTTCACTTCAGCAGATTACAGTTTCCCTGATATTAATGCTCAGTCCTGAGGCTTCCCATCACAAAATCCAATCTCACATTTCATTTCAACACTCTTTTCCACTGTCGTTTGGCCCACTCTTGCTATCTAGGATGATTTATTTTCTCTTTCTGCACTGTAAAGAATCATGTGAATGTTTAAGTTTAACAGCATCGTACATTTAGTTCATTAAGTGATTAAATGTAGGCCAACTTTTAATTAAGCAGCAGAGGCATTACAACGATCCTCAATGTTTCTGATGTCTCTGAGATTACCAGCGCCGAGTTAATGCATCTATTTTGTCCTTTTGAGGCGGGGAACATTGGGTGTTGAATAAAGACAGATGTAGCCGTAAACAGACAGGGGAAATTGAGAAAATGTAAGTGAGCAAGCAAATAAAGCAGAGAGACATGATAGCGGTGAGTCAGTGTTTCCTGCAGCAGAAAGAGAAACACAGAGCTGCTCTCCCCTTCAGTCTCATCACAACACACATCAACACAAACACACACTGAACAAAAAACACAGACGAGACACAGGGATTCTCACAGCATGAGCATTGGCCCATTTTATATATGAGTCACAGCTTCTATACATATTTATACTGTATATCAACAATAAATATAGCTTTTTGTAATGAAAAGTAACATGAAATAAAAAAAAAACCTGCTTATTTTAATAAATTAAATCTATAGCTTACTTTTAAAGATTACTATATACAGCATACACTCACCGGCCACTTTATTAGGTACATCTGTCCAACTGCTTGTTAACGCAAATTTCTCATCAGCCAATTACATGGCAGCAACTCAATGCATTTAGACATGTAGACATGGTGAAGACGATCTGCTGCAGTTCAAACTGAGCATCAGAATGGGAAAGAAAGGTGATTTAAGTGATTTTGAACCTGCTATGGTTGTTAGTGACAGATGGGCTGATCTGAGTATTTCAGAAACTGCTGATCTAATGGGATTTTCACACACAACCATCTCTAGTAGTTTACAGAGAATGGTCAGAAAAAGAGAAATATCCAGTGAGTGGCAGTTTTGTGGGAAAAAAATGTCTTGTTGATGCCAGAGGTCAGAGGAGAATGGCCAGACTGGTTCCAGCTGATAGAAAGGCAACAGTAACTCAAATAACCACTCGTTACAAATTAGGTATGCAGAAGAGCATCTCTGAATGCACAACACATCAAACCTTGAGGCAGACGGGATACAGCAGCAGAAGACCAAACCGGGTGCCCCTCCTGTCAGCTAAGAACAGGAAACTGAGGCTACAACTTGGATGATGTAAGATTGGAAAAACGTTGCCTGGTCTGATGAGTCTCAATTTCTTCTGCAACACTCAGATGGTAAAGTCAGAATTTGGCATCAAAAACATGAAAGCATGGATCCATTTTAAATGGTTTCGGCTGGTGGTGGTGTAATGGTGTGGGGGAAATATTCTTGGCACACTTTGGGCCCATTAGTATCAATTGAGAATCGTTTCAATGCAACAGCCTACCTGAGTACTGTTGCAGACCATGTCAATCCCTCCCCAATAGAGCACCTTTGGGATGTGGTTGAGCAGGAGATTCGCATCATGCATGTGCAGCGAACAAATCTGCAGCAATTGCATGATGCTATCATGTCAATTTGGGCCAAAGTCTCGGAGGAATATTTTCAGTACCTTGTTGAATCTATGCCATGAAGGATTAAGGCAGTTCTGAAAGCAAAAGGGGGTCCAACCCAGTACTAATAAGGTGTACCTAATAAAGTGGCTGGTGAGTGTACGCAGTACATATTGTTGGTGGATGAGGAGATTTCCCAATATCTTTAAAGAGTTTTGGGTGTCCAAAAAACACTATATAAATGCAAGGAATTATATATATATTGTATATATATATTTTTTCATATGGAGAACGTCTATGTCTTTGACTTTGGCGGGAATAAAATTAGTTTCAAAACAATTTAAGGTATACTATTATTAAATAATTGTTTGAGTGGCTACAGAACAAACGACTTTTAAATCACACCTAAATCTGAATATTAATATCTTGAAGAATTGCTAGCAAAATATTAGATATACTATCGTTATGGCAGAGACCAATTAAAGTACTTACTAATTAGTAATTAAATCTATGTCATTTTTATCTGAAAAAGAATCTAAATTTCACAGCAGGGTTATCAATTGCCTTTGTGCGTATATATTAATTAAAAAAAATGTCAGTAGAGTAACTATTTATTGGCAAATAAATAACCTGTCCTTGAAGCTGAAATGAAATCTGAGCTGAAACCTGTTCATAAAGCTGACATGAGAAAATTATTTGTGCAAATAGAGTGAAGAGGTCTGGTGTTGTGAGGAACAAGTGCACGTATGGTGAATACAGTTCTGGAGGTGATTTCTGCAGCATGGCTACTCAACGGATGCAATATGAAGGAAGAAAGTGTGTGTGGCATGAACAAGCTGACAGCAACACCTAGTGGACACTCAAACACAAGACAACAACTGATCAGATTAAACCCTCACTACTTTAACACGAGCAACCAGCAAAAACACAGCACACCAGTAAACTCACGATAAACTGTTGACCGGACGGTAAACACTTCTTGAAATATTGGTCAGTCACAGAGATGTATTAATTATAACTCATATTTTAAATTAATCTTGTATTTATGTCATAATCATAACCATTATTATTATTATTATTATGATAAATAATAATAAAAGTTTCTAAAATGCTTAAATATCTGAGATTGATTTTATTTACATATAGGATAGAATTTATTATTACATAAAAAGTTATAATAACAACAATAAAATACAAAATTAACATGGTAAATTAATTATTATAAAAATAATAATTTATTGCAGAACTTATTTATTATGTTTCAAACAAATCAGTTATGTCAGTCTAACATTTTTAAAATGATACTAATATATATGTGTATGTGTGTGTGTGTGTGTGTGTGTGTGTGTGTGTGTGGGTGTGTGTGTGTGTGTGTGTGTACAGTTAAAGTCAGAATTATTAGCCTCCAGGAATTATTAGCCCCCTCTGTTTAACATAGAGAAGATTTTTTTTACACATTTCTAATCATAATAGTTTTAATAACTCATCTCTTTTAACTGATTTATTTTATCTTTGCCATCATGACAGTAAGGGTGACGCAGTGGCGCAGTAGGTAGAGCTGTCGCCTCACAGCAAGAAGGTCGCTGGTTCGAGCCTTGGCTGGGTCAGTTGGCGTTTCTGTGTGGAGTTTGCATGTTCTCCCTGCGTTCACGTGGGTTTCCTCCGGGTGCTCCGGTTTCCCCCACAGTCCAAAGACATGTGGTATAGGTGAATTGGGTAAGCTAAAATTGTCCGTAGTGTATGAGTGTGAATGAGTGTGTATGGATGTTTCCCAGAGATGGGTTGCAGCTGGAAGGGTATCCGCTGCGTAAAACATGTGCTGGAAAGTTATCGGTTCATTCCGCTGTGGCGACCCCAGATTAATAAAGGGACTAAGCCGAAAAGAAAATGAATGAATGAATGATGATAGTAAATAATATTTTACTAGATATTTTTCAAGACACTTCTATACAGCTTAAAGTGACATTTAAAGGCTTAACTAGGTTAATTAGGTTAACTAGGCAGGTTAGGGGAATTAGCCAAGTTATTGTATAACAATGGATTGTTCTGTAGACTATTGAAAAAAAATAGCTTAAAGGGGCTAATATTTTTGACCTTAAAATGGTTCTTAAATTAAAAAATTATTTTATTCTATCCGAAATAAAACAAATAAGACTTTTTTATTTCCTTGCTCTGTTAAACATCATTTGGGAAATATTTTAAAAAAGAAAGAAAAATTCAAAGGGGGGGCTAATAATTCTGACTTCAACTGTATGTATTTATGTACATATATAACCAAACTTGGTCCCTATTTTAATAATATAATTAGATTCTATAACAACAACAACAACAACAACAACAACAACAACAACAACAACAACAAACAAGTTTAAAGAACGCACCATGTTCCATTTTGATTTAAAAAATATCCAGCAGACTGATAAACAATTATGTGCACAATCCAGTACGAGTTGAAGAGCTGCAGGAGTTGAGTTGTGACAGGCCTGTGCTGCTGGTTTTACACCGCGTCAGCATCTTCACTGCCAGACTCACAGAAACATGGCAGATCCTGCACACAGATCATGTTCACTCTCAGCCTAGAAAAGATTTCTCCATGTATTGACCACTGACAGCAAAAGCTTGTACAGGACTCAATGTGCTTCAGCTGACCGTGGATCAGTTCTGGGTTACTTTCAAGGAAAAGTTCAAGGAAGGCACCAGTACTATCATTAAAAACTATAGAAGGATAGATGGATGGATATACAACCTACTATTGTCCAATGACTTGCCTAATTGTCCTTACTTGACTATTTAAACTAATTAACCTAGTTAGGCATTTAAATAGCATCTTAAGCTAAATGCTAGTACCTAGCTAAGTACCTAGAAAATATTATAACATGGCTAACACAAAAGAAATTAGTTATTAATCAATTACTGAAACTAAAAATGTGTTTCAAAAAAATCTGTTTAGATTGCTCTGGGGAAATATATTAAAAAAATTATTTAATAAGAGGGCTAATCTGGGGACATATTGTAAAGATGACCCATAAGTTGAACCATTAAATTGTCTCTAAACATTAATAAAGGCAAATATCAAAGGCAATTTTCCACTCCAGACTTTATATGTTATGACAAACGTTTGAAATAAATCCTTCTGTGAGCTGATTCTGTAGTCTTCTGATTATTAGTCAGACCGAATCAAGAAAATCTATGTGGACTTTTTGTGTTTCTTCTTCATGGGTGTTTGGAGATTTCGTTCGAGAGCGCCCTCTGGCCTTCAGAGGAGATTCACTTCCAAACACACAGCCACATTTCTATTTGCTCAAATGCATCTTTGGTTTTCAAAACTGAATAATTTTGATCTCGATCGCACCAGCACTCAAACTCAATCAAGTCCGACAGCAGACTGTAAAGATTTCATTTTATTTTTGCCCATAATTAAAAGATATCCTGTACAAAACATTCAAAGTGCATCTGTCAGAGAAGCTTAGCATTATGGCATAGGATTTAGAGTACAGAATGAGTATTTTTTTCTTCATCCTCAGAGAAAGAATCCACTCTTTCCTGCAGTAATTCTGAAAGGATGAAGGTCAACCATGAAAACATGTCTGCCAGCCCCTTTCTAGGTGAGGGACAACATGCTTACCAGTTGACTAAAGCGAAGCCACACTTTGTTCATTCAAGGGGGAGCTTTCATCTCACACACACATACATACGCACACACTCACTCACTGACTGACTGTGCGTGTGAACAGAGGGCTGATGTGATGAAGTGTGATTGGTCCGCTTGTCTCCGGCAGACGTTCATAAGGCTGTGTGTTATTTTGGCTGACAGCCACAGGAGGCGCTCTGTTCCTGACTACAGTTGGTCACCTGCTGGCCAGCCTTCTGAGGAAAGAGAGAGAGAGAGAGACTGTCACTACAGGAATAAAACACAAGACTGACGACCTGTGTGGATTTAGAGACTCACAGATTATTGTGTCTGTTATATTAGTGGATTAATCATAATAGAGGAGTAATTAAGGGACTAAAAAAATAGTTTCTGTCTAAAGCGCTGGTCCTAAAACCCCCAGGGGATTTTAAGTTGGTCATACGACTCAAAATAAGAATTTTTGTAATTTTTGTGCTTATTTTCACAGAACTAGAAATTTAAATTCATTGTCTATTTATCTGCCCCTACTTGAGAAGTTGGTCAGTTGATCAGTCAATGAATGAAAGAATCAATCACTGATGCATATAAATTATTTTAAAACAAACATTTCTATTTCAAAGGAAACGCTTTTTTTTTTCACTAATCAAAAATCTTGAAAAAAGTATGATGGGTTCTACAAAAATTGCTTACATGCTTATATATATCAATGTTAATTACGTTACGAATACATTAATTTTTGAACAGAAATATGATTTACTTTTTTTGTAAACAATTTAGTAAGGAAAACTAATGCTAAGCCTGAAATGTAATAGTTTGTTTACCAAATTCTGTAGTAACTATTAAATTAAAATCTTCTCCTGTAAGATTTTATTCTGGACATCAGTTTAATGATTAATTAGTAACACAATAATATAACTAAAATAGTTAGTTAATTCATTAAATGTCACAAAACTTTATATTTTACAATCTACAGTTTAACAACTTTATTGTCACCATTTTGTCATAATTTTTAGGAACTCTAAATTTGAATTTCTTTTGAATACTACTTTCAAATTAATTTAAAAATAATATTTTAATTCCGTAATGTAAGAATTGTATTTACTACTATTATTACTGTTATTATTACCAGTACTTTGAGAATAATGTTTTAGTTATAATTTAACTAAACCAAAGCAAACTTTTATGTAGACAGGTTATCATGAAGACACTTGAGCTTCCCTGTGTAAATGATATAACTTGTGCTTTCCTCATTTAAAATGGTTAAAAACACTAGACACATCATGATTTGATGAGGAGCACACTGTACAGCATTACTTTAAATCAATTCTGTGACCTTCTGATTTATGACTGGACTCAGGAGTGATAAGCTTCAGTCAGGAACATTCACTTAAAGCCCATGTCAGACTGTCCAAAACTGAACAAACCAGATGATGCAGAATGCCATATTAACTATAACCCTCAAATACTTTCAGGCAGGAATAATATACAAATATCACTGCTGTGATATTGTGAGTTATATTTCTTGTTAGTGCTTCATCACTAGATGTCACTGGAATAATATTTTCATCAAAACAGATCCAGTTGTAGAAGTGCAGGCCATTTCTCTCTCTCTCTCTCTCTCTCTCTCTGTCTATCCATCTGTCTATCCGTCTGTCTGTCTGTCTATCTATCTATCCATCTGTCTATCTATCCGTCTATCTATCCGTCTGTCTGTCCGTCTGTCCGTCCGTCCGTCCGTCCGTCCGTCCGTCCGTCCGTCCGTCCGTC
>CAIGQQ010004837.1:19159229-19171815 GCA_903798035.1 Danio albolineatus | reverse complement strand
TTATGTTTTTACAGTATATATTCAACTTAACAGCACTAAAGTGGTTTATTGGCTTGTAATTAATAGGGAAAACCACTTTAAATGCAAATAAACATCTACACTAAAAAAACAAAAACAAAAAAACACACATTTGTAGCTAAAACAACACAATCAATGATTTTTTGGAGGGGATAAATGAATTAATTTATGTTCAATCCAGGCGCCATGGTGGCGTAGTGAGTAGCACGTTCGCCTCACAGCAAGAAGATCGATGGTTTGAGTCCCGGCTGGATCAGTTGGCATTTCCACATATGCTGGATAAATTGGAGGTTCATTCCACTGTGGCGACCCCAGATTAATAAAGGGATTAAGCCGAAAAGAAAATGAATGAATGAATGAATGTTCAATCCACGTAAATTTGTAATAACTAAGTAATAAGTAACTAATAAGTTAAATAAGTTAAATTGATGGTGTTGAAATAGTGGGTTCCAAACAATTCCTTCATGTTGTTAAACACAAATCAAGTAAGTCAACTTAACAGTCTTTACAAATTTAAGTGGATTGAACATAAAACAATAAAGTTGTCCCAAAAAACCTTAAGAATTACATTGTAAACTACCCATTTTACAAACAGCAGAAATACTAATTGTGAGTGTAGCTTTTAGAGTGCTACATCACCTTTGTCAAACAGTGATATGTACTGTAGAACCATAAGAGGTTTTGGATATGATCTCTCATGATGTGTTCTGCTATTAATGAGAAGTTTCTACAACTTTTATGCTTTCTCAGGTCAGAAAACCTTGTGTGGGGCCCTGTAATATTTCTTATAGGGGGGCCTTTGGGGGAAAAAGTTTGAGAACTGCGTCATCTATTATTTAAAACATGAAGAATCTTCTTTTTTCTTTCCCAAGCCAAAACAAACAGAATAAGAGAAAGTTTGAGAAACATGAATATTATTCAGGTGTTTGGTTGAAGAAATTAGAACCTCAACCACACTGAAGTACAGCTAAAGAGACAATAATTTGTGCGTGTGTGCGGGTGTCTGTGTTTTTGAGCGTGTAGCAAGCGAGAGTTAAATAATTTATTTTTAATTTATAATTAACTATTTTGACTGCACGGTGGCTCAGTGGTTTACACTGTCGCCTCACAGCAAGAAGGTGTACAAGTACCGGCTGGACTAATTGGCATTTCTGTGTGGAGTTTGCATGTTCTTCCCATGTTTGAGTGGGTGGATAGGTGAATTGGGGAAACTTAATTGTCTGTAGTGTATAAGTGCGTGTGTGTGTGTATGTGTGTGTGAATGTATGGGTGTTTCCCAGAACTGGGTTCTGGCTGGAAGGGCATCCACTGTGTAAAACATGCTGGAAAAGTTGGTGGTTCATTCCGCTGTGGCGACCCCTGATAAATAAGGGACCGAAGTAAAATGAGTGAATGAATGAATGAATTATTTTCAACTGAAAAAGTTTCTTGAACATTAGAATTGAGTCTCCATTTTCAACGAATCAGAATCGATTATTTTTTGGAATCAACTCACAGACCTACACACACTCCTTCTCATCACCTGACTCTCAAACCACAAACAATCTCCCAGACCGCTCTGTGTATAAACCAAAGCTCAAAGATCTTCCACAACAGAGCAACACACCAGGCGGAGGCTTTGAGTCGAGGTGAGCTCCATCCGTGCTGTTCTGCGTGACCTACAAATGCAGACGAATACATTACCAGGCCTCCAGAGGAATGCAGGAGCTCCTCATGCATGTGGCGAAATTATATAAACTCCCATTCGTCAGACTGAGCTGCTTATATGAATAATCAATGCACCGTGTTGCTCTCCGCCCGTGGGCACAGATATACCCACTTCACGTAACGAACGGCTCTGATACCACACTGGTGAAATGACAAAGACCCCCGCCTCCGGTGAAGAACCGTCTCTCTCCACTGACAATACTACAATACCTCATAAAGAACACTTCTCCATAAATCTCTCTTAAATACCCTTCAGAGTCTAATGCTACAGTCACTAGCTTTTATTGACTGTAAAGGCGACAGTTCTTGCTTTGATTTTTTTTTCTCTGTGGAAATGGATTGTGATTTTTTTATGCACTACTTACAGTATATAAATGCTTCTCACATTATTTTAAACTATATAAAAATTAATAATGAAGCAAACATTATGATATAAACAAAGGGATACATTAACAGTAAAAGTCATTATAGGAACTAAAAAAACTCATATCCCTTTTAAATCATTTATAATAATTGTTTACAGAACTGACAACATTTTAGCAATTATTTTATTGATATAAATATTTTGGTAACACTATTAAAAGTGGCGAAGAACCTGTCTATTATTAAGATATTGGCTATTTATTGATATGACCACAGTGTACCCATTTTCTGATGATTACTTTCAGCTGGATAACGTGCCTTGTTATAAAGCGCGAATCATCTCAGACTGGTTTTGCGAACATGACAATGAGTTCACTGCACTCAAATGGCCTCCACAGTCACTATATATATATATATATAGTGCAAGATCTTACTACATCTCTACCTGTTACGTAAACACAACTATTACCATAATAACTAATAATAAGCAGCAAATTAAGAGTTTAATGAGACAAAAGTCAAAGTTAAGGGTTTATTAAGAACTGTACAATTGTGTAATAAAATGTGACCAAAAAAAAAAAAATCATGTAAATGATTAAATAAACAATAATAAATGATGAAGAAATGGCACAATACAATTATTTAAATAGTTTTTACATGAAACCTGGAAAATAAATGATAACCTATTACTAGGGCCAGACGAAATCTGCATACATTTTTGTTAAAATAATGTGGATTTATGCAGAATTATTTTGGGAGTATGATAACTAAAACCTTAATATATGAAATAAAAGTAACACCCTTTAAACTCGTATTTAATGTTTACAATGCAAATCCAATTAGATCCACTTTATTTGGTAAACAAATCAAGTCTTCTATATGAAATATCTACCAAAAGACCGAAAATATTACTCTACACACTGTATTGTAAATAAATCATATGAATATTTTCACATTAATCAATAATTATACTGAAACTAATTTAAAAACGGAATAATTATAAATTTACACACATTTACTCAAGTAAATGAACAGAATCAATGCGTGCGTAGATTCTGTGTGGGCCTACTTATTACTACTTCTATTGTATGTATATTTGTGTACTATATATACATATGTATATAATAATTCACAATATAATGTTATTAATATGTATTATAGTTATAAAAGTTACATTTGAAATTATACCAATAAAAACATAACATTAAAACAAAACATTTGATAAATCTCTTTCTCTCTCTCTCTCTCTGTATGTGTAAAAGAGAGTTAATTTCTCTGTGAATCTAGTAAATCAGTCATGTAAAACGGATTTTATACAACAATTGAATAAAACGCATGTTCATGAGAT
This sequence comes from Danio albolineatus, assembly GCA_903798035.1. Classification (NCBI taxonomy): domain Eukaryota; kingdom Metazoa; phylum Chordata; class Actinopteri; order Cypriniformes; family Danionidae; genus Danio; species Danio albolineatus. The sequence continues at coordinate 19,168,379 of CAIGQQ010004837.1, read as the reverse complement.
CCAGATTTTGGATGAGCATTTCACTTGTGCTGCCAGCACCAGTCTTTCTTTCTCTCTTCATGCATCCATCCTGCTCTTATTAACCCTGACACATCCATCCCTCTTTCAGTGGCTTTTCATCAGTGCTGTGCATAAGCTACCTGATAATCCAGACACTGACATGAGGCAAGTGTGTCACATTGACTATAAATATAACATGAGACACACTGAAAAGCACTTGCCTTCGCTACTCTTTCTTCATACTTCACTTATGCCTTCTCATTTTTACACAGTAAAAGCAAACACAAGAAGAGGTTCATTAAAATGATAGCTCTCCAAAAAATGAAAATGCACTCACCATTTACTCACCCTCAGGCTGTTCCAAACTTTGACTTTCTTTCTTTCTTTGTAAGAGTAAAGAAGATATTTTGAAATAATATTGGAAACCGTTATAGTAGGAATAGTATACTGTGGAAGTCAACAGCGTCCGGTTACATGATTTTAAAAAATATTCTCTTGTGTGTTAAACAGAAGTAGATGTCAAGTAAATTTTACAACTCACCTAAAGTTAAACAATTGAGTTAAACTGTTTTTGAGTTCATTCAGCCGTGCTCTGGGTCGACCACTTTTAGCTTAACATAAATCATTGAAATGTATTAGACCAGGGGTGTCCAAAGTTTTTGGGCCGAGGGCCAGATGCAAAAAACAAAAAGTGGTCGTGGGCCAAATTTGACAATTTCACAGACACGCATGCACACACACACACACACACACACACACACACACACACATGTGTGTGTGTGTGTGCGTGCGCGTGTTTGTGTTTGTCTGTGTATGTGTGTGCGTGGTATTATTATAGAATTATTTTATACATTTTAAAATCATAATATATATTTTACTCACCATAAACTCTGTTAATGTGAACAGTGATGTTGTGCTTTTTATTTCAGAAATGATGCCAAGTCAGGAGTGAGTCGTGTAGTAGATATACGTAGCAAATCACAGAGGTGGCTGTCAGTTAGATTGGTTCTCAAGTAACTTTTGTTTAGATTCATCAGTGAAAATGTTTGCTCACATATATATGTGGAGCCAAACAGACTCATCACCCTTTTTGAATGGCGTTTCATCAGGGGAAATTTGGATGAATCCAAACTCTTGTAAAACTTGGACATTTCCCCCACTCACTGTTGCTTTTCCTTTTTCTTGGTTGTGCCATGGCTCACCAAAACTTGGTTATCAATTATGTTTCCCTCAGTTTGGTCGGTTTGTTTTATGTCATAACAGAAAATGCTGCCTAATTGAAGGCACGTGATAGCGACACCTGGTGGTTATTTATTGAATTACGTTTATTTTTGTACAGCGGGCCAGATTCTATTAATATTTATTAAAAGCCTCGCGGGCCGCCACTAAACTGATTGCGGGCCGCAGATGGCCCGCGGGCCGTAGTTTGGACACCCATGTATTAGACTATTAGCATCTTTCTAAAAAAAAAATTAAATAATGAGTTTAGATAATTTTCCTATTTAAGACTTGACTGTAGTTGCAATTTTGAGTTGATTTTTGGTCAGTATGGCTAGGAATTACTTTCATTCAAGCGTAATAATCAAGGAACTAATCAAGATAGCAAGTGCCAATGATACAATGCTGTTACAGTTACCTAGCTGGCGACTATTTCCAAAAGCTGCGTATTACAGTATCATTGTGCCTGTTGTAGCCATGATGCGGCAACGTCGCAATTAAATTATAGTTCTGCCATATCTGCCTAAAAAATAGCAACATTTTTTGTTGGTCTTATACACGATGTAACCACACAAGAGTCAAACTTTGAATAAAAAAATTAGCAAAAAACATTTATATTTTATTTTTTTTGAGAGAGATGCTAATGGTCTAATCCAATTCAATGATCTATGCTAAGCTAGGCTAAAAGTGTTCCTGCCAGACCTGGAGATCAGGTGAATGGATTCAAAAACTGTAAACCTGAAATGTTTAATTCCATAAGGGACTTGTAAAATGAGCCTATTATTAAAAAAGGTGTAGTGTTTAAGGGGACCCTTTCAGGGAAAAAAAAACTTCTGTCAGTGTTAATACTTGAACTAAATGAATGAATGCTTTTGCTCCTTTTGTTATGGTTTTAGGCCTTCACAAAACATCAATGTGTTATTGCTGCATTCTAATATATTCTCATAATGCCATATTTGCTCTTCGCTTCTACGACACCAAATGCGCTGAGCTCCAGCGTGGGCCAAGCGGCAATGAAAATGGATTACGGTGACGCCAAGAATATGAGAGCCACATATGATTATGCGCTGCTTCAATATGGCTCTAGTGAGCATTATCATCATTCACTAAGAGATATGATGGCATAAAAACTCAACATAAATGAGCTTCTGCTGGTACAGTGGGTACATTGTTCCTTTGGACCGATATATCAGCCAGGATGATTAATAGGCTGATATTAGCCTATTCTGAAAGGCGTCGAGAGATAACCGTGCCTGGTCGATTAACAGTAGTGGAAGATTCCCCTCGTGGCAGTTTCAAAACATTGTAAGTCAACAGCATTGTCAACGTACACAGTGAGATGGGGATTTTAGAGTACACAGTGCACAAAATAAGCTTCTGAATGTACTGGTTTTATTGGGTTTAAGCCAAATATCAAACTCCATGACTTTTGCCTGAGTTTAACTAAAAAGCCAAATTTCCATTACATCTATTAAGCAGGCCACTGCTGTGCTTTGTGTTGAAATGGTTTTAGCTTGAATTAAAATTTAATAGCCACTATTAGAACAGCAACAGATTTGGAACCACTTAAGGGTAAGTGCAGTAAATAGTGAGTAAAATTGCATTTTTGGGTGGACTATCCTTTAAGGAATTTAGGCCCAATCCCAATTCTACCCCTTTAGCCCTTCCCCTTACCCCTACCCTTCATTTTGCACGTTCACGTCAAGGAGTAGTGGTGTCCCAATTCTCTTTAGCTTGAAGGCGTAGGGCTAAGGGCAAGCGGTATAGACCTCTTCGAAAAAAGATTTTTCAGGACCACACTTAAAATGGAGGGGTAAGAAAATTTCCCAGAATGCACCTGCCACAACGGCAGGATAGCTAAACCCGGAAGTAAAGAGATCCACAAATTTGTATTTTTTTTGTCATTAATATGAATTTTTATGACAAACAAACACATGTTTTAATATATTCTTAACCGCGTTCGTGTTTTACCGTCATGCTTTTTCAAAAAAAATGCAACAAAAAAAAAAACACGCTACATTTCGCGATCTATAATCCATAATCATAACTCATGTACAGCCGTCCCACAACATTATGACACTCAATGACACTGGAACACCCTGTCAGTAATATCTAGTGGCTGGGAATGAGCTTTTTACAGTGTCTGCTATAAAGTTAATGTCGTTTTTGTGTGTTACATAGATAAATATGGCCATTGTGTGAATTCACAGTATAGTTACGATCTTATTGACACATTAGATCGTTATTTTAACATAGTATATGCCTTAAGTGATTTCCTGAAGATAAACACCAAAAAATAACACAACTGGAATAACTACAGCAGTCGTGATCGTCTATTCTCATATGAATCATGAGATCGCAATGACATATGATGACGTGTGCAGGTGTTGAAGTGCTGTCCCAATTCTTAGGGGTAAGTTTTGAAGCCTTTCCCCTTAACCCTCGGTTGTAAGGGCCAAAGGGAAGGGGTAGGGGTACAAAAATAGAATTGGGATTGGGCCTAAATGTCTAATACACATAACACTAGGAGTGATATAAAAAACTGCAAAGAAAAATCACATTTGAAAAATGGAAACTAAAATGGGAAAAAAAACACAACACAACAATAAATAAATAAACAAATAAATAAAAATAATAATAAAAATAAATAAATAAAAAAAAAATCTCTGACTTCTAATGTCTGGAAAGTTCCACGCTACTCCTGAAATTCCAACACCAGTGGTATCTCTGACTAAATTATTGATTGTAACAAGTAATTATTTGGGTTTCTGTTTTTTAATTTAATTAGTCTGGCCACTAACTAGGAATTTCCTCTGTAAAATGTAGAGGTGGTTGTGCCTGAAAATAGATTAGATGTATTTTTTACATGATTCTTTGATGAATCATAAAAAAAATTAAAAAAAAAAACTATTCTGACGTAAATAATATAAATCTCCTCACTGTGCCTTTTGATCAATTTAACTGAACTTCATTCAGTTTAATTTAACAAGGTTATCCTTGCTGAATAAAAGTATTACAGGGGTCATGAATTCAGAAATCTAATTTTCCTTGATCTTTAGATCCTGCAAGCCTCAGAACTCAAAGCTTCCTTTTTACTCTAAAACAGCTGTAACCAAACTGACAAAACTTGTACATCAATCCAATATAATGCAGTGAAGAAAACGACAGTTTGCATTAATGCCCCATTACCCTGCCCATGAGAAAAATGCAAAAAAAAATTCAAGTTAAATTTTCAGGTTCAAATTTAGGTTTTAAACCCGACCATATGGAAAAAGACGTTTCAGTAATGTATTCTGTTCTTTTAAGGAACACTCCACTTTGTTTGACAGTTGCGTTTCATCATTTTATGAATTAATTCAGATGATTTCTGGGTTTGGTGGGAGCACTTGTAGCTTAGCTTAGGAGCTTATTAAATATTTGAATGAATTAGTTTAATGGATTAAAAAACAGTAAAACCTCTACTGTTTAACTGTAGGTGACTTGTAAAATGAGCCTAATTCCAAAAAAGTGGTGTTCCTTTAAGAAATTAAATTTAATCCATGCACTGCTGTCGGAAAAAAGTCATCAAACTGGATCTAACCAGGACAGAGAGAGAGAGAAGTGAGCGGCCCAGATGAGCAACAACAAGAGGACAAGCAGATCAGAGCCTCAAGTAGAGCCTCAGCTGGCAGAATCATTCAACAGCACACACGCAACACCAGCTTCTGGCCTTTAGGCAGGCTTTCAAAGAAACAGCCACATCTGACACTGGCATATAAGCAGAAAAGGGAAGAACGGGCTGAAGAACTGAGAAATAACACATGGCAAACAACTGACCCTATACAGTATGTGATGTCCCGTCCCCCCTTGAAATTTTCCACAAGTTTTGCTAGCAGTCATGGGGCTCTCACTATCAGTTTTGAGCACTAAAGCAAATTAAACTTTACCTACATTTCTTCATGGATGGACAGTTGGAGCACCTCTCGTCTGCAAAATTTACATTGTGAGCTGTAAAGCTGGATGAATATGATATTTATTTGAAATATAGGTGTTTTATAGTTACTGTTGTTGTTGCTGCTGCTGCTACAACAACAACAACTATAACTATAACTACCATAACTACAAATACAACATTCAAAATATCATGTTGGCTTTTTGTTCAAAATACTCATTTAAAATGAGCTGTAAAAACTAAATTCTTAAGTTTTTTGAGGGGACAACTTAATTGCTTTATGTTCAATCCACTTAAATTACTAAAAACTAATAAGCTTAATTCCTTTATGTTGCCCCATTATAAATCGATAGTGTGGAACCCAGCATATTTACAGTGTATTACTACTGTGATTTCTTACAAATATAAAGCATCCTCTGTGAATACAGGAAAAGAACGCTAATTAATATACTTTAATAAAAGGTATCACTTGTTGACATGAATTAACTAAATTAGATAAACTAACAATAAATGAAAGTTGTAGAATAGATTCATCTGAAACTCAATTTCTACATTTACTGGTAAATTACTAAAATCAAAAGTTGCATTTGTTAATAGATGAAGCAATGAACATGTATTTTATTAACTAATAATAAGAAAGGTTCATGTAAAAACTTTACATTAATCTTTCTTACATTGCTCATATAGTGAAATATAGCAAATGTTGATACTCAAAGTTAAGGCATTAATAGTGATAAATAACAGCAAACACTCACCGGCCACTTTACTAAGTACACCTTACTAGTACCGGGTTGAACGCACGTTTGCTTCAGAAGTTTTAATCCTTCCTGGCATAGATTCAACAAGGTACTGCAAATATTCCTCAGAGATTTTGGTCCATATTGACATTTTATTATCACACAGTTGTTGCAGATTTGTTGGCTGCACATCCATGATAAAAATCTCCTGTTCAATCACATCCCAAAGGTGCTCTATTGGATTGATATCTGGTGACCGTGGAGGCCATTTGAGTACAGTGAATTTGAGATGATTCGTGCTTTATAACAAGGCACATTATCCTGCTGAAAGTAATCATCAGAAAATGGGTACACTGTGGTCATAAAAGTCAGGTTGTGGCACTGACACGATGCTCAATTGGTATTAATGGGCTTAAAGTGTGCCAAGAAAATATCCCCCACACCGTTACACCACCACCACCAGCCTGAACCACTGATACAAGGCAGGACGGATCCATGCTTTCATGTTGTTGTTCTGAACCTACCATCCGAACATCACAGCAGAAAACGAGATTCATCAAACCAGACAACGTTCTTTCAAACTTCTATTGTCCAATTTTGGTGAGCCTGTGCAAGTTGTAGCCTCAGTTACCTGTTAGCTGACAGGAGTGGCACCCGGTGTGATCTTCTGCTGCTGTAGCCCATCTGCCTAAAGGTTGGAGGTGTTGTGCATTGTGGTTATTTGAATTACTGTTGCCTTTCTATCAGCTCAAACCAGTCTGGCCGTTCTCCTCTTGCATAAACAAGGCATTTGCACCCACAGAACTGCCGCTCACTGGATATTTTCTCCTTTTCTGACCATTCTCTGTAAACCCTAAAAATGGTTGTGTGTGTGAAGATCAGCAGTTTCTGAAATACTCAGACCAGCCCGTCTGGCACCAACCAACATGCCACGTTCAAAGTCACTTAAATCACCTTTCTTCCCCATTCTGATGCTCTGTTTGAACTACAGCAGACCATCTTTCCCATGTGTACATGCCTAAATGCACTGAGTTGCTGCCATGTGATTGGCTGATTAGAAATTTGCGTGGAGTTAATCCGCTGGACAGGTGTACCTAATAAATTGGCCGGTGACTGTATATAGCAATAACAAATAACAGCAATAACATAACTAATTTTTACATTTTCAGATCCCATGTTTTTATGTTTTGTATTGAAGTTTACGATGTGGAAATTACTGAAACTGGAGCTTTTTTCTTTTAGCAGGTTTTAGAAATCACACATTTTGAAATCGAGTATTGAGAAATTCAATTGCAAAAAAAAAAAAAGTATAAAATCTAGAAAAATTCTAATTCAAAATAATAAAAAAAACAGAAAAAAGAGACACATATTGGCCAGGGCTACAGTTAAAACAAACAAACAAGTAAACAAACAAACAAACAAATCAAACAAACAAACCCTTTTAGTAACTAAAAATGATTTCACAAAACAACAACAAATTAAAGAAGTCAGAATAATAAAGGCTACAGCAAATATTAAAAAAACAAACCAAAAAGCAAGACATTAACTCAAATGAAACCAAACACAACACATTAAAACACTGCAGTTACTAAAGTTGCTCAAATATAACCAGTAGACATCAATATTTTTCTATCTTCCAAAGAAAATCCTGATTCAATCGACCACTACATTACGCCTTGCAATACCCCTGACAGACTAAAGCGAGAAGAGTATAACAGGCATCCTAATGAGATCTATCTGCAGATAAAACCCGCCAGATGTTGTTGTTTTGCATCTGGGAATGGGGAATAGGGATTTAACTGAGACACCTATTAAAAAAAAAAAGAGCTTGGTGTGTGTGATTCTGGCTAAGTCCTGTTTTGGCATGACATGAATGAAGATTGGCATTGGCGCTGTAGTCATTCTGCCAGTGAGAGGAGCTACTGATCCACCCTAAACATAAGACTCGTCCCGCCAGTCTCTGAGGAACAGAGAGACGCTGGGTAAACAAACTCTGCTTCTTCACATCGCACTAAAGCTGAGGTTTGTTTTCTGAACACAAACGCAAAGCTACACAGGTTGTACACAAAAACGCACAGAGCTTTTATGTCCCAAAGGCGAAGCACACATGGCTGGCAGCACGTGTGACGGGGCAGAGGTGAACAGTGTTGTGTGTTTGGGGAAATGGGCTTTCTTTTTTCCTAGTTGTTGTTGCATTTCAAATTAAGCCAAACTACCATTCAAAAGAACTGAAATCATTTTGGATAATCAGGTTGTGCTACAAACTGAGTGAAAGGAACATTTGCTTTTGTGCTTTATTATTGTCCTTCATGAAAATAACGTTATGCTTGGTATTCTTCATGTTACACTATGGAAATATGTTTTGTTGTGGCATGTAAACAATTAAATGCAAGCAGAATGACTTAAGGATTTATTTCTAGCGCGTACTGGGAGCTAATGTTAAGAGTTATTAACACAAGAGTATTATGTTTGTATTTATGAACACCTGTTAAAAGATGAGCAGCTGCATTTAGAACCATTTTAGTCAAGATTTTGAAGAACTGCTAATTCCCAGATACAGGGAAATAAACTAACCAATTCTAGGAGAAATAAAAGCATGCAATTTAACTAAACATTTATTTTTCTATCAAATGAGACACCTACTTTTTTAAAAACATTTGATTTGACCAAGGAAGACAAAACACCAGAATTTACATGAGAGATGTTTGGAACATCAAAAGAGCAAAATACAATGATCTCTATTTTACTCTCATTAAAATGACAAAAATTTAAAGACATCCATGTTTTGACATCATAAAGACTGGCAGAGTCTACACCAGAGATGCTCAAACTTTGGCCCACGGCCCAAAGTTAGCCCATTCTAACTTTTGATTTGGCCCACCATTCCATTTGGGAAAGAAGGAGAATGATGGGTTGGTGGTTGGGGCGAATATCTTTGACAAAGATCATCATTTCCAATGTAATGTAATCGTTTGTGTGTTTTGTAAATTCATCAGATTAAAAAAAAAAAAAAATGTAAATAGACCATTTTAATGTGGTCATGTTAAACTATTTCCTAACTGTAACAAGAGGCACTTCAATCATAACTTGACATTAAAACATTGTCATAAAATTATTTATCAATATGTGGACATTTTTGCATTCTTGGAAGCTATGGAAATTAAAAATGTAAAACAAGAAATACATGTGTTAGTGTCATTGACAGTACAGGCAATGTTTTTCAAAAACAGAGGCTAAAGAAAGCATATACAGTATATATATATA
>CAIGQQ010004837.1:19135029-19159129 GCA_903798035.1 Danio albolineatus | reverse complement strand
TAAAAACAGTGCCACCCCTGAAAAAATAGTGTCTCAGAAACGTCTCATATTCCCTACAGTAAAGTGATATTTAATAAACATCCACAATATCGCTGTGAAAAGACTTATTCGTTGTTCGTGGTCTGCAGGTCTACTCAAAGCAATTTGTTAATTCTAATAAGTTGCCTTTTGACATTCAGTGTTGGAACTGTAAGGAGAATAATACCACCTAATTGCATCCAGTTTAAAACACTTCATTAATTGTTTACAGTTTAATGGTAGCTATTCCCCATAATTCACACAAAGCATAAAGGAACGTCGGAAAAAACATGGATGGAGGAGTGAGCAAGACTTGTGTACCTCATATGGAGACAGCAGGGGTTTGGAGAAAGCCGTTCCCCAGTCGATAGAGAGGCGCGGACAAGCAATCTGCACCCACCTATACAGGGGGAGGGAGGGAGGGAGGGATGGAGGCAGGGGGTGAAGAGAGAGAGAGAGAGAGAGTTAAACAAAGTGGTCCAAGATATAGAGTTTGCAAATCATTTTATGCATTTTGTGATTATTTCAGATTGAAAATAAAATCAGGGGATTATTATTCAAAAGGAAATGACTTGATCTGTAAGAAGAGATCAAAACATAATTGAGATTCTTTTTCTTCTAATGGAGAAATTTCAATGAGACTAGGAATGTGTTAAAAAACAGATGCTGTTCAAAGATGTATTTGATTTTTTATTGTAGTTTACATGATTATCTACAAAACTAGCCTGTATTAATGATTGACTGTCAGACGGATGGACACTATAGAAACTGATGGATGAATAGACTGCCAATTAGATTCACGCCAGGACTTTGACTAGGCCACTGCAAAGTCTTTAAAGGGGTGGTCCACTACGATATCATATGTTAAACTTTAGTTGATGTGTAATGTAGCTACTGTATGTGAACATAAACAACATTTCTAAATGAAAGACACTCAAAGTTCAACGCAAAGGAAGACATTGGCTATTACCGAGTTAGCTTAGCAAAGTTGGGGGACTCCAAAAAAACACATCCTTGTTAATGATGTCATAAACCCTTCAGGTTACAAGCATACACCCCCGCAGTGAAGGGGTGTGGCCAGATGTGCTGTAATATTATAGCAAGATGCTTCCTGGTGACATGGAGCTGATCTGCGAATCTCAGCACATTATGTTAGCTGACCAATCAGAGCCTCTTGAGCACGGGCTTTAGGAGGAATCAAGAAATATGACAGCCTTTTTCATGTTAGCTGAGTATCAGTATATAATCAAAGTAAGATAATAAAAAAAAAATAACGAGATTTTTCACAAATAAAGCATGAGTACACATTGCTTTGCACCCCATAAACACAATCAAGCTTAAAATACATTCTGTATCACCCCTTTAATGTGTTTTTCATCAGCCATTTTAAAGTTTCTGGTGTGCTTGGGATCACCAAGGTTTGCTTCAGCTTGTGGTGACTCAGAAGAACAATTCATGTTTCCATCTTTCAAGTTTTCTAGGTCCTGAAGCAGCAAAACTGCCCCAGACAATCACTCTATCAGCCCTCAACAGATTTTACTGTTGGTATGATGTCCTTTTTCTAGATCCCTAATTTCTTTGTTATTTGTTTAGGAAATTCTTGGACCTCGAAATTATGTCTAGATTTTGAGGATCATTTGGTCTACTTCACTTTGTCAGATAGATCCTATTTAAATGGTTTATTGATTTCAAAATGGTGTGGAAGTAAGCAGACCAGGGTGTGGCTAGATAAATTGAACTCATGTGTGATAAACCAGAGTAAGGTTTTAACAGGTGGTTTTACAGGTGGTTTTACAGGGCTATGTACTGTAGTTATATAATTTGTTTTCCCTTAACAATAAAAACCTTTATTCAAAAGCTGCATGATGTGTTTACATGTGTTATCTATGACTAATATTTACATTTGTTTAATGATCCGAAACATTAAAGTGTGTCAAACATGCAGAAGAAAAAAAGAATTTGTACAGACAGACAGGTTTATTTACTCGTAGAGAATTTATTTATATGAATTTATATACTGTTATACAATTCATTCATATATTACATTGTATTCACTTTTATGTTTTGTTTATTAATTTTATTAATACTTTCGCTGTTTTTTTATACAAATATTTATACAGTATTGAGTTTTACAAGCTCGGGTGTCTGTATTTAGCAGTTGTTTTAACCTAGTTATTATATTAACCAAATTTAACAAAACTAAAAACATTACAATATCATAACTTAAAATAAATGTTAACTGAAATACCAATTTTTCTTTTTCATTTAGTTTAACAAGCACAAAAATAATTAAATCTGATAAAAAAACTGCTAAAAACTTTGCACATATTTAAACAAAGGCACAAAAAAAAAATTTCATTTTATCTTCATTCAAAGATAAGAAAAAAATAAAATAAAAATTAAAAAATATATATATTTTAAATCGTTGCACACTATTTAAGATACATGTGAAGGAAAAGCGAGGCACACAGACACACACACACGCACACACACACACACACACACACACACACACACACACACACACACACACACACACACACATACACACTTGGCGAATCAGATCACAGCTCAGCTTGCAGGGTGAATGTAAATGTGGATATGAACCGCATTGATGTGCAACGCTGATGCTCTCCCCTGTAAATATAAGAGTAAATCTGCACTGCCCTAAAGCTTCCCTGCAATGCATTATTATTAAGACAAGCATGGAGTCAAACAAAATCAAGAAAGACAAGGCGAGAAGAGGAAGAAGAAGGATAGAGGACTGAGGTGAAGCATAGGCAGCGCTAAGAAAGGTTAGGTGAGCAAAAAACAACTGCAATGCCCTAGTCTCCACGGAGCTACCCTACATAGAAGCCAGACTAGGCGGCAGAGAGAGAAACAGAGAGATAGTGAAAGAAAGAGAGAGAGAGAGAGAGAGAGAGAGAGAGAGAGAGAGAGAGAGAGAGAGAGAGAGAGAGAGAGAGAGAATAACAGTGACATGAGAGGTGAGAGAGTCACATGAGGAACAATATGAGTGATGGTTGGCAGGCAGAGCCACAGAGTGTCTGGAGAAACTGCATTTGTCTTTTGAACGTGTGTGATGAATACAGAAGAGCTGAAGCAGGAATTGTGGGTATTTGGATGCCTAATGCAATGTAAAAGAACATTCAGAGAAATGCGCACACCTGCAGCTGAACTAAACGCTTGGGAAGCTGACAAGACAGAGTAAATGTACTACAAAGGAAGTGATCGTGCATTCGAAGAGAACAAGATCTCTATAATTCCATACAGTATTTCTTTTTTGCACACAGACAGGACTTTCCATATGTGTAATGCTTTTTTTTTATCTTTGATTACACTTTACAATAAGGTTTCATTAGCTAATGTTAGTTTATGTATTTACTAGCATAGACTAACATTCAACAGTTACTAATGCATTATTAACATCCGAATTCATGCTTGTTAACATTTGTTAATGCACCTTGAGTTAACATGAACCAACAATGAACTGCATTGTCATTAACTAACATGAAGAAACGCTGTAATGAATGTATTGTTCATTGTTCAGAGTAAACGTATTAACTAACATTAACTTTTTTTGTACTGTGAAAACTGCTTATATGGTCCTTCCTGACCATGCCCCACCACTAAACACAACCCTAAGAGAAAACCTCTGACAAATGTGTGAAAAAACCAATTAAGTATGTTTTTTTTAACGGTTTTAAACTACATGGACACAGAGCCTGTCCTCATAAACCACCTCAACATTGTATAACCCAAGTCATTATACAAATTTGTGTCCTCATAAACCACATATGAACAAACAAACACACTTTGACCACTTTATTATCAATATTTGTTTAAATGCTTATTAATGTAAATGTCAAATCAGCCAATTACATTGCAGCAACTCAATGCGTTTAGACATATAGAAGTGAACAAGATAATCTGCTGAAGTTTGAAAGGAGCAACAGAATGGGACAGAAAGATAATTTTAAGTGTCTTTGGATTGACGAGGTTGTTGGTGCGAGACAGGCTGGTCTCACTATTTTAGAAACTGCTGATCTATAGCAATTTTCACAAACAACCATCTGTAGAGTTTACAGAGAATGGTCAGAAAAGGACAAAATATCTATCGAGCAACAGTTGTGTTTGGCTAAAATGCACAAAACGAATGACAGGGTGACAAACTGACAGAGGTCAAATGAACGACTGACAGATATGACGGATGGATGAATAGGCAGATGATAGACAGATGGAAATAAATCAGATATGATCAACTAACTGGAATCTGTCATGTAGCTCAATTGCAGATTTTAAGACTTGAATAGGTTAATTGAAAATCAGTTTTATCAACATTAATTTTACAAACTATATTCTATTGCTGTCTTAGTTGTCTGTTTTATACAAGTTGCTTGGTTGGATAGTGATCAAATAGTTAATGCTGAAAAGAAAATGAATGAATAAGTCTTTATCTTTATTCTATATTGTCTGTGCCTGCATATTGATATTTACTGATCAGTTTGCATGACAGTTGTGTATGTGTTTGAATGAGATACGAGTGATCGCTTTCTGTTGGGTTTATAGTATAATTATAAGTACAGTGTAATAGTGTAATTATTTAATTAATAATTTGAATGTGTTAATTTATGAATGAATGTCAGCATTACAAAAATCATAATAAATATAAGTTTCATACATATTTTGTAACTTGTATTTATGTATTGATTAATTGTTAAAATTTCTTTCAGGTAAACTTTTACCATCTGTCCAAACACTGCATATGCAAAATTTTGACTAATTCTGGCACATTGCACACTTCTGTATTATTAAAGAGTATTGTCCCTTAGAAAAAAACGTGAGCAAAAATGTATTCATCAATAGCACCGAGCGTCAAGGCACCAAAAAAAAAAATCCTTAAAAAGATGTGTGCCTATCAATAAAAGCTGTAAAAAGGGCTAAAAGTTTAGTAAGGATGCCAATCAATTTTGACTGGTTATGATAACTTTTTATATTTGGAAGCCAACAACTTGAACATAGGCCACCAAATTCAAATCTGTATCTTTGTATTCTTTGATTATTTAAACATGTTTTCCAGTATCAGTAACATTAATCTTTATCAGCTAATACCAAGACCTCCAATGTATATTTTCAGCTTTCAAATACCTCACAGAGGTGTAAAACTGGGCAATAATTATCTTGATTGTCAGGCAGTCAGAAGCTTCAGTTAGAACTGTTATAACTGGGTTAAGAATGTCTTAGCGAGCAAGAGATCTATAATTCAAATCAAAGTATTGCTAGTTTGAATCCGTCAGAGGATCCAAAGATCTTCACAGCTGCGACTGGTCCTCATGACCTCTCTAATCTCAGCCTTGAGCATGACTCTTAATCCTCAGTTGTCCCCGGAGGTTGTATCATGGTACTGTACGCCTGTTGCCAAATGATCCACACCCCCCAAAGGCAAATGAATGAATGACAGCACGTTATTGAAATCATTTTCTTCAATCAAAATTCATCAAAAACCCTGATTTAAATGACGGGTGGATGACTCTTTTAATTTGGACACAGAATCATGCAACAGCTGCTTTGCTTGACTACTGTGTGTGGGAATTTGGTTAATCTCACAGTGGCAGACTTTGATGGAAGTCTGATCCATACTGAGGCTCACTCTGGCCAACACCACCCACAGAAAGAGGCTGCCTTGATGGACATGTGAAAGACCAACCGCAGTTATGCATATAAAGCTTAGGAGTGCACACAGATGCCAGAGTAACAAGGCAATTTGACAATATAAACCAGCCTTAACTACCATATTTGCGTGGTTACACTAATAGGTTAAAGTTTGGCAGGTTAGCATGACACTTGTTAACCCCTGCAGTAGAGCTGTGCAATATGGACAAAATAATCATACTGCGATTTTTGGAACAAATATTACGATTGCGATTTTGGCAGCTGTTTTTGCTTTGTCAAGCACGCTACATACACACATTCTAAATGTATTCAGTGCACAAGAAGTGCAGAACAAAACATTTCTCAATGAAATAACATAGTATTAAGTGTAATAAACAGACAATATAAAATAACTGAAGATGAACTAACCTCAGCTCTAGTTAAACACATACTGTACACAGTAGCACTCACTGCTGGATCAACAAAACTGTAATAAATTGTATTAAAAACAGACAACATGAAGAAATAAAGATGAACTAGCCTTAATTCCAGTCAGAGCAATAAATAAAAACTAACGTAAATCAAAACCTCCTATTCGGTTCTCTCGCTCAACTTTGTCATGCGCAGAGTGAGCTCTGATTGGTTAACATCTTTCTCCCGCTCAGCTTAGCTGTAATTGCCTGGTGTGCTGTGTCAGCTCTGATTGGATAACATATTAAAATAATGCATACAAGAACAAAAATAAATTAATAGGTAAAATTGCAGCCTTAAGCGATTTAATTTAACATGCGATTCAAGAAATTGCATGTGCTTAAAATCGCGATTTTTTTGCGATTGTGATTAATTGCACAGCCCTACCCTGCAGGTAGATGTAACTACAACCATCTGGACCTAAAATGCAATTTTTTTCAATCAAGAGTGAATCAAAACAAATCAGTGATTCTGACAGAACATGATGCAGCTTTTAGTTGATTGTGATTACAAGACAAGTTAAATTTGTCAAGACAAGCTTCACGTTTTACAACCTAACCAGATATCTAGATAAAAAAAAAAATTAAACACAACCAAAAAGGCAGATGGATGGATGGAGTTTTTACATGCTTGACTTCAGTAGTGCAACGCATTTCCAACAGAATAAGGATATTGAATAGAGGGGTGTAGATTTATTTTACTGGCACAAAAGCAAACCGTACGTTACCACTTTTTGGCACCCTTTCCAAAAGTGTACCTAGCATAACAGTAGACTTACAGTACTGCTGAATGCTACTGGAGAATCTTCACTAGCATGTACTACAAGCCAGGTGAATTACTAGACAACTACACATACCAAAACTTGTTTTTCCTGGAAGTCGCCCGTATTTCAGACCTATCTCCCCCCAGTCCTCAGCCTTTTGGTACAGTATGTAACACCCCCCTGGTCACCAGCTTTGGTATAGTATCAGATTGCCGAGGCCTTCCAAACCCGGTCAATAGTACAGTTACTGACACCACAAACATTACTGTGCCCCAAACAACCACCCACCCTCCATATAGCTCCATACTTAGCTAGAATTACGTAATCAAAAAGGTGGCAACACCAAAGCTCCAAAAAATACCAATGTATTTAATTAAAAAGGCTAACACAAAGCATGTGATGTTTAGAACACACCGGCTCTTCATCAGACTAATGATCAAAACCATGCCTACAAAGTAAGTGTACTGTTGGCAGTGGAAACACAAGCCTGATCAAAGTAACCTGTGCTAAACCGTACTGTACTGAACTGAACTGTACCACTCATTGGAAATGAAGTATTAGTGCCTTTAACCTCAACATCAAGACAAAATTAAGTTTTGAATTAAGCTGCCCAGATAATTTGTTCACCTCAAGAATAGCAATGTGTGCTAACAAAATAAACAGTGTTCCTCAAGGTAACACAGACCTTCTTGGTGCCACACTGTGTGGTAACATCCAGTCAGGAGTTACCTGTACAGAAATCCCAAGCAAAGATCATACAAAACAAAACAAAACAAAAAAAGTGTAGAAAGTCAGAGAGAGCCGATGGCAACAGGAGTCCTTCCTCAGAAGTCTAGTTCAAGGCAAAAAAAGCAGATAGAGAAACGAGGAATGGGCAGTAAATGCAAATTCGAACTTAGTACCTATATCAGAATCGGATTTCAAATATGCAAGGGGGGCTGAGGTTGCATCGGGAACCTCAGCACGCCACCAAATTCAATTTACAGGCTTATCAGAGGCAGCATCTGTCCCCTCGCCTGAGACAGCCCTCGCTGCGGGAGCCATACGGGCAGAGACGCACTCCTCCGTCTGGCCGCATCAAGCCCATTCTCCCAATCCACTTCTGATCCGAGGAGGAGAGGGGAGGTCAAAGACATGTAATGATGCCTGTTTTGCTTCCTCTGAAATGGCGCCATCAGCATGTGAAGGCAGACCTGATGAGGGCACGTTCCTGCTGATCCCCGAACCGTCGCCTGAAGGTGGGGGGGGCGAGACTTCACATCAAAGAGTCTAATTGAAGGAGGAAGAGGAACGGGAGCTTTGCCATTGACTGCAGGGGGGTTTTCCTCGCGCTGTTGGGAGCAGCAACCCCAGCCGGCTCTCCTCTCACCGTGTGGAAATAATGGATTTTAATTAGCCACTCGACCTGCAGCATACAATAGCACAATTAACCTTTCCAATCCACGGGGAAATAGGCATCGGTGCCTCCAAACATCACTTAAAGCCGACAGAGATGTGTAATTACATTATGCTTACAATAAAGGGCATATATATGCACTGTTGGATACTTAACGGAAAAATTTTCTTGAAGACAACCATCTGGTTTTTGCTTTAGACGTGTGAACAAAGGAGATTCAGGTTAGGTAATAGCCTTTAACTTTAAATCGGTCATTGTTAACTGTAAAACTTTGTGATAACTAGTTATAATGCAGTTTTTAATTCTAATCAATTTCATGAATAATTCATAATGAAGTGGCTTTTATGTGTTCACAGTGTAGATGACGCTGAACAGAATGTTTAGTTTTAACTTTGAGAGTTTTTGCTAGACGTTCTGAGACCATTCTGTTAGCTGTTTTCTATTGTTATCAAAGGTTTTGACCTTAATTGTGAAAATTATCAATGGTTTTGTTACAAATAAAAGAATTCAAACAACATCAGCCTGAGTAACTACAAATAAATGATGGTTTTGCTAAACTAACCATAGTTTAAGCATGGTATTTCTAGTAGAACAGTTTTTTTGGCAATGAATGATTAATTTAAATGCCAAAAAAGCAAACAAACAAAAACATCCTAATACTAACAAGTACTATAACAAGAGTCATTGGTAAAATCTTTATTTGTCTAAAATACAACATATTTTGGTACTTTTTCTTGGCAAGATATCTGGTTACAATGTCAGCTCGCTACAGTAACTGCAATTTTAGAAATGTTTCGACTGACCATTTATAGCTTTAGTTACATAATGTGATACGTAATACACAATATGCAATTTTGGTGAGGTATCGTGTTGGTGAGTGTGTGGAAACACTAATCTTAAGTGTGTGACGACTGGCACAAGCGATCACAGTTCTTGAGTTTACAGTATCTATGCTCACAGAGAGTGGACATGTACTGTTTGGACTGGAACAATCAAACATGCAGGCAGGTAATGCAGGTATCTTCAGTGAACTCCCTGCATGTTTATCTCTGTCTGCTCAGAGGTTGTCTACCCTCCAACAAAAAGAAAGAAAAGAAAAAAAAAAAAAGCAAGAAAAAAAAAAAAGCAAGATTAAATTATAGGAAGATAAATTGTGAGGGTCGAGTGGAAGAGTTCAGAGCAAAAAAAGTCATTTTCTTAACATCTCTCTTGAATTACACCTGGCTCAACGCTGTTATGCAGTACATTTAGATAAATTCATTCCTACCATAATGTACTATCCACTGGCATGATAATTCATTTTCAGCAAGAGCCCATTAAACTGATAAAAAACTAATTTAAACAAACAAATTAAGTTGAACATTGTTCAATTTATTTTGTTTGTTGAAATATAGCCCATATAAATTGTTTGCAACCAGTTAGCTTAAACATTTTTAGTAAATTCAATGAATATTTTTTGCTCAGTATAGGTATTTATTCCAGAAAAATCAACAAAAAGGGTTAGAAAAAATAAGCTTGAGAAATGAAAAGAACATCACCTTTATTTCTTTTATTTACCCTGTTAAAAGCCTTGAAGGAACTTTGTACATTTTTTCAGTTTGGTGTTTTGATAATCCAAAACATTTCATTTAAATCAAGGTAGAATTCAGCTCAGATTGCTCACCTGATCTTACGAGAGATTCCCTCAGTCTCATAAACAGCATCTTGCTCAGGCTCACACACTGAATGTAAGTTAGTCACATCCACTTATTTACATATCCCAGTATACACGCAGTAAAAACTATTACGGCTGATAATTTATTTGGCTGTAACGATATAGCCTTAATAGATCCCCTAATATAGCCCAGCTCTATGATAAATATAAAATGTATTGGTTTCATCTGTTATAAGTCTGCGTGCCATGCAGCAAGATGTTTAACACTGCCACACACTGCAGTGCTTCTATGATCAATATGACATCAATATTATGGAAGCCTAGTCTTCCCTTAAAAAAAAAAACTTCCATATAGGCATATTCTTTTTTTTTTTCTCCAAAAGTTATGCAGTTCAAAAGGTACTGCATAACAGGAATGACCCGCCTAGCAGACATCAAACACACCAGCCAGAGGATTCACAAACATCTCAGAGTATTAAAGTTGAATTGTATTTTCAAGTGCTGCGGTCTGTTGGTTTAGACTCCGCATTTTCAGGCCTGATATCGCCACAAACAGCCTCATGCTTGCTAGAAAACATCCCTGAATCAGGCATTCTGCTGTCTGATTTGACAACAAACATAAAATGTTGATTATACACTACCTGGCCACTTTTTTAGGTACCGCTCGTTAACCGCTTGTTAGCACACATTTCTAATCAGCCAAACACAAGAAAGCAACTCAATGCACTTAGGCATGTAGACATCAAGATGATCTGCTGCAGTTCAAACCGAGCATCAAAATGAGGAAGAAAAGTTATTTAAGTGACTCTGAACATGGCATGGTTGCTGGTGCCAGACGGGCTGGTCTGAGTATTACAGAAACTGCTCTACTGGGATTTACACGCACAACCATCTCTAGGATTTACAGGGAATGGTCCGAAAATAGAAAATATCCGTTGAGTAGCAGTTCAGTGGGCACAAATGCCTTGTTGATGCCAGAGGTCAGAGGAGAATGACCAGACTGGTTGGGATGCATGGAGGTGGAAGGGCTACAGCAGCAGAACACCACACTGAGTGCCACTCTTGTCAGCTAAAAACAGAAAACTGAGGCTACAATTCGCATAGGCTGACTAAAATTGGACAACAGAAGACTGGGGAAAAAAAACATTGCCTGGTCTGATGAGTCTCGATTTCTGCTGCCACATTCGGATGGTAGGTTCAGAATTTGGTGTCAACTACATAAAGCAAGGATCCATCCTGCACTTTTATTAACAGTTTGGGCTGGTGGTGGTGTAATTGTGTGGGGGATATTTTCTTGGCACACTTTGGGCCCATTAGTACCAACAGAGCATCATGTCAATGCCACAGCCTGCCTGAGTATTGTTGCTGACCATGTCCATTCCTTTATGACCACAGTGTACCCATCTTCTGATGGCTACTTCCAGCAGGATAACGCGCCATGTGGTAAAGCACAAATCATCAAAGACTAGTTTCTTGAACATGAAAATGAGTTCACTGTACCCAAATGGCCTCCACAGTCACCATATCTCAATCCAATAGAGCACCTTTGGGATGGGGTGGAACAGAAGATTCGCATCATGGATGAGCAGCCAACAAATCTGCAGCAACAGCGTGATGCTATCATGTCAATATGGACCAAAATCTCTGAGGAATATTTGCAGTACCTTGCTGAATCTATGCCACGAAGGATTGAGACAGATCTGAAGGCAAAGGAAGTTGAACCCGGTGAGTGTATGCTTTGATTTGTTCATTTTAAAGGTGCAGAATGTAAGTTTGACACCCAGTGGTTGAACTAGGTATTGCACTCCTGGATCAAAACAAACATTAGTGCAGGTTGCCAGATTGAGGACAGGAGCGAGTGATTTAAGCAGTGTTCTAAATGAAAGCAACGGCGCGCGATAGAAAGAATATTCTCCATTAAAAGTAGTTGTTGTTCTAATGAAAAGACGTCTATTTCTCACTGATGAACAACAGAAAACCATGACAATGATCACCTCAGGTACACCTCATGTGCTTTATTCAGTGTTAAATGCTCACAATGTGAGTTTGAATGCCCTTTTACACCTAAAGTTTATGTTTGTGATACTAATATTATTTGCTAATTAATAACCTCATGTGGAACTGAATCTCTTTCATTTCAGTCTGATACTATCCACCGGAGGTCGCATTTCGGTCACAGACGCATGCTTTTAGAGCCTTTCTGAATGAATGAACGAATGAATGAACAAATTAATGAATGAATGAATGAATGAATGAATGAATGAATGAATGAACGAAAGAAATGAAATACAAGGTTTTCCACCAAGGGAACCCGGAGTGCTGAAATATAATTGGTTAAACTGGCATTGGGCAGGTTAAAAGAACATAAAACAAAGAGCGTTCTGGCACAGAAAACACATTTTCAAAGCAAAATATCTGACTTCAGCATTGTTTTTCAGATAAACAAGAATGCTTACTTGGCATGTTTCTTAAATATCTGCAAACATAATATGGTATTTTTATGCTTTAGAAGAGTCAAAAACTTACATACAGCACATTTAATTATTAAAATGCAAGTTTTAGGTCTTATTTTCATGCTATCATCTCAAACACAGTGGTCTAGACACTGCCAAAGCTTTACTGATTACAATGGCTCAATTCTAGATTTGTTGCATCATTACGTATATTTTGTTGCAAGCTAGAATACTAAACACAGAGAATCGAAAACAATTACAAACTATTGATGATGATTCTCACTTTATTTTGAAGCTTATTTGTGGTTATGGTGGCTTTCGTTTTCATGCCCTACAACAAGTCGAAGAGAAAACCTGGCTCATTAGCACCGACAGATCATCACTATTGATTTTGAATTCTTGCTATTTTGCACGATGGACAGTACAAATGATTGATGATCATTATGTTTATTTCAAAGCCTTTTTTAGCTGTAATTTTTGTGCGCTATCATAAAAAGCAGCAACCCCCAACTCATTAGGAGTGAATGTTGTTGCTATTGATTTCTATGCTAATAGCGTATGCACAACAAATATTACAAATGATTTAAGATTATCACTGCATTCAAGCTTTATTTGGCTGTTTCGCTCTCATTTTTTGTGCACTACCATGAACAGAAATGAAAACTCTAGACATTAAAACAATATTTTTGAATGTGATTATTGCTTTGTTCTGAAAGAGAACTGTGCTATGTCAGACAGATTGCACTATTATGCATGTTTTTTCCCATTCTTTTAAAACCTTGTGTTTTAACACATTTAATCTTAATCATTACTTTTCGTTGTTGTTTTTATTTGATACAGTATACTTACATTTTGTGTTTCTTTTATTCTTGTTTTTGTAAAGCACTTTTGAATTTACATTAAGTATGAAATGTGCTATATGAATAAACTTGCCTTGCTTGTTTCAAACTTTTTTTTCATTTCATGTTTTGTTTCTGCACTTTGAGTCCTAGTTGGAATTATCACAAAGACATATTAAACAAAAGCAAAACCCTTGCTCATTAGTATTGATTGTCATTATTATTGAGTTTGATGTCTCTTGTACACGTCTCGTCTCTGACTTTAATTCTGTTTTTCTTAACCAGATCAAAACGAAATGAAAAACATCACTTAACATTTCTGATGTTGGTCGAATTTATAAGTTTTTAACAATTTACAGCAGCTTTAATTTTAGAATGTACCACACACAAGTAAAATTTCATCCCTCTTCAAGACCAACTCTTGTTACTATATTCTCATTCAAAAATTTCTAATGTAATTTTGATTTGTTTTTGTGCATTTTGAACATTTATCTTGTTTCCTTGAATCACCACAAGCAGACAAAAATGTCCTCATTACGGCTAAATGCACTATAGAAGTTACAAAATGTTGATGATTACTGTATCATCTTTTTATTAAGCCCTCATGTTTGTGCCCCTCCAAAAAAAAAAAACAAAAACTAAAATCTCACTCAATTATCTATTAATCTCACCACTGTGCACAACAGACAGAGCAAATTACAGACTATGTGCTTTTTTCATCTAGGCATCAGCCAACTGCAAATATCACTAATATTTTTTGCATGTGCATTTTGATTTTAGCTCTCATTTTCATGCACCAACATAAACAAAAACTAAAACCTCATTAAAATCAACTTTTGTTATATTAATTTATGTCATCATAGTGTCATTGGACATTCAAAACTATTGACTAACTTCTTGCTTTCTTATCTGCACTTTTTGACTGTCTAGGTGTCATTTTGAGATGGAAACTCTAGAATGACTGCCATCCCTACCATTTTTTAATTTTGTCATTGGACACAACAGACATTAGAAATGACTGAAAATGCTTATAATTTTCTCACACTACTCATTTTTGTGCACCACCAATTGCAGAAGTGGAAAAAAAACTGGCTCATTTGTACCATGTCATTACTATTGATTTTTAAGAAACGGCACTGTGCACAACAGACATTAAAATCAGACATTGCAAACTATTGGTTATGGCTTTGGCTCTTAACATTTATTTATTTGGCACCACGATCAAAAACGAAAAGTTTGCTCATTAAGGCCAACTATGGATTTTACCACTTTGCACATTCTACAGTGCACACAGCGGACATCTCCCCGAATGCCTACAGATGATTATCACTTTGTTTTGGTCATTTCTGACTACCTATCTTTCATCTTGATCCATAGACACAAACTGAACGGAAACCCTAGGGTTGGCTGACATGTCAAAAATCCCATATCACAATATAAGTAATCTCATATCCTAATAATGACATATATCACAATATACATTTAAATTAATTGTTAGGATATACTGTATATACACAACCTGACAAAAGTCTTGCCGCCTATCAAAGTTTTAGAAACATCAAAAATAACTTGACTTCTAGTTGATCATTTGGTATCAGAAGTGGCTAGTATGAAAAGCAAAGGCCTCTAGGTTACGCTTATTTTACCTTGATTTTTAAATATTTAATTAGGACAGTAAGGTCTGATTTTGCTCAGACAAAAGTGTTGTCACTTAACAGATATAATGCACAGTATAGAATATGAAGTCATGGTGCATTAATTAATTAATATTGAAATTAATTTTGTGAATGACTCCCATGAGCTTGGAGGACTGCATCCATACATCTCTGCAATTACTCAAATAACTTATTAATAAAGTCATCTGCAATGGCAAAGAAAGCGTTCTTGAAGGATTCCCAGAGTTGAATTCATCATCAATGCCTCCTCCATCTTACCCCAGACATGCTCAATAGTGTTCATGTCTGATGACTGGGCTGGCCAAACCTGGAGTCCTTTGACCTTCTTTGCTTTCAGGAACTTTGATGTGGAGGCTGAAGTATGAGAAGGAGCGCTATCCTGCTGAAGAATCTGCCCTCTCCAGCAGCACAAATGTCTTGATACCTGAGGCTGTCGATGTTGCCATCCACTCTACAGATCTCTCGCATGCTCCCATACTAAATATAACCCCAAACCATGATTTTGCCTTCACCAAACTTGACTGATTTCTGTGAGAATCTTGGGTCCATGCAGGTTCCAAAAGGTCTACAGCAGTATTTGTGATGGTTTTGATGCAGTTCAACAGATGATTCATCTGAAAAATTTACCTTCTGCCTCTTTTCCAAATGATCAACTACAAGTCAAGTTATTAATTTGTTGCTCTTACAACTGGGATCAACGGCAAGACTTTTGTCAAGTAGTGTATACTGACCACATGTAAAGGGCTATTTCTTTTTTACACTTTAAAAAGCATAATTGGAAATGTACTCATTTATATTTTAATCAAATTTAGAACTTCTGAGCATATTTGATTAAAAATGTAGAAAAAAAAACATATTCATAAAATATAAAACGCTTTTCAAAAATGAATGAATCCAACATAAAAATGAAATACTGCAAAATAAAATACTAAAATGTAAACATTATACTTTTAAGATTGCAACTCTCACAATGCCGTTATACTTGTTTCTGTCTGCATCCCTGTAATGGCATTTAATATTGTGCCTATGCAAGATTATGAAAAGTATTACTGTAAACAATGTATTTTGTGACACCACGAAATAAATGATAGAGCAAAACATAAAACAATAGACTTTATATTTATATTAATATAGTCATATTGCACAGCCCAAACACCATACTCATTAGGGCCAATTGTTCTAACTATTGACTTTCCGTTTACCAATGTGCTCAACAGACATGTGTAATTGATTAATTGTTCAAGGTATATAGTATCATCCTCTGGTCTGGTCTTGTTTCTCCGTGCAGGACATTTTGATTAACCTTCTCATTACAGAAACGACTACTAGCAGACCACATCTTCACTATTCTCTTATCTTCTCCAGGACCTCATGTACATCTTCAGCGCAGCATTAATCAACACTCAACGTTGTGCTCTGAAATGTCTTCCTCTGCTCGTGTTTCTGCCAAGATGACAGCAATCTGCAGCAGTGGCTGTCATTAATGGTGGAAATGAGAGGAGGAGAGATAGAAGTGTAAGTTTCTCATGGTCATGGTTGTGTTAGGATTACATATGTGTTGTCACTCACGTGGCGTGAGAGCAGCACGACTGATGGGGGCGGCTGATCTCTCGCTCGATCAGTTGTTTCATGTTCGTTCCCTTTTTAACAGCCTCCACCACCTCTTCATTCTCTCTCTCTCTCAGACCTTTCTGTCCCTCCTTCACCCACTGCATCATTTTAAGGGGGCTGTAGTTTCCTTCTCTTTTCCCAAATGGCAGAGGGCAGGCAGCATGTGTGTGTGTGAGATCAGCATATTTGGGGATAAAGTGGTCCCTCGCTATAATATGGTTCACGTTTTCGAGGTCTCGGAGTTTCGTGGAATTTTTTCATGCAATTTGACATGATTTTTGTTCTCCTCCGTGTCTACTGTACAGTACAGAATGTGTTCAGCCTCCCAAATTTACATAAATCTTTGATCGCTAGCAGTGTGACTCTGAAGTGCTTTACTGTATGTTTGCAAGTTTTCTCAATGTTGATGAAACGCTCTTCACCGTCAAAAGCCCCTACGGTAGCACCTGAAGGCAGAGGAGGGTGCCAACCATCGCACAAAAAATGAAACTTCTGGACATGCTAAAGGAAGGTAGAAGTTACGCGAAAAGTGCATAAAGTATGTAGTGAGAGGTTTTACAGCCTTAAACACTTATAATAATTGTAAAAAATAAAGCTGACTACTTTGTGGATTTTGCCTACTGTGGGTTATTTTTTTGAATGTAACTCCCACGAATAACGAAATACCACTGTAGTTGATGCAGTATATATTTTAATTTAATTTGAATCTAATTCAATTCAAATATTTGTTTCAGTTTTTGGTGTGTATAAATAATGGAAAAATAGGGATGCTCATCTAATCAGGTTGCAATACAGAGTACAATTTGTGAATAAATTATTATTCAAATTTCAAGATGTAAACTTAGATATAAAAGATGTAAGCTTAAAACAATAGATTTTTGTTGAAAAATTGTGTCATTTACTATAACAGTTGTGGTAGTTGTAAATGAGTTTTTAGTTAATAAAAACTGAATTGCTTCTAAAGTTATAGAAGTTATATAATTGTATAAATGTAACCATATTATCTGTTAAATTCTAAAGGTTTCAGGGTTTCAGATATTGATTGTTATCATTAAATATACAATTTAAACATAGTGCAGAAAAAAAATCTAAATAAATAAATATTCTTATTAAAATCCAGAAATAATTTAGATAGTGGATGCCTAATGTGCTGGATCATCCAGTAAATATTAATATTTAGGAACCATAAGTTAATGCCTAGTCATTTAGCTTCTTTTAAATTATTGTTGCCATAGAAACATTCTGACAGTTTGAATCAGTTAATTGCCTCATTTAAAAGAACACCTTACAAGAAGACGCTTACAATCCACTCATCCTGTGATCACCTGTAGAAGCATTGTCTGCAAGTTTATTATCTGTTTGTATTCATATTTTATCTCAGAAATTAATGTTATGTACATAGATAACTACAGCTTATTGTATGTACAGCTTTTTACATAGTTTCACTGTTTCAACATACTCAATGTGGCATGGAATAAAGCAGCATTCTCCCCCAATCTCACGTGTTGGAAAGAGTTTATCTGTCTGTCTAACTTTGGGACGAGAGACACCGGAGTGAGGGCAGAACACCTAAATTTTGGTTTGTTTGACAGAACATAGAAAGAAAACATAAAAAAATAAATGTATTTAAAAAAAAACAAACAACAAAACTACACTATGTAATTCTTTTAATTAAAGGTTTAAGATTTTTATAATCAAATCTTTTAAGAAACTGGACAAATTTATTCACTGAATTAAACCCAGACAAACCATGTTTTCTTCCACTGTTCTTAAAGGGGCAGTTCATCAAAAAAATAAAACATTCTATCATCATTTACACATCATTTCAAACCTTTATGAGTTTCTTTCATCTGTTGAACACAAAAGAAGACATTTCGAAAAATGCTTTAAACCTGCAAACATGAACTTCCATTGTTTTAGTTTTCCTACTATTGAAGTCAATGGTTACAGGTTTTCAGCTTTCGTTAAAATATCATCTTTTGTGTTGAACAGAATAAAGAAACTAATAAAGGTTTAGAACAACTTGAGGGTGAGTATATAGTGAGTAAACATTCATTTCGGGTGAACTATTTCTTGAATAATCCCAAAACTCAATAATTCCCAATAATCCCAAAACCCACCACAGCAATAAGACACAAGCCACAGAGGAGCTCCTCACTAAAACCAAACCTGAGATCCCGGCCTGACAGTGATATTTCAGTGTGTGCACCTTCTTCTTTATACAACACACAAAAGCAGCTGTTCGATTGTGAGACACAGAAAGCATGAATGTAAATGTAGACGGAGGTGAGACTCACGCATCGACGTCTGCCAACAGCTCCAGTTTCCTGGGGAAGATCTCAGAAAGAAGCACACGTGTGAATGAACGGCCCAAAGACTTCAACTGAGACTCTAAGTGCTAATTCAGAGAGAAAAAGAGAAAGAAAAAGGAATTGAATACTGATTGATACTCTTATTTACATATAAAAACAAGTAATTTCATGCACGGAGCTCAAGGTCAGCGATAACAGCCCACATCAAACAGTCCTCACAGTGTGGGAGGAAAAAAAAACAGAAAATCTTGCAAACCAAAATTTCCCAAATTTACTGAGGAACAAGAAAACTGCTTTCAATGGGCTAATGAGAAATCTTCACAGAAGCACTGATGCTGAACTTGTGTAAACAGCTTGTTTAAAGTCTTTATGCTCTTCAAAGCTTTAGTAACCACCATCAGTTCTGTGTTGCTAACATGAAATGGACAGCTTTCTTAAAAATAAATGCATAAATAAATATCATAATAATAAAAGTATTATTTAAGATAGCTCAGTTGCTTTATATATATATATTATATTATTTATATAAAAATGTTTTATATTTAATATTTTTTTGGTTGAGTTTTTTAAAAATTCTAAATTTGTAAGATGAATCTGGGCAACATTTTGTTAGCAAATTTAATACTGGTCAGAATTTTGTTTCTTGTTTAGATTAACAGATAACATTGAATTGTTGATTTAATTAAATTTCATTACATTCACATTTAGAATAAGTCTGCTAGCATTAAAAACTCGCATAAAACTAGCATAAAAAGTTAATCTTAAAACCCCTCACAATTGTCTCAAAATAAATGTTTATTATTCATGAAAACTGTTGTTGATTTTGAAAAATCAGTGTTTTCAAACAACTTATTGTCAATGATTTACATTAAAATTCAGATTAAGTGCCACTTATCATCAGTCATTTAATGGTTGTCTCAACTGAAAGACAATAATTATTTAAACTCTGAGACATACTTTAAAACGAATCAACAAAATGGCTTTGTAGTCCTTAGAAAACAGACATTATATATCATTTTATATGTAGAAAGAAGATGACTTTAAAAAGTGATTTTTCAAAGAACATTTCCCATAGATCACATCATCCAGCTCAATTTAAGCCTAAGCTTGTAAAGATCACTGCTGTCCTGTTTAGAAAGTCTGTCTTATCTCTCTGAACTGATATTAAAATGATTCACTGTCTAGCCGTCCACAAAGGCACAAAGGAAATAATTTTTGTCCATTCAATTCCTATTTTGGTGTTACTAAGATAATGTCACAGCTGAACTGGAGAGAGGGAGAAGATGGATGACTCATAAGAAAAAGGAACAAAACGGATAAACCATGTTGTGAAAACAACATTCTGAACTAAACGATAATCCCACAATGATGATAATCCATTATTATCATTGTTGTTTAGTCAAACTTTGCAGGCAAATTTCATGTATTTTAATCGGCATGTACAGTATGAGACTGAAAAAGGGCAAAAAATAAAATAAATTTCAAAAAATAAAATAAAAATAAAAATAATTTCTAGAAATTTTGGAAAAAGGAATTTTTTAATTTTGGAATTATTACAAGTTGGAAACTTTAGGGCAATTCACGGGAATTTACTTAAATTACTTAGACATTCAGAGGAATATACATATAGATGCCGGCAGCTAGCTCTCTGCAACTCTCACATGGTCGCCCACTGAAGCTAAGCAGGGCTGCGCCCAGTCAGTACCTGGATGGGAGGCCACATGGGAAAGCTCGGTTGCTGCCGGAAGTGGTGTTGGTGAGGCCAGCAGGGGGCGCCCAACCTGCGGTCTGTGTGGGTCCTAATGCCCCAGTATAGTGAAGGGGACTCTATACTGCTCTGTGAGCGCCGTCTTTCGGATGAGACATTAAACCGAGGTCCTGACTCTCTGTGGTCAATAAAAATTCCAGAATGTTCTTTGAAAAAGAGTAGGGGTTTAACCCCGGCATCCTGGCCAAATCTGCCCATTGGCCTCTGTCCATCATGGCCTTCTAACCACCCCCTTATCCTAATTGGCTTCATCACTCTGTCTCCTCTCCACCAATCAGCTGGTGTGTGGTGTGCGGTCTGGCGCAGAATGGCTGCTGTTGCGTCATCCAGGTGGATGCTGACCACTGGTGGTGGATGAGGAGATCCCCCCCCATTGTGTGTAAAGCGATTTGAGTGCCCAGAAAAGCGCTATATAAATGTAAGGAATTATTATTATTATTATTATCTATATACTGAATATGCTGTATAAACAAACTATAATCAGTTTGGTATGGTATTTCCTTAGTTTGTTTTTTTCACCTAAATGTTTGTTCAATCAGTAGATTTTTGTTTATACAATGGTCAATTTTGGTGTACAATAGCTTACAAGACACGCACATTTTGTTTAAAAATAAATTTATTTAAGTTAAATAAACAGATGGACATTTTTTTTAAGATTTTGAGATTTTGTTAAATTCACAATTTATTCCCATTGATTCCCATTAATCCCCATGGAATGTTCCCAGCCTTAAAAATTCCTGGAATTTTGCAACCCTAGCTGGACACATATGAATCATTGAGCTGACTGGTTTGATATTGACATCTGTACGTCCAGTACTTTAATACATTGCTACACTTCTGACAACGGAAAAACATACTAATTACACTATAATCATCAAGCTTCTTAAAGGAATTTTCACTTAAATTTTTCACTTCACTTAAAAACACAAATGTCACCATTTACTCACTCTTCCACTCGTTCCAAATCTGTTTGTGTTTCTTTCTTTCATTAAACACAAAGAAGATATATATATTTTTAATTTTGGAAAGCGGTAACCATAGATTTCCATAGTACTTATTTTTCCTACAACAGTATGTACGTCAATGGTTACTGGTTTTCGGCATTCTTCAAAATATATTCTTTTGTGTTCAACAGAAAAAAGAAACTCAAAGTTTTGTAATCACTTGAGGGTGAGCAAATGGTGGGTAGGTTTTTATTTTTGGATGAACTATCCCTTTAAGGTCGCAAAACTCCTACTGGTAGAATAACAAAGACCACAAAAGGAGGTAGAGGAGTTCCACATTTAGCTCCTGTGCTCTGGGATAGCTTTGCTGAAAATGTTCAGCATTTAGGCTAACTGTTCAAATTTAACTCTAGATTAAAGACATATCCCTTTCAGCCAAGCTTTTGCATAATGTACCTCATGACTGCAGACTTACCAAAGCAAATTAATGTTTACCTTTGCTTGAAATGTTAGGATCAGCAGCTACGCTAATATTTCTTCATTTGCTTTCTGTTTAACCAGAGATTAAGTATGATCACCGAAAGTAATCGTCGCTAGAATTATGTTCATCTTGCTTGTATACCATCACAACTTTCAGGCTTGTATCATCCCAGAACTGTACATTTTAGCAATATGGACAATATTTTGACACAGTAACCGTTGATAACCACTTTACTTTAATTGTAAAGTAGAACGATGCCAACTTTCTGCAAAGCTTTGAAACGCCGCAATGAAGAAAGCATTATATAAATAATAGGGCTGTCCAAGAATTAATCGTGATTAATCACATCCAAAATAAAAGTTTGTTTTGACATAATATGTGTGTGTGTTATATATATTTATTATGTATATGTGATAAACACATTCATAGAAGCCAAAACTATATATAAAAAAGTTACATCAAAGTAGTTACATCATATTCAAATGTAAAATTTGTATCATACACATATATTTTTTATATATCTAAATATAAACCAACATTTTATCAAGTATATGCATGTGTGTATTTATATATTCATAATAAAATATACACCGTACACACAGAAAATATTATGTTAAACTTTTATTTTGGATGTGATTAATCACGATTAATTTTTTGACAGCCCTAATAAATAATTGTGAATTTCATATTTTGCAGAAAATAGCAGGCAACAATTTAAGTCTTGACCCATTAGTGTTGCCAAATCTTACTAGAAAAAACAGTAAATATGAACAAACCTATAATAAACCTAAACATGAATGTTTTCATTTGGAAATAGTCACTTACCAGAATACTTCATAAATTGGATTGCTTAAATTAAAAGATTGACAGGCTTTGCATATAATATGTGGACATGACAAACATTTCATAAGATTTTATTCATTAATGCAAGTTCTTGACAACCTTTATTTGCATATTTGCAATGTTTTGGCCTTATTAAAATGAAAAAAAGTTGTGAAACTAAGTGTGAAAAGGTCTGTTACTGTACATGTAGAAAAGTAAACACATCTATTCTTTGTTAAAAATGTACACTTTCACGGATCTCTTCTGGCATTATTTCACCTTCACTGGAAAACCACAACTTAATGCTAAACTGTGTAAATGACTGTCAAGTGCAAAGAGCTGTTAAAATGTACCCCACTGTTAGTGTAGCAGGTGGCACAGAAATTACACACTTCACCTTTAATTGAAAAACAGCACAAGTCGTTAGCAGTCCCTATAATACGACAGAAGTCTGACTGTTTGCATGTAAACATATTCCAATGCACCTTTTATTTGTTTATTAACCATCAATGCTAATGATTCATTCCCCAGTGATCAGCAGGGGGAAAGTGAATAATAACACATTTCCTGCTCACTTCAGGATAAAGTGATGCATTACCAGACTCTCCCCACACACTTTGAAGTGTGAAACCCAGTGGACCACAAATATTACCAGCAAAAACCTCCAGACATCAGTGAGGAGGTGTTCAGGTGAACGGGCGGCTTCAAAGAACAACCATTAGAAAAAAAGGAAGGGTGGTGACAGGGAAATAGCAGACTATACTGTTCTTAGTTTGCTTAATTAACGAAGATGAACTGAAGACGGTCTAATTACTTTTATATGACAGATAGATAATATTTGTTATTCGGATCAAAACACAGTTATTCAATAAATGTAAATTTTAACAAAACTCTTTTATTTATTTTTATTTTATCATGATTTAAGTTCATTCATGCTTTTATTTGATTTAAATAAATTGTGGTTCTCAAGTGGTTTTACAAAAGGGAACATTAAAAAAAATAACTAAAAATTTTCTGATTATTTTTTATCTTTATTTCTTTAGAAATTATGTTTGAATTACTCATACAATTTGTATTAATTGCCATTAAGGCCCCGTTTACACTAATACGTTTTAGTTTTAAAAAGGCGTTTCATCTAGCGCAGGGGTGTCCAAAGTTTTTGGGCCGAGGGCCAGATGCAAAAAACAAAATGTTGTCCTGGGCCAAATTTTACAATTTCACAGACACGCATATATATATA
>CAIGQQ010004837.1:19046331-19134629 GCA_903798035.1 Danio albolineatus | reverse complement strand
TTTTTTTTTAGAGTGTATATATATAAATATATATGTATATGTATGTATGTGTATTATTATGGAATTATTTTCTACATTTTAAAATCATAATATATATTTTACTCACCATAAACTCTGTTAATGTGAACAGTGATGTTGTGCTTTCAATTTCAGAATTGATGCCAAATCAGGAGTGAGTCATGTAGTAGATATACGTAGCAAATCACAGAAGTGGCTGTCAGTTAGATTGGTTCTCAATTAACTTTTGTTTAGATTCATCAGTGAAAAAGTTTGCTCACATATATATGTGGAGCCAAACAGACTCATCATCCTTTTTGAATAGCGTTTCATCAAGGGAAATTTGGATGAATCCAAACTCTTGTAAACTCGGACATTTCCTGCACTCAATGTTGATTTTCCTTCTTGGTTGCGCCATGGCTTGCCAAAACATGGTTATCAATTATGTTTACTTCAGTGTGGTATACTTGAAGGCGCGTGATAGCGACACCCGGTGGTTATTTATTGAATTACATCTATTTTTCTACAGCAGGCCAGATTGTATTAATATTTATAAAAAGCCTCGCGGGCCACCACTAAACTGATTGCGGGCCGCAGATGGCCCGCGGGCCGTAGTTTGGACACCCCTGATCTAGCGTTTCTGAAAAGCTCCCCGTCCACACAATGTCACTGAAAATGCATATGACGTGACCATACACACACTCTGGCATGCGCTGCAGTGTATGCGGAGGTCTGTGCAGGCAGTCAGCTGGTGCTACGAGCACACCTCCCAAGGTGAGAGCAGCGCACGTCGGAAAGTTCATCAAGGATATATTGCTGGATTTCATTTTACTATAGTTGTTAAACTTGATATTTAACTCATCTTGTCTTTATATCCATCGACTCTTCGGTCTTTGGAATCTATTACTTGTTCTCAGGTAACTTGTTTTGGCTGAGTGCAAAGATAAGTTAATATATTAATGCAACCACGTACACGGACTCTGCACATTTGATTGATTGCTTGCCTTTATTTCCTATATTGTACAAACTTATTGTACGTTATACTTTTATAACGGCCATTATTGATTATTAAAACAGATTTTCAGAAAAAGAGAGAGGCGGTGTATGTTTCGTATTTTTTAATGAAAATGAAAGAAGGCAGTTATGTTATAGGCTCCATTTTGTTATAAATATGAATTCAGAGAAGATGACGGTCATATAAATATGTAGCTTCATGTTGCCTCAACATTTTTGGTGCCTGTTAAATTGTTTTAATGACAAAATGAATATAGGCAAAGTCTGAACTTAAAAGGAAAGGATGCAAGAGGATTGCGAAAAAGTCCCAATCAGACATGCCATGCCACGCCTCTGTTTTCAGATGTCTCCGTTTTCCACCATCCACACTGACACGGAGCAGCAGCACTTTAAAACCAAAACGGCCGCATTACTGTTTCCAAAACTCTCCAATTTCAGCACCCGAAAACTGCAGGGTAGTGTGGATGAAAGGTGTAACCGTAGCATGCATGTATTAGTGTATTAATGAATAAGTGTAAAGGGACCTAAATATTTACTCTCCCTCCACTTCTTCCAAACTTGTTTGATTTTCATTCTTCTGTTAAACACAAGAAATTATTTTGAAGTAAGCTGTGAACCTGTAATCACTGACATCGGTATTATTTTTTCACAAAATAGAAGTCAATGGTTAAATGTTTTCAGCTTTCTTCATAATATCTTCTTTAATGGTCAAAAGACAAATGAACTCAAAGATTTTATACCATTTGAGGGTGAGTAAATAATGAGTACATTTAAATAGAGTGAACTATCCCTTTAAATATATTTATCACAAAACTCTTAATAAAAACTTTATTTCAACCACAAAAAAGTCAAATGCATGCGTTCTCCTTCCATTCTTTATTTACTATCGACTAGATGTTATTACATGGCCACTTCCTAGCAATAACTTCAATTTAGCATTGTTTAATTTGATACTGCAGAATCAGCATTTTTAGCACAACATAAGACCCTGTCAGATCAGACCTAATGCACATTTTAGAATGAAACCCAGCAGCTGAGAAGAACAGATCTTAAAGACAGGAATACGCCATGGAGCGAAAAAGCACTGGGAGCTATAGGGATCTCCTTCAGAATCACCATCCACTGTCTATTTATCTAGGTGCTGAATTCATCTCACTCGTCTTTATTATGCACGCCAGTTAAAAAGGATGAGACGGCAAAGAGAGAAAATCTGCCAAAACAAAGTGCAATCCAAACACATACAAATGAACAGATGAAAACAGGCAGAGAACAAACAGAGAAAGATCTGAATGAAAAGTAGAAGAAGAGAGTGAGAAGACCAGGCCTTCAAAAATATTTGATTAAGACCCCTGGTGAACCTTCCCCCTGGCCAAATGCCGCAGGGTGTGTGTGTGTCTGTGTTTTTCAGTGCAAGTATAAGACATCTTTACACTGACAAAAAACATACTGTAGGACAATAGGTAGCAGATGGTCTTACCTCCAAAATTTTGGGGTTGCCCTGACGACCAAGGGTGCCTAGGATGAGGCCCCACCTCTGTGCTGAGCGGGCACTCTCTATGGCCTTCAGTCTGGTGGCCCGCATTGCATCATGGTCATAATATTCTCGAGAAAACACTTTACTGTATGGGTCATACCTGCAGATATAGAGGACAACAATGAGATACTAACCAAGCAGAAACATGAATATACATGACCTAGAATGTAACTTTTCAATAATTAAACTTTACATCATGATAGCAGGATAGTTGGTCTAGATTTTTTTGGATCCACATTGTGAAACCCACATAGAACTTACAAGGAATTCAAGTGAAACACACCAGGAACAAGCTTGGAACATATGCTCACCTTGGAATTATAAGGTTCTATCTGCGTTCTGAATGATTATGAGATATTGAGCTTCAAAGCTTTACATCCCATAGCAAACAGTACGTGTGTAACATTCATTCATATTCTCTTTTTGGCTTAGTCCCTTTATTAATCTGGAGTTGCCATCGCGGAATGAACGGCCTACTTATCCAGTATATGCTTCACGCAGCAGATGCCCTTTTAGCTGCAACCCATCTCTGAGAAACATCCATACACACTCATACACTACGGACAATTTAGCTTACCCAATTCACCTATACCACATGTTTTTGGACTTGTGGGGGAAACCGGAGCACCCGGAGGAAACCCACGCAACCACGGGGAGAACAAGCAATCTCCACATAGAAATGCAAACTGACCCAGCCGGGGCTCGAACCAGCAACTTTCTTGCTGAGAGACGAACGTGCTACTCACTATAACACCGTGGGGCCTACTACGTGTGTAACATTTGTTTTTTAAATAAAAAGTTTTAAAATGTAAACAAATTATTTAAAAAATCCCATAATGTAAATAAGTTCTCAATTAAAAAGAATATGTCAATAACTTAATTTTTGAAAAATTGATCAGATAGAACCTTATAATTCTAAGGTGACGACATGTGAAATGTGGTTTCAGATTTTTTTTTTGTACTGTAAGACCTGTATGATTACATTTTTACTCACAATAATGCTATTCTCTTTTGTTCCGCACGTGATTGTAACAATTTAAGGAATTAATGTGCTATTTTTTTTTGTGGTTGTTCTGACGTGATTTTTGGCCAGGCTGTCTAAGAAAGTTTGCACTCTTTGTAAATTAAATATGGTCAATTGAACAGGAATCTTGCAATTTCTCAGATTTTAGATTAAAAGGGGTTTTATTTTATTTATTTATGTATTTATTTATTTATTTTATTTTTTTAAAACTGAGTGTTTAACCCTAGGTAAAAGAAAGTTGCATAGCGTTGCCAAG
Organism: Danio albolineatus; assembly: GCA_903798035.1. Classification (NCBI taxonomy): domain Eukaryota; kingdom Metazoa; phylum Chordata; class Actinopteri; order Cypriniformes; family Danionidae; genus Danio; species Danio albolineatus. Next base: position 19,130,804 of record CAIGQQ010004837.1, on the reverse strand, counting down.
TAATGGAAACGCGTTTTGCTGCATACAAAAATATAGTGATTGAAACGTGGTTGAAAAGTAGTTCATGTGGTATTTCTTTAATGGTTGACATGAATTTTGGCCAAGCTGTTAGAAAAAGTTTGCACTCTTTGTGAATAAATATGATCAATTGACTAGGAATATTGCGATTTCTCAGATTTTAAATTAAAAGGAGTTTTGCATTTATTGTTTTTTCAAACTGTGCTTTTAACCCTTGGTCAAATAAAGTTTCCTAGTGTTGCCAAGTCAAGCAAACACCTCGTGCTGCATATTAAAACTGTGGAAATATAGTGCTTGAAAATGAATCAGCTGGAATTGGTGGATTTTCATTTGCAATCCAAAAAAACATTTAAGAAAAAGAAGTCAGCAGCATATTATATGAATATACGCAACAAAACAGCAAATATTCAGAAAAAAAAATTCATTTGAATAACCTAAAAATGTTAATTTACACACCCTCAAGTGGTTCCAAACATTCATTACGTTTATAACACAAAACAGGATATTTTGAAAAATGTTGGAAAGTACTAGCCATTGACATCCATTAATTCTATGAAGGCCAGTGGTTACCAATTAAAAAGGCTTCAAAATATCTTGTTTTGTGTTAAATAAAAGAAATAAACCCAAACAGGTTTTGAACATGAAGTATGAGTAAATAAATGATTTAACCCCTTAAACTCTGCGGATCCGGGTCCTGTGACGTCATCAACTTCCCTGTAATTTTTAAAGGTCTGTGGTTGCGCAAGACCTCTATAAGTGGTTCCGTTTGAAAGCGTAGAAGCTATATTTTATGCACATATGCATCACTTAGGTTTTTATTTTACTGTACAAAAGTTATTAACATTTATTTACACAACAAAATACTGGATATCCGAGCTGTCATTTTCATATTTTTATATGCTTCATATATGACACACATGTACAAGTCATAGCTCAAATAAAAGCTCTTGCCTGTCCATGTGCGATTTTAGCGTTCCTTTACTGAATTATATTCACATATCAAACCGTCATCGAATGAATCACCGCATTTTTTATGGCACAGAAAAAGAAGACGGCCTCAAAATAAGCTTTTTTTTCTTGGCGCTGAGGAAGTTTTGGAGAAGCTGACTTTGACTTCTTTGATATAATGTTATGATACAAATGGGAAGGAGAAATGAGAAAGTAATGGAAACTCATGTTCTTATCATGTAAGAACTATGCAGAAGCAAATGTGTCATATTTGATATGAATGATCAAAAAGTTATTTTCCCAATATTTAGTTGAATTACAATAACTTTTGCATACTCTATGGTAGAGACAAAATTCTTTTTCCTAATGTTTGCTGCTATCTGCTGGTTTCAAGCAGAACTGTCTGGAGTTGTCTTATTCTCTAATGGGATTATCTACACATTTTCAAAATAGCATTTTAGAACAAAAAATAAAAAAGCGACCAGTGTTGAAGTAATTCATCATAAAACAGAAAACATAACAAATATTATTTATTACTTTCAGCGGTTTCTTTTGTAAGTTCAAATGGTTTTCTGTCCAATAACACTAGAATTTGTCATTTATACCACTGCATTTGGATATGAAGACTTTTAACTTTTGCATAGATTATGATGTGCAGGAACCACCAAAATTAATTACAGAAACCTAGACCACACAGAACCTAAAAGGTACTCTTTTAAATTTGAGTTTATAAAGAAAATATGTAGAAAGCGCCTCTTTTTTAAGTGTTTATCATAACACAGACAACATATACAATTATTTTAATCACTTTCAACAGTGTTTTATGAAAATTTAAATGGTTTTCTTTAAAATGATACCACATTTTTGCATTTACTCCTCTGCATGTGGATTTAGGAAGCTTTTAAAATTGGGTAGACAAAATCCAGGCGGAAATCCCAAAATAGCACCAAAGTGTAAGAGGTTAAGTGAACTACCTCAAACTCTTAAAAGTCCTGAGAATTGTTAAAGACTATGAACCATGGTAATAATAATGCTTGCAGTAGTAAAAGTTAGTTGGTTTACCTGTAGGCAGGTGTGTCTGGGTTGGCAATCATGATGGATTCCAAATGAAACCTTCCATCCCCAAGATATCTATAGACAGAAACACAACTCTATCAGAGAGAAAGACAATGTGAGTGGGCAGAAAGAATAAAACTCCGCTAACCCCATCCTCTCTCTGGCATTTGTGTTAGAAAACATAAAGGCCAACGGGTCTCGGCATGGAGGACGGGTAAACCGGATCAGCACCCTCCTAACATTGAACAAGCAATCAGGGCAAGACCTACTCACTCCAGCCGGAAAGCAAATCATAGACGCGGAGGATGTTGGGCTACTATCCAAATACTCCACAAATAAACCCCTCTATGATATGATTAGGTCATAACGCGTACAGCATGCAAACAGAACTTAACATGCTGATTATCCTCTGCTGTGCTGACAGGAGAAGACCTGCCATAGGTAATGGGAGTATAGATTAACCTGGCAAAGCTGATGGACACCCTGGGGAACGTAGCCACAATTAGAAAAGCTAATTAAGACACGTTTATTAAACACTACGGAACATACTGTGGGTGGGATCCCCTTGGGCCCACTAGAGCAAAGGCTAAACCAGTCAACCTTCACTCGCACATACTTACAGCAACAGAAAAACATCCCTCAGTGTTCATTCTCCACGTCCCTCTCGTAAAAAGTTTTTATAGTCCCACTTTATTTCAGCGTACAATTCTTACTATTAATAAGCCATTAACTATGACTTTTAGCTGAGTAAGCTCTCAATTTGCCGCTCATTATTAGTTATTAAGGTAGTAGTTGGGTTTGGATATTGGGTAGGATTAGGGTTGTAGAATATAATCATGATGAACCTGCACTTTACATGTATAAATATCTTAAAAATAAGCCACTAGTTAATAGTGAGAATTGGTACTTTAACGGTTTTAATACAATTAATTTTTGGTTTTCCTGCCTTGCACATACTGTACTAATAAAATTTGATTTCAAACAGTAGGGATAAACGATAACTTGTATTAGTACCACGAGTCACTGGTTAATATACTGTATAAGGATTGTACAGAGCAATAAGCTATACTCTTGCAAGAGCATGTAAAATTTCTCAGGAGAATGCAAAACTCTTGTGAGAGAGTATCTTTGGGAGCACAAGACACTTCTTGGGTACTCTTGGGGAAAACCAATACTTGAGACAATACAAAGTTTCTTGGAGAAACGCAATACTTTTGGAAGAAAACACAACGTTTCTCGGAGGACGCAAAACTCATATGAGAGAGCACAAAATATTGTGTTAGTTAATGTCAGTTAAGTTTCTCTGGGAACAATACAAGGTTTTGTATGTAAACGCAAACTTCATGTCTGGTACGCAACAGTGAGTTTTTTCAAGAGTTCACACTTAATAATAAAGCTTGTTTGGCATGCTGCCCTGGGAGAGAGCCCTGAGCTTATAAGATTCTCGAGCTCTGGGCTCCCTACCATTAGCAGATCTTGATGAACTCCCCCACCTTGTTAATGGCTAATGACAGATTACAGGGATAGCTGTATTGCTTATTCAGGCCCCGTTTACACTAATGCGCTTTCGTTTTAAAACGCATAAGTTTTGCTACGGTTATTCCATCTGTCCACACTACACAGAAGTTTTCGAGCCCCGAAAATGGAGCGTTTTGGAAACGCTGGAGAGGCCGTTTTCATTCTTAACGCTGCTGCTCCGTCTCAGTGTGGATGGGGGGAAACGGAGACATTTGAAATCGGAGGAGTGGCTGCTGAGATTCGCTACTGAGATTTGCTTTTGGGTCATTGCGTAACCTTCCCTTATTCGTCAAGCCCCTATCACATGACTATAATGCCAAAGACCAGCCTTCACTGTAAACAACATGGACAGAAATGGGAGCGTTGTTTGCACTATTGTCCGTTTTGGCCGCCATTGTGCAGTTAAACTCTGCCTTTTTTACTGCAACAGCTGGATATATTTGCAAGAGGCAAGCTACTGTTCGAGCACTCGCTAATCGCTCGCGTTTCAAGCAGCGTAAGCCCTATTTAGAATGCCGAGCGAGACACATGCTTCCTGTTTATTCTTGAACACGCATGCCCAGAGTGTGCGAATGGTCACGTGATATACGATTCTGGTGGAGTAGTGTGTACAGAGATGTGTTCAGAAACGCTGGGTGAAACGCTAGTGTGGACGCGGATCGTTTTCATGCTAAAACGTCGTTTTAAAACTAAAACGCACTAGTGTAAACAGGGCCTAAGAGCTCACCTATACTGCCAATGTAGTAGGGTCAAATTACTTATATCAAGTGTTTTTGGACTGTGTGAGGAACCCGGGGAGGCCAGGGGAAACCCATGCAAACATGGGGAGAACATGCAAACTCTGCAGAGAAATGTCAACTGGTCCAGTAAGGACTTTTAACCAGTGTCATTCTTGCTGTAAGGCAACAGTGCTAGTCACCCAATCTAAAAAAAGGAGGGAGCAGTAAGGCTGGGAGGGGGGATTCTTCAAGACAAAGATACTGAGGTAAGAAACTCTGTTAATTTATAGTGAGATAGGAATCGTCTGGTTGGTGAATCATGTATTAGCTAATGTGGCACGTAATCATAAGCACGGGATCCTCTCGAAATTAGTTTATAAATAAACTTCACTCTGTGAAACAAAGTTCTCAGTAAAATCCAATATGAATGAGAGAGAACCCAAAATTTCTCATGATAGAGCAATAGTTTTATGAGAGAATGTGACATTTCTTGGAGAAATGTAGTCCTTTTGGAAAAAACCACAAGATTCTTTGGGGGAACAATACTTTTGGGAGAGACCACACAGTTTCTTCAGAGAATTTCAATACCCTCGAGAAAGAATGCAACATGTCTCAGGGGGAAAAAAAAATTAATTGTTGAAAAAAATCCTAAAACAATTGAAGTAATATGTCTTGATTTAAGCAGGAAAATGTGTTGTTTTGTTCAGAGCAATGATCCATCAGATGCCATTTTAATACTTTCCACCAACCATGAACCAAATGCACATACTTATGGGATTTCACAATGAAATATGCATTTATGTTGCCTTAAATAACAGCTGACTTCCCACTCCCTTTTACTGTACTACTTCACAAAGGCAGTGATTATTAGCTGCCGGACAAAAGTCATTCACCAACTAACACCCTCTCCACACATTTTTCTCTTTCCTTCACATGTTCCTGTAATAAAACACACCAATTTTCCCGGATTACTGCACTGTCTCTTTCAAGGGCCTCTATTACAAATATTGCATTTATGGAAGAAGCATTAAACTCTCAGAGGTTCCTCGGCTCAGCTTTTAATGGTAAAACTTAAACGGCCACAAATTGATGCATTTGGTAGAGATGGCACTATTGAGAATACAAGATTAGAAATGGCCCAATTTGCAGTCCTTAAAATCGCTTTCCACAGCAACCAACCCATTCACCCAAAGTTCAGTTCATTATGCCTTCAGCAATGAGACAGAGCTGCCTCTTGTTTCAAAAGAAATCCCAAGCGGAAACTAAAGGTCTGCATGAAGACCTGTGGCGTTTGTCAAGTTTTATTAAATGCTGAGCGCTTTATGGTCCACCCCACTCAACAAAGACTTTATAAAAATGCAGATTGACCTTAGACCCGTGTAATTTTTCAACACAAAGCTACAATCATCCTCTCCATGGGACTTTATTCAGACCCCTGGCCAACATCTTACGTCTTATGAGAAAGTCAGGCTCTGTGTAAGCTTAATTAGCTGTTAATTATATGGTGGCAATTCAGCTTGGGAATATAACATCACATTACTACACTGTAGGTGTCAGAGAAAGTTTTTACTTTGAGGGCAAAGTAAATGATCTATGAAAAAGTCGATTTGCATAATAGCCATGTCCTTTCGGGGGGGTCAGTGACATGGCCACATTTGTATGTCTACAGTTGACAGGCACCCTGATGAAAAGGTGATGGGTGAAAATTAAATAAAACACGCATTCATTCTTGCTCTTTCCCTTTTTCTTTACTCGCACACTCGCTTACATTCATCAAGGCTCTGCATGCTGGATTAAGAGGCAGAAAACAAACACGCACACACATTTGCTGTGTACAGACACACAGACAGGAGGTTTCCCTCTATCTCACAGGAGCAGAATTTGCTGCTCATGGCTGCCGTGTGATACAGAGAATAATAGATCACACACACATATATCTGCTGCTTAATGTCTCTTCTCTGTGTTACAACAGAACTTGACAAGCTCCTCATTAAAGACAGCATGAAACTGCATTTGCAACACACTTAATGTAAGCAATGTGACATTTCATAGAGAAACAATTTTCAGCGGATGGTAATGTAGGGCGGGAGTTAGTGTCATTTGATTGGTTTATCAGAAGTATGTCATAATAGCATTGGTTAGCACGATTTCTATTTTCCATGAGGCCTTGGTCACTTCTAAAAAGCTATTTGTAGAAAAGGAAGAAAAGTTTTGAAGAAAGCATACAGAAATAGTTTCCTTCTTTTTTGTAATGTATTAGTGAATTTGTGCTCAGTAAAAGCAGTTTTTCGTATTAAAGAAAACATTGAACTGCAAAGTAAAAATCATACTGAAATAGCAATATTATTGTGAACAGCCGCATAACGTCTGTGGCTGTAAATACAACCACAATAAAGCAAAACCATGAGTATTCATTTTGTTAAATGATTTAAAATGTGATAAAAAATATCCATGAGCATATTTTCTTAAAACCTTTCACAGTATTTATTTCAGCCAAATGTAATCCTTCAACAGAAAAGCAGTTTTTGTCATAAAAACTACACAAACGTATGATGTAGAAAAATAAAATGAAATTATATACAGCAGTGTTTCTCAACTGGTGGGTCGTGACCCAAATGTGGGTCGCAGGAACAATTTCACTGGGTCGCGGAGTGTGTGGTCAAAAAAACAACAAAAGTTTAATTTTTAACTTGTTTTGCGTATGCCGGACTTTTATTTTGAAATGCGCGCACGACAACCGATCCCTTTGCAATCGACGTGGAAAGCGTCACGTTGCCGAGCAACACAGAGAGTCAGCTCGTGGAGCTTTCATGTGATAAGACGCTGAAACAGAAATTCAGTGAAGTGCGATCAAACCCATCCCATTCAGAACTACGTGTTTGTATGAAAGCACGATGTTCGGGTAGCACTGTCTACCATCACTCCTTACTTTGAAACTCTTATCACATCAGTAAAGCACATCCTCAGTTATTTCATTATCTTCCCAAATTACTGTTAAGTGAAACATATGTTTATAATTGCTGTCATATTAGATGTAAAAATGGTTATGGATGTTTTAATCATTTTACAATTGTCTGGTTTGTTCTGTTCAACAGGATCAGTGTTAATGTTTTATTAACAGTTCGGTTTTGTTTATGGTAACATCCTTTCCTTACCCTAACCACTGTTTACAGTGTTTGTCATTTTTACTTTGTAATATTTCTATAACTTGATACATTTTGTTAAATGTCAGCAATAAAATATTGTTTATTCGTAAGTCTTGCTGATTTTCTCATGATTTTTCTTTCACTACTTGTGTACATTAACAAATAAATACAAATTAATTGTAAGTCCTAAAATTAAATTTCAGTTCCTAAAAATTTGGGTCGTGGCTTGATGACCATGTAAAAATGTGGGTCCCGTGGCCAAACCAGTTGAGAACCACGGATATACAGTATAGTTTATATAGTATAGTTTTAATATATGAATATTTGAATGTTTTTTTTTTTCAATTCAATTATAGATATTTTACACAAAAAAAAGGCTTTGTTTTTTTAGGAAGTTTTCAAAATGTTGCATTTTCAGGACCCCAAAACGCAGCAGTTCTGTAACTGAACAGCCAAAGTTATAAGCTGTGTCACTTATATAACCCATTATTTTCAATCTAACACATACTCAAGTTGGAGCAGAAGTGTTTTTCTTACATGAGTGCATTGACATTTTTGTCCAGACGAGGTGAGGTGCAACCCAGAATCTCCCCAGGTGAAAGTGGCCGACACTGAGGAACCAGCACCTCATAATCTGGTTTCAGCGCTGCACTGGCTGCCTGAGAACAGAAAGAAAAGGGATGCTGAGATCAAGGAAGCAAGTTTTTGATCAATAAAATGTTGGTGCAGAACCCAGTGTCCAATCTGGAATCGAACATGTTCACACTTTTATTAAACAGGCAGTTCTGGCTTGAAATTTGTCTTCAGTTTTAGAGCATATTTCATTTCACTATTGTGGATACACACATTGAATTATCGATGATGAAACAATATATTGTGCAGTCCTAGTCTGAATCTGAGAGAAGTTTGTAAATCAGGCTGAACACTGGCTTCAAAAATGCAATGCCACCTCACATGCCACCTTTGTCTTCAGTTTTAGAGCATATTTCATGCACTGCATTTATTCTGAAACACAGTTTAAATTAGAGAAAATGTTCAGATCCCTCCCAGATATTGATATTAACATTATGCCTTGTGGTAGTTTCCGTAAAGGGATAGTTCATGCAAAAATGAAATTCTTTTATCATTTACTCACCCCTTACTTATTAAAGGTGAAAATAGGTGCAGAACAGGGAAATACAATACAGTGTCTCAATATTTTTACCATCCATTATTATATTCACTCCATATCTATTAAGCATTTTCTGCAAAACTTACACAAATTTAGCAAATACATCCTTTACAAGCCTCCCATTGAAAAGCAACTAGCTGCAATGGGGGCTTGAGGGTTGTAGCTTTAGACTGATGTATAGTTTTGTGCAGATTACTTCTTTCTTTGTGGTGTAATCTATTTATAAACACTGACATGTGGAAAAAATAGCGCCTTAGTGCGACCACGTCAGGGCGCTGGCTAAGGGGTTAAAGTAAAGTTATGATTTTAATAATAACCATTAACAATATTGTCAATTAGGGCTGTATGATGACATTGCGATATTTTATTTTTCTGCGATAAACATTGCGATATGAATACTGTTGCACAAGATAGTTTAATAGCACTATTTGACGGTTTTCTGGCTAGTCTAAGAGTACTCAGGTACAGAAATTGAATAATCACGATGCTAAAAATATGCTTTACTTACTTTGCTTTGTCTCGTTTCTAGTCCTAACATTAAAAAAATCTTGCAGCAAGTAAAAATGTTGTTTTGTTTTCAACTTCAGAAGTAGAAAGTCAAAATTAAGAGTTAAAACAAGCTAAACGATCTGCCAGTGCACAGGCTAAGTAAGATAACATTGTTTTCAAATGACAAAGTTCTAAGAATGTTTTTTTCATGTAAATTCCATAAAAATACAGTAATTAAATACAATTCTATAGCTTCTGGTCAACTGTAATTCAGACTGAACATTGCTTATCCTGTCGATGATGAAACAATATATTGTGCAGTCCTAGTCTGAATCTGAGAGAAGTTTGTAAATCAGGCTGAACACTGGCTTCAAAAATGCAATGCCACCTTTTCAGTAGAAAAGAAGTAGGAGAGACAGATAGAATCTGAGGAACAGTCATCCAGCACATCTAAAACACCTACAGGCTTTCCTTTCCAACAAAAAGGAAGCAAATCGATTGTGCCAAATAAATTAAGGCAAGAAAGCTGCTCTAATGCAATGGGGGTGGAGAAATTACGCTTCAGATTTTGCTTTTGACGAGCACAGAGAATAACAAAACCACATAAAATGAATGCATTCGCTCCCTTCTGACCCTCAGCACCCACCCAGAGCATTTGAACAGGCCTACACACACAACATACACAGGCCATACTGTTTCCCAAAATAACATGGGTCATTTTTAGGCAGGAGGGTGAAACCGACAGTGTGGAGGAGAGAGTGAACAAGGGAAAAAAATAGAGAAAGGGAAGAAATTCTCACACTTATGTAATGCGCTGAGTGCAACATGACTTTTGATAATTCCTCCTCTTGTGCAGTTCAAAATAACTGTAACTGAATTTCACACCCACATATGAAAACACACAGCATTATTGGAGCAAACATACACACACGGACAGCCTTGTGTGCAGTCAGAGACCTTGAAGCAGGAAGGTAAATGATACAGAGAGAGACAGACAGTAACTGAATCACAGAACATCTTTAACCGCAGGGAATAGTTATCATTGAGTAAGAAACGAAGGGGTCAAAGGTCACCTGCAAAGCAGCCACAAACTGGATGGTGCTGACGAGGGCGAGCGAGCGGCCGGAGGGGAAGTTGAACCTGAGTGTGTCCAAGAAGTGGGCAGTGTCGATCTGGATGTCCACAAACACGTACAGCATCTTGATGCCCTCAGTCGAGTCTATGGGGACTGAAGACACAAACAACATTTGCATACTTCACTCAACAATGATTGCACTCGCAATCTGACTTCCTGTTATTTTTCCTCTAAAAATCGGAATGTTGACGCCTGGTGCTGCTAGTGACATCAATTTTCCCTTAAAGGACACCTATGATGAAAATCAACTTTTATAAGCTGTTTGGACAGAACTGTGTGTAGGTATACAGCATGTTTGTAATAAACACAGTAAAATTGCTTCGTAATTCATCACCACAGCTGCATACTATAAGTACAATTATTAAAGATGATGCTTGTATTCCAGTTTGTGGACTTAAATTAGGTTTATTTTGTACATTAACATAACGGCATAACAGATGTCCATAGAGCAATGGATATTAACGTGTATCCTGTCACATTTGCTGTGCAAAAACAGTGCAAAGCTAAACGTGTGTGTGTGTGTGTGTGTGTGTGTGTGAACTTTATAACAAAATTGTGTATGACTCATCATTGCAGAAAGGCTTGAATTAACACCACAACCAATATATCAAATACAGTTTGAAAAGTTACTGTAGTAAGGCAGATCATTCTTTATTCTTCACTGTGCTGTTTATCCACATGAAGGCTACAAGCATCAGAGCAATACAGAGCGATCTCTGACACGCACGTGAAAACGGAGGGTGGGGAGAACCAGTTTATTTGCATTAAAGGCACAGGTAGGAACAAAAGCTACATGTCCTACATGTCCTAACAGCTCATATTTCCCAGATTTAATAAAGGTATAATAAATAATCTGATGGGTATTATAAGCTGAAACTTTACAGACACAAAAGACTTATCTTAAATCTTGAAAAGGGGGTAAAATAGGTGCCCTTTAAATAAAAATATCCAAGTTCTTTCTGTTGGAAGTTTGCATTTACAAATTGCAAAGTCCTGAAATTCTGAAGTCCGATAAGCTAATATCGTTTTTCCAAAATGATGAACAAAAAAATATGTATTATTCAAGTGTTTTTATTTTAAGTATACATCTATTATGTTTTTATTAGATTCGTGTGCTACAAACTGATTCAGAATCTAGATGCAAGTTATAAATGCTCAAATTTTCAATTTTGACAACAAATTTATGGATAGGGGTTATTAATTCCAAGTGTTGCTTCTGGAATCGATGAACTTTATTCATATTGTCAATCCTAACTGATTTATTTTACTCTTTCTTCTTACAACCCAACTGGTAGTTAGATCAATAAAAAGATGCTCATTCAAGCACACGTTGTAACAGCGGATCAATCAATTTTTATACAGTTCAAATTAATGCAGTTATGTGATTTACACATTTTTTTTTCCCAAAAAGTGAAATTAATATTACACTGAAAAAATGGATCATTGCAAATTGTTGCAAACAATTTATATACGCTGAATTTGAACAAACAAATTAGCTGAACATTACTAAATTTAAATTCAGCTCATACAAACTGTTTGCAACCACATAAAAAATAAACAAATCATAAATATTTTTTTTTGTGTAAAAGCATAAAAAAACAAACAAACTCAACATTAAAAAAGTAAAATATATAGATTAATCAAATATGAAGGCATAAACCAATACAAAGAAAGAATTTATAATACAATACTATGCATAAATGACAGACCAAAATGTATGTTTTTAATATAGATTTAAAACATTCTTAATATTCTGCAATTCTCACTTTCAGCCCTGGAGCATAAAGGTGAAAATGAACCATAACTGAACCTTTGGGATGCACTTACATCATGGTTCAAATAAAATAACTACGGAAGAAATGCAATTGATGATCATCTGCTTAAACTTCATGCTTACAGTAAGTGTAATATGATTATTATACATCATATCGGAATTGACATTAATTTGACCAAACTACTATAAAAGAAAATCGCAATTGGCAAACTTCTTGAACACTAGAAAAGTTTTGTGCCAGCTTATACCTCTGCTCTACGGATGACAGTAACTGAAGAAAAGAGTAAATTGCTATTAATGCCATTCATTTCACACCCCATTTAAAAGACAGCAGAGCTGAAAGAGAGAGGCGGACTTCGGTCTTCTCCATCTACATTATCATTTACTGCTGATGGTCATAATTGCTGCTCTTCTTGCAGCATTTTCTTTAAAGCTCCTGCTCTAATGGCCATTCCACTGCTATTAGGCAAATGCCACCTTCAGGGAGTGTTTTAAACATGGAGCCCATTTAACGATGCAAGAACAGACGGCGACACGGTAAAGCAAGTGGGAAGAGAGGAAGTAAATTTATCTTGCTCAAAGTAAGAAGGATCAACAGAGGCTTCTCAATAAGTACACTTTGCGGGAACATCTAGGAAAGAGCATGTAAAAGCACAGAATTTTAAAAGGAAAAATGGAAATCATTTCTCCACCATCATGTTGGACTAAATATTATTTAGTACATGAAGTGACAATTTGGTTACTAACATCCATCAAAATGTCTTATTTGTGTTCTGAGAAGAAACTTGTATGAAATTTAACCTTAGTTTTCCCATAGTAAAAATGTAGAAACCCTATTTTTTTGGTGAAGTGATTATCATTTGCACAACAGTTTTAAATCTCATTGTTAAATTATGGTTTGATTAGCAAAACCATGGTTAATGTGCAGCTATCATGGTTGGACGACAACGCCAAGCTTTTTATGTTTCATTTGGAAGTAAAACCATTGTTAATTTTGTAAGGGTAAACAATTATATAGACTGATGAGGGTGATTAAAAGGCAACAGACATTTCCTTTTTAATGTTCATTATGCTTTAAGTGTGGGAATTGGTATAAAGACATCTTAAAATCGATGGTAGTTGAACACTCAAATCATAATTGTAATTAACATTTGCTGAATGTTATTATAGGTATAAAAATGTTTTTAGTGGGAACACAATCCAAGAATTATAAACTATAAAATGTCAAGTACTGAAAGGTATTGTTAGAAATAGTTCAGTGTAAATAACAATTTTTTTTATTTTTATTATAAAACAACCTTAGATGTGCCTGAGGTTATCCATAAAAAATAAACAAATAAGAAAATAGTAATAGACAGGAAGATAAAAACATGACAAATAAATGAAAACACATGAAAAACAATATATATTTTACATAGATTTGAATTAGGCTAACATACTGTAGGCACAGTTTTGACCTACAGTTTAGTGAGAAGCTGTAACAGCTTAGGACTAAAAACAAGAAACCTTTTACTAACTACGGTGTTGATTTGTATGCACAGTATAATTTAGATATATCCATTTTGAGAAATGTTGGTTATTTGACATTATTATTTAAGATATCAATAGTCAAGTTCAGTCACAATTTTTTTACATTAAACTATTACTTGAGCTCAGTGAAGGCCAGGGACACATATTCTTCAAATCCAGGATATTTGTTTAATTAATTTTATGTCCATAAATAGTTCATAAATAAGTCAAAAAGCATGCCAAAATGCAACATATTTATCTTAACATTGTCAAACATCTTAAATTGGTAAAAAAAACAATACATCATAAATATTTGAAACAGTATATACAACGATTGATTAATAATAACATTCTGAGTTAGTTTTGGCCAGAATGTACACAATATAACATAATTTTTATTTATTTATTTATTACTATTTTTTGCAAAACGCTATATATCCACCTTAGGCTAAATTCTACTTCTGTAATACCATTAAGAAAAGCTATGAATCAATGTTCCCCACTATGGACTGATTGTAGAAGTACGTTTGCTGGCGCACCAACGGCTTTAAGCAGGCTTCACTGTGGCATTTGAAGAAAACTTTTGGATCATCAGTGGGAAAATTAACAATATCTTATCAACTAAACGTAAATCTTCATAATATAATGCCATAATAAACATAATGTGACTAAGGCATGTGCCAGTAATTCAGGGCAGTCCCTGAATTAAAAGGTCGGATACAACAGATACAGACGTCTGTGTGCTTATGCTTCACACAAAGCTTATGCTTTGGCACTATTCTCTGCATCTGCCAAGTCATTAAATGCATTAAATTCATTAAATTCCATTAAAACAACACTCTACCAGCAGTTCATACTCTCATCCAAAATCTTCTTTGTCACGAGGGGGCGTGCATGAAATGCTCCTGAATAAAAGTGAAAGTGCCAAACTGCAGTTAAAGTCGACAAATTAAAAATGAATCATCACAAATTACACGGAGGAATTGTGGATAGCGTTTTGACACAATGACGTTAAGCGAATTATGTGCTATAACATGTAAAACAGGATTATGAAAGAAACATTCAAAAAGCAACTCATGTAAACACCTGAATCATAGTATTGTCTAATTCAAATTAAGGCAAATAATTTGATTACTGATGTCAATGTAAATGTATTCACAGTGTCCTAACTACATGCAACGCGGTGTGATAAAAGGCTGTTTTATTAAACAGCAGCAGCAGACAGTTTACCTCAGATGTTGAAAAAAAATAGCAGACGGTTTGAAAATAAAATTGGTTTATTAAGTATTTATTACTGTAGATTATAACCTTTAGCATAATGCTGAAAGTGCAGAGGCTGATATTTAAATGAAGAGCTAGCAATTAAATGTTTCTATTGCATCACGTCACATTTGGTGTGGACAGACAAATGGACTGATGAAGGCTCTCAAGATCACGAGTATTCATGATCAATTTTATTTACGTTTACTGGTTATGCAAAGTTGTGTGTTGTCTCTGTAACAGTTGTACAGCAACCCAAATTTACACATAGCTTATCACAGAAGCAAATATAACCAAAACAATAACAGTACTAAAATCAATCCGTGAGGTACACCACAGGTGACGTGATATACACCTACACTGACAGAAATAAAAATAAATAAAATAATTTATTGGTCTATAAATCAATAGGAGCTCATAATTATTTACTAAAATGTTTGTATGTGTTTTTATGCTGTAACGTACTGTGCTGTTAATTTTTAGCATCATGCTAACATCAAAGCCTATCGAACTTCCTCACCTCAGTAGAGCACTTCAAATTGGGCAAATGCGAGTTTCATGGTTGTTAGGTAGGATTAGGCCATAATCAGTCAAGCAGTGAACAAAGTTTAAGAACAGAGGTACTGAACAGCCATCATGAACAGCATTTATGGTTAGTTACTTGAGGATGTAATCTATATTGGGGAGAGTAAAAAAGAAATGTGAGAGTAATTTTACTGACTGTGACAAAGTTTTTATTCTTGCAAAGTTTTGTGTTAAAGTGGGTCACTGTCAGAACACACAAACATGCTGGGCTATATTCATACATACATGAAACACACAAGTGGCCTCACAGCCTCATTCTGCAGGTGCTAGAAAACAAAAGAAAAAGACGTGGAGGGGCCGGGGGGTTGAAGTTAAGTGGCATTGATCCATTTCTCTTATCCAATTAGCACAGCAGACTCAGAGCACTTACTCACTGCAATTACAGCTTTTGTCAATAAGAGTCATGGATTCAGTCACCATCCCCTCGTCTCCCTCATTTCTCCATTTTATTCTTTAGGAGGTAAAATAAGACATGATTGAGATGGTTTAGAAAGTTGAATGACTTCACAGATACAGGAGCATGTATACGGTGTCATGGGATGCCTTAAGCTGCTTTTAAAGGTTGCTCATTTTGTTTTGGAGATCACCCAATGTAGAATAAATGAATACAAGGTTAAAAAAAAACTTTGGTTTTCTCATAACCTCATTTCTTAACTAGTCTCAAAACATGTTGAAAATAGTTCTTTCAAAACACATGTCGTCTATAAGCCAACTCTGATTGGTCAGATGGAAAGTCTATGCTGGTTTGATTAGTAAGATGGGGAGTCCATTTCACATATGTATTTCAGCAGTTGCACTATTACCTTCATACTACATACTTTTCTGTTCTACTGTGAATCTTCTTAAACTGCCAAAAGTAACAATTGTAAATAATGTCAACCCTCTTTTTTTTAATTCAAAACAGGGTTTCATGTAGTAAGGCTGTGTGTCCACCAAAGCGTTATTTTTAGGCATTCCTTTAGGTGTAGTTGCATTTAAAGATGCTGACTGCTCAGAAATTTGCAAGGCTACTGTCATTTAAAAAAACACAGCACTTCCTTTGACAACAACAGAAAAAAAAACAAAAAAAACACACATACACACGCACACGCACACGCACACGCACACACACACACACACACACACACACACACACACAAAACATCAATAAAGAACCATTGATTTTAAATCTACTCACTATTTACTGACCCTCAGGTGGTTTCATACCTTTATGAGATTCTTTATTCTGCTGAATATTAAAGAGGAAAGCTTAAACCTGTATTTATTGACTTCCATAGTATTCGTTTTCCTACTATGCAAGTCTATGTTTACAGGTTTTCAGCATTCTCCCAAAAAAACTCTTCTTTTGTGTTCAAAAGAAGTATTTCAAACAGGTTTAAAACAAGGGTGAGCAAATGATGACTACAATTTCATTTTTGAGTGAAGTATCCCTTTAAAAGTTGTGAGAAGTGATTAATTACTCATGTAAAACGATCTCAGGATTCACACACAATACATGAACAGATGCACATTTCCTCTGGATCCGTGTTTGTCTAAGTATAAGGTTTGCAGGAAGCTTCAGGTTTTTAGATGAAGGATTAATATTCTCTTGGCCGGCTCTGGTATTTGGGAGATGTGTGATTGTTCTGCTGAGGATATATTGGCCCTATTGATTTAGCATTTCCTCTACTGTATGTTGTGGTGCTGACAGGCGGCGGGGGGTGAGGGAGCGGCCTCTTCTTAGTTGGCACGTCTAGGCCTTTCAAAGGACACCATTAATGCATGTTCAGTATTGATCTGCTGAGCACACGTGCGGGCAGGTCTATTCAAAATATCCGCTATCCCTTACACATCACGGCTCGGACTGGCTACCACATAGAGCTATTGAGAGCAGCTTTGCAAAGCACTTCATGAGTAAAATCTATACATCTCCACTTCTCTTTGCCAAGGCCAACCATATCCAACCTTTTGACTCCCCTGAGGGACTTCTTGGTCTCTTTCGCAATTATTTTTTCAAATACATAGTTATATGTCAGTGAAAGTCTCAAAAATTAGCTCACAAGAAACCACAGGAATAGAGAGAGATTATAGATAAGGAAAAAAAATAAAACGTCCTTATGAAAATGAATTTGAGGGTGTGTAGTCTATAAATACAATTGTAATAAAAGGATGCTATAGGCTCTATCATACACTCGACGCAATAAGGCATGTATGGTGCTATTTGTTGCTATTTTCAGACCATCATAATTGGCATTTTCACGTTTTGCGCAACATCGTTTAAACAACAAATCCATTTGCGCCACTTAGCAGACTCATGGGCGTGCCGGTCTAAAAAGGAGGTGTGTTAAGGGTGCTTGTTGGCACATTGCAATTTTTAGGAATTGAAATAGGCCGCTCTATTACCGCTCTAAGTCCAGAGCGGAGCTCGTTATGCACCTATGTGGTCCAAACATACAGACAGGATGTACAGAAATTCACAAATATCTTTACATATGAAAAAATTAAAGGATTAAAATGTCACAAAAATTATTATTTACTACATAAATATAAAAACCACTACTTCCATGCCATCTTCACAGGGTAATTTTGTTCAGTTTATTCATGACAACTTGCATTTATATAATGTTATTATTGTTATTATTAGTAGTATTTATTATTATATAGTAGTATATTATTAGTAGTACATGCTTGTTTATATTAGTTTTAACAAAAAAACAAGTTTAGATTTGTCCACCTGTCAGGTTTTGGAGACGTATACATCACCATATGGGGCATAGGTGTGTTTGGACAAAACTCTGTGCTTAGACATAAAATAAATTATAACTGATTTTAAAAATAGTTTTGAAACAAATCTGTGCGCTTAACAAACAAAATTAAATATGTAGGCAAATGTTTTCAGTGGAGTGAGTTCCAGTTTCATTATCCACGAGAGTAAAGCAAAGAAAAGAGTAAAAGTAAAGAGAAAGTAAAGAGTCTGAATGGAGGAGGCTCATTCTTTATCCTTGCTGCAGATGGTCTGTGTAACTGTTCTTGCAAATGAAGCATTCAGTTTTTCCACTTCCAAAGTCTGCCCTGTAAACAGCAAATGTGCCATGGGTGCGACACAACTGACTCTTAAAAATAATGTGAGATGACACTCTGGTTGGTTTGATGCACGTTATGCTCAAAACACACCCATAACTCATTAAGAGAATAAGCACAACCCTGTTAGGCCAAGTGGATTTGGACACGACCTTAATACTTTAGGCTTTGTAGATTGTAAATAAAAACATAATTCTAAAAAGATGATGCACATAATTAGAGTCCAGTGAAGGTCACATGAGTAAATTTCACTTTAATTAAGACTTTATAATAAGTTTTGATTATAGTAATGCAACTATCTTTTTTCCTCTCCTCTTTTTTTAAATTTTATTTCCTCAATACTGTTCAATTTGTTTTATTTTTAGAGTTTATTTTATATTTATATTTTATAATGAACGCATACAAATCATATGAAAATCCAAAGTCTTGGGAATTAGAACCCTGCTGAGATGTATGAAACAGTATCTAAAATAACCACAGTAGTCATTCCTTTACAGAAAGATATATTTCAGTATGAATCAAAGAATTGACTGACTTAAGTGTATATTTTTTAGTCAATGCACCTTTATCTTAGTGCACAGTAATCTAAAATATACACAAAAAATTTACGCAGAAAAAAAAAAAAATACTGAAAGAAGTATTATAAATGTATTATAAATGCATTTCACAGAAGAAAGCCACACATTTTGAATGACATTAGGGAAAGCAAATGCACATAATAATGATTGCGCATTTCTGTTTGACTCACTGAGACAGCTGTGCCCATAATGCACCATGAAGTCGGCTCCCAAAGCGCGGGCAGTGAAGTCGTCCACGCAGCAGGCCCCGTATGTCACATCTCCCATCACCAGAGTGTCCGCCTCTGTGAATCTGACAGAACAACACAAACAGCCAATCAATGACCTTGATCACCACCCTATTGCCATTCAAATCAATCAGGCTGGAAGTAAAATGACAGGTCCACACAGCTGGCAGATCAATCACTTCTCCAGCAGAAATGTCATTCAGACATCCATGTCTCCAGTTAAGTGGGCTCCCGCTAGCCGTAAACTGATGCACTCTGGCAAAACATCTCTAATAACCTTCAGAGACAACAGAGCAATGGGCTACTATTAACATAAATGTTCACTTATGGTAGCAAAGGGTCACTTTTTACCATGCTAAGGTTAATAGCTATGGTTGCATACCGTCTGTCCTACAATTGCACAATGTATGCTGGAGGCCGAAAGGTTATAGGTTGAAATTTCACAAGTGCTAATCCTTAAGCCATCACCATCTTCATAAGCCATGGGTACTTAACATACTTAGCATAACGTTTCGTAACCAAGTGATGTAAAGAAAACTTGAAAAAAAATAAGCTGTCTTGGCCTTTACATTTAAATAACATTTGCTAAGGTAATGCAAAACCTTAAGAGATTTGTCTATTACATTGGTAGTGCACAGAACATGAAATTAAATAAAAAAAATGAAATAAAAAAATTAAGAATATTTTCACACATATAATTTTACATGTATGGTTCTTTAATATTTTAAAGGGGGGGTCCACTACCTTATCATTTTAAACTTTAGTTTATGTGTAATGTAGCTGTGTGAACATAAACAACATCTCTGAATGTAAGACGCTTAAAATTCAATGCAAAGGCAGACATTGGCTTTTACGGAGTTAGCTTAGCCAAGTCTACAGTAAACGAATTTGGGGACTACAAAAAAAATACATCCGGGCTAGTGAGACCACAAATGTTTCAAGTTATGTGCATTCACCATGCATGCACACCCTGCGCAACAAGGGGGTATGGCCAGAGGTGCTGTAATGTTATAGCCGAGAAAGCTAAAATGCAGTCCAAACGCTGCTATTTCCACAGAGCTTCGTCTGTTTCTGTGTTTCGGCTTCCAAAGGAGAAACGGCACACTGCCACTTTAGCTCTCAAAACATTTTTTTTAATTAAAGACAACGTTTCGACCTACATGGTCTTCATCAGGTATAGAGACATACAACTGAATGCGCAAGAAATAATGATCAAGCTCTCCACATCACACCTGCAATCAATCACCGTAATCAGCCAGCAGACAAGCAATCAGGCACATATAAACACCACAATATATATCCAATAATATGAAATACATACCATTACAAAAATGTAATGTAATTGCAATCGTCATTATTTCTTGCGCATTCAGTTGTATGTCTTTTTACCTGATGAAGACCATGTAGGTCGAAACGTTGTCTTTAATAAAAAAAATGTTTTGAGAGCTAAAGTGGCAGTGTGCCGTTTCTCCTTTTTGATTGATATTGAGTATACTTTTTGAACGAGCACCTGCCTTCAAGATTTTTTGATGTGTGCACTTTTCTGTTTTTGTTTGTCGGCTTCCAAAGGACACAACACAAAGACAGAAGTGCTTAAAATTCAATTTTAATTATGTTGCAGAGAACTTCCAGAATCTCTCCCAGTTCAGTGCTGGATTCGGCTAAAAAAACTCCAACCGATAAAGCTGTGGACTGTTAGCCACAACCTGTAAGCATTTTTATTTGTTAAAATTGATCTATACATGCACAGTTTTTGGCGTTAACGGTATGTTGTAGTGAGGATGTAAACAAGGATGTAAACAATGGGAAATGCCGTTTGGCACTGCTGTAACAATTTAGTTACAAATTCATATTTATCAGTCAAACCGCTGTAAACAGTCACAATCTTCAGCAGCGCATGCAGTCTCTCTCTATGCAGACGCTTTTCCCTGCGTTCTACATCTCAGATAATGAACTCACACATGCTTATTCTGAATATATGTGAAAGACACTTGTCAGATTTTATTTTAGAGAGCAGGCAAAAGGTTCAGCTGTGTGCTTTTGATTTTTCTGTCTGATTCAGCCAGATAACGCCGCTAACAGCTACTCTGACTGACAGTGTTAACTCAGCACAAAAGCACCCGCTTGTAGGGGCATTACGTGGAGCCAATCCGCGAATCACAACACATTACGTTTGCTGACCAGGAACTAGGAAATATGACAGTTGTTTTCATGTTAGCAGAGAAGCTGTTTATAATCAAATAAGATATATGAAAAAATAATGTGATTTTCTACAAATGAAGCATGAGCACACATTGCTTTGCATCTTAAGAACACAACCAAGATGTAAAAAGAAGTTTCAGCTCCAAATACACCATTAATAATGTTTTATCTCTTTGAAACTGCCCCTTTTAGGCTTTGATCCTTACTGTGGCATTTTGATGATTGTCGCCTTAAATTCGAATGAGTTTGTTTTTCCATGCCTTTGTTCAAAAGAGGGTGGAGTAACAAATGCCTTTGTGTCAGCATAGTGTCAGATTTAAAAACAAGACTAATGTCCTATGCAAATGAGAGGGAGATTGTCACTAATGAGCCTGACTTTCCACCTCTGATAACATCTTCAAAGGGAAAATGTCAATCAAAGTGTTTCTAAAGACATAAGAAGCTGGTTTTTCACAGACTGTTGCCACACAACTGTGTTTGAACCCCTTATAAAAGTGATTTTTGAATAGTAGGTCCCCTTAAAATAAATTGTAGTACTTTACAATAAGGTCTTATTAATGCATTTCATGTGTAATGTGCAATTTTATAGCCTTCAAAACTAATGTTAACATACAACTTGTGAACTTCATAGCAATGTATTTGTAAAAGATGAAACTAAATAAAAATTAATCAAATGTACAGACATTATGTTCACTGTTCTTTCTTGTTAGTGTAGTTAACTCAAATTATAAACTGAAACCTTATATATCTATCTATTTATTCCATACAGAATGTAGGGACATTGTGGTGGTGATGCTTTACAATATGGTTTAATGGCCCGTTTCCACTGAGTGGTACGGTACGGTACGCTTTTAAGGCCGTTTCCACTGTCTAAAAGCGTACCGAACCATACCGTACCGTACCACTTTTTAGTCACCCTTTGCAAAGGGTCCCAAGCGTACCAAAGCGAGCCGTAAGGCGGAGCTACACGCGCAGCTGAACACCATTGGCTTACAGAGATACGTCATTTGCTCACACAACAAGCAGAATGAAAACAAAGGACCCGCCATGTTTAATACACAGCCGAGAGACAATACTCCGAAATAATATCAGCATATAATAACGAGCCATGGTCGACCCGAGCTCAATCAAACCTTGTCGTCGTCGTCTTGAACAGCCACAAAGCCAAGAGAAGAGCAGATTCTTATGGGTTACGAGCCCAAAAGCGCGAGTGGTTTCGCTTGTCTCTTGTGCTAGCGTGCGCGTCAATGTTTGAAATAACAAAGTTCTTAACCTGGACTATTATAAACTCGGAATGACGGAGTTACTCTCTAACGAGAGAATAATGACGGAGAGGCTACATGTACTGGTGAAGATTAAAGACACAGATGAGAGGTTTGCACAGACGGGGCTCTATTTCATATTGCTTTTGAACCTAAATAAGGCATACATGTCTGCTGTGTCTAGTTTTTCTGTAATTTGGTAACATCGGAGACTGTGTGGTGCTGTATGTGTTCATATATGCTGCATTTATTTATTTATTTGATATAATCGCGGACTGTAGGCTATTTCGCATCATTGATCTGCAGTTATAATCAGATCATGTTCAGTCAGTAATGACATTTTTACACCAGTGTTTATGTGTATAATAAAGCATCTGTTTTGTGAGAAGTGCTTCTCGTATGATTTTTGAACGACCCATAAAGCTTTACTGTAGACATTTCCTCCAGCGAAAATGACGTCGACAAACTTTCTGTCGTACACCACGCCCACCAAAAGAGTACCCTTTTGCAGTGGAAACGCAAGCCTGATAAAGGTGACCCGTACCGACCTGTACCGTACCGTACTGTACCACTCAGTGGAAACGGGCCATTAATGTACAGTATTTGTTATGACCAAACAATGGATAATACATTTATTACTGTGTTAATTTGTTTGCTAATATTAGTCATTGAAATTAAAGTTGTTCATTGTCAGTTCTTGTTAAGCCACAGTGCATCAACTAATGTTAACAAGCATAATTTAAATTACATTTATTTAAATTATACGTTAGCAAATGTTGATTAATCAATTCTGTACATGTATTGTTTATCCATAACTAAAACTACACAATGAATCCTGATTGTAAAGCATGACTGACATTGCTTTGTGGTTTTAAACTATATTTTTTTATGGATACTTCCTTTCCAGCAATTTGCCTAGTTTAGGTTTAGGTCAAGTTTAAACGATGTTCAAAATATTCAAATAAGCAAAGCATAAAAATGAAATCCATGCAGGTGATAAAACAATGACTAAAAGAAAATAACCAGCTGTTTCTTCAAAATATATGTAATTTTCAGTTTAACAGAAGAAATAAGCTCACACTTGTTTAAAACCACCTCTTACATTGTTCAATTCTGAGTGAAATATCTCTAAGTATCTGCTAAATACTCTTGAACGTTTTGTTATGCAACTTTTTCCAATAAAGGGGCTGTGGAACATTTATAGTAAAGAGCTCTTAAGAAACACTGCCATATATACTGTCCTTGGCTTCCTTCCTTCACTTTGTAGGACAACGACAGGCCTTGCAGAGAGAGGTGGATCTCAGAGGGGCTGTTTGAAGAGCCAACGATCTGTTTTTGTTTGCTTCGGCAGGGGTCGTTAAGTGTTAGCACATCTATTGACTGGCGCACTGCTGCCGCCGCTCCTCTGTGCAAAATTTAAATGCAGGATAAACATGAGACAGGAGCACATAAATTATGAGTGAGAAAAAACGAGGCAGAATGAATATGCGAGGAGAAGAAAGAGAGAGTAAAAAAAAAAAAATAGAGAGAGAGAGTAGAGGCTGTTGTATGGGAAGCCGGCTGTCTGGAAGCAGACATATTTAGGACAGGTATTATTAATAGAACATAGGCACATATTCTCTTTTTGCACACGCACACACACACACACACAGACCTCTAAATCCTTCCACCTGATTCACCTTCTAACCTCTAATTCAAACTGAGCTCTTTAAAGTGGCCAGTACAACTTCATGACACACAGTACAGTTTGTGCTGATGGCTCTGTCTGGACTGTTTACTAACAACAGGTTGGGAAATCTTTTTCCATTTCCTGTTTGGTCTACAGCCTTTCGTTTACCTCAAATTTATGTAGTCATTTATCTGAAATGTGCCATCTGAAGTGGCATTCTTGACTCACTGCTTTAACAAATTATTTTAAATAAAATTATCACTTGAAAAAAAAATCATATTTTTTTTCTGGATTTGTAAGTTTTGGGTTTGCGTAAAATATTAATATTAGTTTTATCCTATAGACGAATGATAAAATTTCACACCCCAAATTTAATTTAATTGTGTCATATACAGAGCTTTTTTTATTGTCAATTGGTCCAAATAACAAAAATATTTTCATTTGCTGTGACTGACATATTTTCCCAACAAATGTTCACATCTTAACTCTTTTCAGAAGTTATTATTTGTGTTAATTTTTATTTGTGCAATTCTGTAAAGTTACTTTGTTATCTTGTGACAAACCCAATAAATATTCAATCAAAACAAAAAAACTCTTCAGAAGTTAAAACACTGGTTTTGTGCCGTCTAAAAGCGGATATAAAAATGTATTTTATATTATGCAGAAACAAATGAAAACTTTTAGTTTATATTTGGAAGAATAGTGAATAGAAATTTAAAGAATTACACAAAGAGGATGTTTTAATCAAACACACAATTATAAATTGTATATTTAAAGTCTATTTTTAAAGCCAAAATCATCAAAAATTTTACTAAAATTTTAAATAATAATAATAATAACAATATTAATAATAACAATAATAATAATTCCTTACATTTATGTAGCACTTATATGTACACCCAAAGCGCTTTACACATTTTTGGGGGATCTCCTCAGCCACCACCAGTGTGCAGCATCCACCTGGACGATGCGACAGCAGCCATATTGTGCAAGACCGCACACCACACACCAGCTGATTGATAGGACAGAAGACAGAGTGATTGAGAGGAGACAGAGTGATGAACCCAATTATGATATGGGGATGGTTAGGAGGCCATGATGGACAGAGGTCAGTGGGCAATATCTTTTTTTAAAGGACATCCTGAGATTTTTAAAGGTCCACAGAGAGTCAGGACCTCGGTTATAATGTCTCATCCAAAAGAGTTCACTGAGCAATATAGGGTCCCAATAAATATTCTGGGGTGTTAAGACCCACACAGACCACAGGATGAGTGCACCTGCTGATCTAGCTTACACCACTTCCGGCAGCAACCTAGCTTTCCCATGTGGCCTCCCGTCCAAGTACAGACCGGGCGCAGCCTTGCTTAGCTTCAGTGGGCGACCATGTGAGAGTTGCAGAGAGCTAGCTGCCAGCTTCAATGATTTTAAAGAATATACTGTATAAGACAAATGCAGTTGAAGACAAAATGATTAGTCTTCTCATGACAAAATCTAAATAAGCTCAAACTAGTCTAATAAAAATGTCAATCTACAGTTCAAAGGTTTTCAGAACAAAGATTTTGATTTTTATTATTAAAGTATATTTATAGTTAAGGAATGCCTGGGCTATAAAAAAACAAAAAACAAAAAAAACATCCATGCAGTAGTGTTGCATTGTTACATATGAAGCATCCTGAAGTGCATGTATGAGAAGATTCATTCCCTTTGTCAAAATAAAGGGGTCAAGGTTTTGACCGTATATATTTCTCTCATCCACTCCACAAAGTGGGTTGAATATTAAAGTATGTATGCAAAGTGCTTAGGGACGTTTACAAACCAGTATCTAAAAGCAAAGTGGAACACAGCCATAAACGTGAAGGAAAAAATAATGATGCAACATGAGCAGATCTAAATGTAATGCTGCGAACTGACACTTTTCATTGGTTTTTACATTTCACTTTTAACACAGAGTCATTTAACGGCACTTCATTTTGGATTATTGGGTCTCTTTTTGTCACAATCCATTTCTGAAGCTGGTCCAAGTAAAATTATCAAATGCAGCGTCACAGTGGTGCAGTGGGTAGCACAATCGCCTCACAGCAAGAAGGTCGCTGGTTCGAGGTTAAGCTGGGTTAGTTGACATTTCTGGAGTTTGCATGTTCTCCCCATGTTCGCTCCGGTTTCCCCCAGAAGTCCAGATACATGTGGTATAGGGGAATTGGGTAAGCTATACAGTCCACAGTGTATGTGTGTGAATGAGTGTGTATGGATGTTTTCCAGTGATAGTTTGCAGCTGGAAGGGCATCCTCTGCATAAAACATACTGGATAAGTCAGCAGTTCATTCCACTGTGGCGACCCCTGATTGATAAAGGCACTAAGCTGAAAAGAAAATGAATGAATGAATTATCAAATGCTTTTGGAAGGACTTTTAGACTGATGTGTATTTTCTGTGGTCTTCTAGTCTCTGGAAGCCCCTGCATTGTCAAGCATATGACTGTCTGTAAAAAACAGCTTTCGTGGATTGATTGGCTAATAAATACCGAATTAAATGAAGAGGGAAGAAAAAAACTCTTGTGCCGACAAATTTGGTTCTGTATTAATCACATAAATTACATCTTTGGCGATCAAAATGGCAAAACTTGCCAAAAGGCAACAGCTTTGCAGCACCGATGACGCTAGAATTTAATTCTAATGCATTAAATTGAAACGCATGAATTTAATAAGAATCATCAACGAGAAACATGGGAATTACAAAAACAAAATGGGATGTAAAAATGGAAGCATTACGATTATGAGAACTTTAATTTCGAGGTACAACTAGTGGTAAATTTAAATATTGCTTTTAAATACGTTTATAGATGCTGTACATAAAGTATTTATTACAACTGATTGGTACATACTACAAACTGAGTAGTTTTACCATAGTAACTGCACTGCTTTTACATATTTCACTTATATGCTCATAGGGTCATTGTTGTCTGCTTATTTTGCAGTGTATATTCTGATGTTTATATTTGATTCACGGATAAGCATATTATTGCTTTGCATTCATTATTATTATTTTGCTTGTGTATTCTGTATTTGGCACCCTCAAAAAAGATATGGTACATCCCAAGGCGTTTATCCTTACAAATAAATTAAATTCGTAAGAAATTATTTAGTTTTTAATATTTTTTTGTATTTAGTTTTTAATGAAGAAATACTAGCTTTTGGGAATAAAGGGATATCTGGACAAGTTTTCATGAGTCACTGGCTTTCTGTGTCTGCACAGCACACACACACGTCTTCTGCTTCATAAAACCCTCTCTGCGTATGTGTCTCATGCATGACTTGCTTTTGTAACCTAGTGCCCCAAACACACAGTTATTCTCATGTGAAGGACATAGGCTGTAAAGGAGAGAGAGAGAGAGAGAGAGAGAGAGAGAGAGAGAGAGAGAGGGAGAGGGAGAGGGAGAGAGAGAGAGAGAGAGAGAGAGAGAGAGAGAAAGAGAGAGATGAAGAGAGCTCATCTGGTAAATAAATATTTGCTGTGGTAAATTTGATTCGCTCATCCTTTCTCCCATCAAGGTTCCTCTGATTCTGCCCATCTGCTGTAGGTCCGTGCATGTACACACATCATACACACCAATGAGACCGTTTAGAACAATATAGTGGAAACTTAAGTCAAGCTTAAAAATGTATGAATGTCATTGCATCGCATACGGAACTAAAAACAGAAGGACAGAAACACTAAAAGCTCACTGTACCACAATCCCTCTCCTCATGTCAAACATCAAACATGGATGAAGAGAAGCCTGTGCATTTGAAAGCTTAAAAGCAGAGGATATGATGAAGATTCAAAAAAATCCATTATATTATATTAGATTAGATTATTTTTACTGCACAACATTCAATAAGGAGATATGTGAGAAATGCATAATATGCACTATAAAAATGCTAGGTTATCCCATAAAAACAATTAAGTGAAAAACACTTCAATAATTACAATATCCCCAAAATACACCAAAGAATTTTGTTTTTTTAACTCATTTTTAACAAGCAGGAAACTATTTTTTGAGTGCGAGCAAGTGCGGATTAGTTTTGTCTTCCTTGAAAGCGCAGGCCCATTCGAAGATGACAATGCCAGGATTCATTGGGCTTAAATTGCGAAAGAGGGGTTCATGAAGCATGAGACACCTCTTACAGATAAACTGGCCACCACAGAGTCCAGACCTTAACACTGTTGTGACTAGGCATGGGACGATAACCGTTTTCAAGGCATACCGTGGTTTGGAAAAGTCAAGGTTTTCATACCGCCAAAATTTTCTTCTGTACCGTTCCTAAGGTATGTGTAAGATTTTTTATTTACTTTTTTTTTTGTTTTTAGGTGTAAATTTTATACATCATTGTAAACAATCTGTGTTTTTGAAACAAATGAAGACAGCAGAAGTCGATGATTCACTTGAATTATTTAGCCTGACATGTTTACTGTCCCAAAATATTTTAAACGGTTCTCAAAATAAAATTAATTGTGTTCAAAAGGAAAAAAATGTTTAGCCAGACATTTAAAAAGAATAAATTTTAGAGCAGTAAACACAATACCGTCAAACCGTGAAACCGTGATATTTTTATCCAAGGTTATTGTACCGTCAGAATCTTATACCGGCCCATGCCTAGTTGAGACTTTCCATAGACTTTCCCTATTTGACCCTCTAGAGTGGTACAACTTGACAAATCATTTTAACAAAATCTTAACAAATACTAACTCTGGAGTGCTTGCTGCAAACAAAGCAGTTAAATTAAAATTAGTGTGTGACTAACACAACACACACAGTACAGTACCGTACAGTTAAGCATAACATTGATATCCATAATATAACTTGATCTTTTCAAACACTTGTATATATTAATTTTGTAGATATTTCTATATTTAAATGAATTCATATGTATTTAAATGTAATAACTACATGTATAGTATACTACATAAATAATGCATCATTTCATCAATTATTTAAAAGTCTATGTTTTGTATTTTTTTATTTAAAATGTACACTTATTAGCTATAGTTCTTCGAATTTCAGTTAATTTGAATTATGTTTGCTACCTTAATACTAATTTAAAGCCCGCAAGTGGAAAGGAAATATTAAGTGCCTACAAATCTGTGGCCAGTAACAATGACAACCACAGCCCGCAGTGACAAAACCTGCAAAACCTCATTGTCAGATTTCCTTATTCGCACAGTGTATCCGATTAACACCTTTTAATAGGACTTGCAGGTGAAAAACGGAAGTACATTAAAATAAACTCAGAGCGTCAGATTACTGGCGCTCGTGTGAGACCAAGATAGTGCTCGCTACCTGGGATTGACGCTGTAATTACACAGCATAAGTGTGGATCAGGTTCACGCTTCCACTGGGACTGAGGCTCAGAGAGAGCAGATGAGGGGTTTTAGTCGTGATTAGCAGAATGTTGACCGCAGGACAGAGGAGTCACTTTCAGATACGGCCGGAGTATGGTCTGCTGGATGCTGAAACTCTGCTCTTCCTCCATCAAAATCAAATCCACTGTATCTCTCCTCGTCATGCTATCTGGCTCCAGCTACAGCATCTGAGCTGAAATGTCATTAAGATGCAATTAAGATGTAGAAATGTCTGTGATCTCAATAACAGGGCCTGTTAATTAGAGTCTCAGAAGCAAGCCAGCTTGTGCACAACACAGTCAGAGCCAAAGACGCTCTCACACAGAGCGGATCTTTCCAATAAAATGATCTAAACTACAAAATGTTGTTTTCTTTTGTTTTATTATGAAATATTACATTTATTAGTGGGACCCATAATGTTGGCATATGCTTTTTAAGCTGCAGGATTAAACACACAAATAAATAATTAATTATCTAAAATATTGTTACATTTTTTTAATTGGTCCAATATTAATTAGAACTAAAGATTGTAGTATTGATTGGATTGTGTGTTTATTAGTCCAGCCAATATTTGCCATCCTAAATGTTGACTGGATTTGAAAAAAGATTTTAAGTATATTTTTGCAGATTACGTCTTCAATGCATTGCCAATGAATTGATGAAATGAACAATTGGATGTGCCAAAACTTTCTTCAGTTAAACAAAGAGAAAACTGAAGTCATTGCATTTGAGAACAGAGATGAGATTCTCAAGGTGAATGCGCACCTTGGCTCTAAGGGTCATACAACAAAAAATAAGAATCAGTCAAGTCAAAGTCAAAGTCAAGAATCTTGGTGTGACTCTGGAGTCAAATCTCAGTTTCAACAGTCACGTCAAAGCTGTCAGTAAATCAGCATACTATCATCTCAAAAACATTGCAAGAATTAGATGCTTTGTTTCCAGTGAATACTTAGAGAAACTTGTTCATGCTTTTATCAGCAGCAGGGTGGATTACTGTAATGGGCTCCTCACTGGTCTTCCCAAAAAGACAGTCAGACAGTTGCAGCTCATTCAGAACGCTGCGGCCAGGATTCTGACCAGAACCAGGAAATCAGAGCACATCACACCTGTCCTCAGATCTTTACACTGGCTCCCAGTTACATTCAGAATAGATTTTAAAGTATTACTACTTGTCTACAAATCACTGAATGGACTAGGACCTCAATACATTACAGATATGCTCACTGAATACACACCTAATAGATCACTCAGATCATTAGGATCATATAAACTAGAAATTCCAAGAGTTCAGTCAAAGCAGGGTGAATCTGCTTTCAGTTATTACGCCCCCCGCTGCTGGAATCAGCTTCCAGAAATGATCAGATGTGCTCCAACATTAGGCACATTCAAATCAAGGCTGAAAACACATCTGTTTAGCTGTGCCTTTACTGAATGAGCACTGTGCTACGTCCGACAGATCACACTATTGTGTCTTTCTTTTCTTTTTAATTCTTTTATAACTTGTCTTAACTCATTTGAATCTGTTTTTATCTGTTTTTTATTATTTGTTTTTATTTTCTTATACTTCAATTTTATTTCTGCTTATGTAAAGCACGTTGAATGGCCACTGTGTATGAAATGTGCTATATAAATAAACTTGGCGTGCCTTGCCTTCTCACTTAAGGATAATAATCAATAGTAGATTTTTATTGTGCTCTTCCAACATTTTATCAGTTGGCTTTTTTACAGAGTATTTTAAATCTAATGACATACAGCACCACAATGTTTGCATCAAGGCCTAGCACTCCCTATATATAGTTACAGTATGTTTCAATCCACTTTTTATGTACATTTCTCTAGGACAGAGTAACTGAAAAACTGGCATCCTGTATGATGTTGTTTTTCTGCAATATATACTGCAATCTAAATGCAAGTTCACCAGGTGACTGGAATAACTCTGCAGAAAGAATTCATAGTTTTAGATTGATTGGGACAATTTTGTAGGGGAGTGCATCTGCATAAAATACCATAAACAAAATTACTCGAGCAATAGAATACAACGGAGCAAATCTACAAATGAAATAAAGAGTGCTTTATGGTGTTCTTGGAGCCTAACAGCACTCAGGTATAGAAATTGAATAATCAAA
Organism: Danio albolineatus; assembly: GCA_903798035.1. Taxonomy (NCBI): domain Eukaryota; kingdom Metazoa; phylum Chordata; class Actinopteri; order Cypriniformes; family Danionidae; genus Danio; species Danio albolineatus. Next base: position 19,098,974 of record CAIGQQ010004837.1, on the reverse strand, counting down.
TGTAAAATAACACTAAAATCTTCATCATATAAGTAATTAAATCCAATCCATCATTGTTACAAAGCTACAAAGGTACTTTTTTGTGCCTGAATTCTTTAAACTCAACTGAAAAGCTTACACTCCCGGAAATAAGATAATAAAGCTGTGCATTGTGGAAAAAGTGCTATGCCAGGGACAGCTTTTGTATTTTATTCTGAGAGTAAACAGTCAAAGGCATTAAAACATAATTTGCATCTGGCATATTATAAACGTTTTCTCTTTTATGATAAGCTTCATAATGACCCCACAAATCATGTTTTCTGAAAACATGATTGTAGATGCTGAAATATGACTATTTTAGATGTGCAAGCTTTGGAATGCCCTACTATTGCAATTGTCAATAGTAGGGTTGTGCAATTAATTGCTATAGCAAAAACAACAACAACAACAACAACAACAACAACCAAAAAAAAAAAAAAATCTCACATGCAATTTCTAAATCAAAGGCTGCAAATATATCTATTTAATTTTTTAGATTTTGTTCACATTCTTGAGCGCATGATTTGAATATGTTAACCAATCAGAGCTGACGCAGCACATCAGGCAAAAAGGGGGACAGATGTTAGCCAATCACACGATGAAGATGAAGTGGGAGAACTGAATAGGTGGTTTTGATTGACGTTAGTCAATTTATGGATATGACTGACGTTGAGGTTAGTTCATCTTTATTTTTTTCATGTTGTCTGTTTTTAAGACAATTTATTACAGTTTTGTTTATGAAGCAGTTAGAACTACTGTGTACAGTATGTTTTTAACTAGAGTTGAGGTTAGTACCTCATGTTGTCTGTTTTATAGACAATTTTACTACAGTTTTATTTATTAAACTTAATACTATGTTATTTCATTGTAAAATGTTTTGTTATGCACTTCTTGTGCACTGAATACATTTAGAATGCATGCATGTAGCTTGTCAAAATCGCAAATAAAAAAATCGCAATAGCAATATTTGTGAGGAAAAAAAATGATACAAATATGAATCAATACATTGGTCAACCCAACATTTTGAAAGTAACAAATAAATAAAAAGAAGAATGAAAGAATGAACGAATGAGAGGAACGAATGAACAAACAAAAGAGAATGAATAAACAAAGGGAGGTAAGAAAGAACTAATGAATGAATGAAAGAATGAATCAATGAAAAAAAGAACAAAAGAATAAACGAACAAAAGAAAATAAAACAAAAGATTCAGAATCAGAAAGAGCTTTATTGCCAGGTATGTTCACACATACGAGGAATTTGTTTAGAATGAAATGAAACAGAAAGAATGAAACAAATGAAGAAGGATAGAAAAAGAAAAAACAAACTAACTAAAAAAACGTAATAACAAACAAATGAAAGAACAAAAGAATGAAAGAACAAAAATAAAAAAGGTTGAAATAAAAACAAAAAATAGAACAAAAGAAAAAAAGAGGACAAAAACGAACAAAAAGAACAACAGCAAAAAATAAAGAATGAAAGAACAAAGAACAAACAAAAGAAAAACAGAACAAAAGGTAGTTTTAAAAGTACAAAAGAAAGAACTAAGAACAAAAGAAAAAATAATGAAAAGCAGAAAAATAAAAATGAAATCGATAAAAGAATGAACGAAAGAGTGAACAATGGACAAAATAAAGAACGAATGAGAACAAGAAAGAAAAGATAAAACTAATAGAGCAAAAAGAATGAAAGAAAGAACTAAAATGAAAGAAAGAGTGAAAAAAAGAACGAAAGATGAACGAACGAGCAAACAAACGAATGAACCCACCAAATCATGATTAAGTGACCTCTACGCAAAGAGTTTTGCTGCAACAGACTGTGAGTGGATAACTTAACTAACCAACAAACTCTCAATGCACACTTTTACAACTACTGTTTTAATCATTCTGAAATACTTGAGCTGAGAGCTGTTTTCAAAAATAGGATTCAACTAAATGAAATGACCTCCTAAAACTGCCTCAAAAGATTGTCATGGACACATGGCATGAAAACAATGCTACTGTATAGAGTACTGTACAGAACTATCTGGGCATTATTATTCCCAGCCATTACTTTTTAAATGAAATATTAGCAATGTTTTACAGGTTAAATTCCCAACGTTAGACAGAAACACGGCTAACGTGACGGCTGTTGAACGATATAGCGTCTCTCAGACACATTCTCATAAACTCCACAGGCAGGCAGTTCATATGTCTCTCTGTCATTCGAGCGCAGTGAGACAGAGTCACGCTCCTGTAGGACCGGTCAGCATCTCCGTGTGTCTCTCACTCTCTCAGTTAATGAACATTAAGGTGTGCTGTGTCTGGAAGCAAATCCATCCGTTTCCAGCTATTCCTCCTGTCTCTCAGAGGTGAAATCTTTACTCGGCTTTGACAGGACTTTCATCAAAGCTCAGCGTGTGCGAGGGGCTGCTGGCTCAAAGCGCTCCTGTTTGTGAACGCTGGAAGAAAACAGATCATTCTCTCTGGCCACTTAATCAAAGCATTCAACAGCAAATTATATCAAATAAAAGGAGCCTTTTTCTGGCCGCTAATTGTCTGTAATATGGCAGCCCGACAGAGAAGAAGTGAGGGAAGTGATAATCATCGTTATAAAAGGATATTTCAGAAGATGTGAAAAACGAAGCCAAGTTGTCCCTTTATGATTCAGACATCAAAGATTAGACATTTAAATCCTTGATTTTTTTTGTAAATGGAAAACTCAAACGCGATTGTAGATGTGTATGCACAATGGAATGCAAACATGACTCATGAAGACTGACATGATGTACTGTAGCAGTCATATAAAGATACAGAAGAAACAGTTGCTAAACCAGTTGCTATTTTGAAGCTTTTTGGACAAAGCTTTGGAAATGGTACAGGTTATATTTCCAATATAGACCTTCCATTTTAAAAAAGATTTACATGCCGACAGCTTGCTCTCTGCAACTCTCACATGGTCACACACTGAAGCTAAGTAGGGCTGTGCCCGGTCAGTACCTGGATTGAAGACCACATGTGAATGCTAGGTTGCTGCTGGAAGTGGTGTTAGTGAGGCCAGCAGGGGCACTCATAGACTGTAAAAAATATGGACGTAGTATCCGTGACGTCACCCATAGGTTTCTGATGAACCCAAAAGAAGCCACTAGTAGGCGTGGCCAACCGTCGCCATTTTGTTCGCGCGTCATCGCACCAACCGAGGCATACCAAACAAGGGCAAAGAGGCGGAGCGTGGGCGGAGCGTGAGCGGAGCTACGGGACGCATGCTGTCATTAAGCTAAGAGCTTTCTTATGGGAGAAACACATCATATTTCATTACCTATGACTCGTTTGTGTTCTGAACACACGTGCTTGGTTGTACACTATATCAATAAAGTGTTTAGTCTGTTGAAAACACTGCTGTAATACATCAAGCCACTTAACATCGTTCTTAAGACGTTTTTCAACAGGAAGAAAGTGCGGATTACATCCAAATACTTCAGATATAGTCTGTGTTAGTAAATGCAGGGCTATTTAGGAAATCCAGGCAGAACACTGTATGACAACGCTTCAGATGATGATTTTATAGACTACAGCTGATCAATCTGTCAGATTCTGGAGTGCATTAGAGTTCTGAAGAACATTATAAATGATAAAGTATCCTAAATAAAGCAATTACATTTATAGAGATGGTATAAGTATATAATTTCACTCACCTGGGGGAGGCCACGTGAATGGTTTGTGAGCACAATTAAGTGCACACAGCATGCCATATTATCTGATAATTGCAGGAAATAATTCCAAAAGGCAACTGACTGTGTAAAGCCAAATAAAACAACACAAAAACACGATGAATCAGGCGGAATCAGCTAAGGTGACGTGACGGCGACCAGCGCGACTAACTGTCACTCAAGTGGCCACGCCCTTAATTATGCAAACTTAATTTAGCTTAATATAAAGGAAACGGATGAGTTATAAAAAAATTCACCCCCCTCACAGTTGTCATGAAGGGTAATATAAGCTATATGAACCAAAATCGTTCTTTGTACCAGGCTGTAAACACCTTTTTTTCTGCTGTAAAATTGGCCATTTCACCAGTGGGCTCATTGGAGATTTGCTCTATTATGGAGCCAGGACAGCCAGGACTAGCGGAATTTTCGATGAATTGCAAGTTTTAGTTACTTCCGTATTGGCTTCCCGAGGGAGAGCGGGAGGTTGCCGCTTGGGGGCACTCAACCTGCAGTCTGTATTGGTCCTAAAGCCCCAATATATTGATGGGGCCTCTATACTGCTCAGTGAGCGCCGTCTTTCGGATGAGACAGATGAGTCTCCTCTCAACCAATCAGCAGGTGTGCGGTCTGGCTGTTGCGTCATCCAAAATGTTTGTCGAGGAAGGAGAGTGCTTCTACAGGTGGTAAAGCACACTTTATGAATGCAGTTTTTTGATTTTGGTTTTAGTTTATGTTTGTATGTGTAAGGATGGTTATATTTCTCTATAACATCAAAGGAGGAAAACTGTTGTGAAGATCAAAACAGCGAGAACTACCAGGCAACAAAACAATAAACTCTCTAATCTTCTCAGAGGATCACGAGAAAGCCATTTGGATTGGGGTCTCACCCTTTGCCTTTAGGCCGTTTGGCCCTCCCTAGTTATACGGCCGGGGTATTGAAAGGTCACTCAGAAATGACCAAAAGTCAGGTTTTTATGGTGAAATGAAATAACTTGTATATTTGTTAAATTTACAAACCTTAGCTTGTCATGTTTGGTATCATTTTAAAGGTCTCAGTGCGATTGTGAATATGATCTCAGTTTTATCTCCATATCATAGACCAAAATAGATGATCTCAGATTTGGGTGAATTTTGTCCTCTCTCAGAAGAGAGGGGGTCCTTGACAAGACCTTTTGTCACACCTTATCTTCCTCTTTGAACGGTTATTGGCACCTGGGGTAAAATCCCTGGACAAAAGGTCTTGTGAAGTTTTTATCAACTTGAATTTATGACATTTTGGGTATTTAAGAAGAATTGGTGAAACACTCAGGGAAGCATTTGTAATCAGATGAAAACTTCCCACACAGTCTCTGTGTGTCTACATTGCCAGGTATGATGACTCTTTGCGAATTGCTATTCTACAAACTGTTTTAATGTTTTCTGCTGATCATGTTATGTAATTATTTGATGTGTGAATGTTAATCGATGCCTGCCTGGCAAATAAATGTAAAATTGTTGGTTAAACTAAATATCTCCTGAAATCATTTGAATCTAGTAGATTGTCTTAGGCCGATGTTTCCGCAATCTGACGACCAAAGATTTGTCATACAGTCAGGCTAATTGTATGGAGCATTGTTAGCACAACATTTAAGACCTGCTGATTTCTGACAATCTGCTGACTTAGTATGTTATAATCTAGTAACTAAATCAAACTTTCTTTATGTATGAGCAAGCATGGGGCGGCCTATTATTACTTAAAGGAAATTAGTTTACAGTTATATCCTCTATCTAAGAACCAGAATTGGCGAGGATGTGTCCGTGAGCAGATGTAAACTGGCCAGCATCTGACTCCAGGCGACTTCGGGTAAACGATGAACCATTACTTGAAAATAAGGATTTATTGAGTTAATCACTTAAAATTAAACATGAAACATAACCTATAAAGTGATCAGTCTAAATTGAATTAATCTAAATTTTAATTATTATAAATTGGAGTCAGATCAGAATAAGGTTAAGATTGGAATTATGAAACAAAGGTGTAATAAAATAGAATGATCTGTTTGCAGCTGTGCGAGAAAAAGACTAACACGCAGAATACCTTCCCCCACATCTGTGGAAACCACCATTCAACAACCGGTCCATTAGGTGGGGCTTACATATGACGGCATTGAACCTCACTAGATACTCCTGTATGGGCGCGTGTCCATTATAAAACACTCACAGGACATTAATTTGGAAAACTATGGGGATATATTAAATACTTTCACTTCACGCAGGTTGTGAATGAACAGACGTACAGTATGTGTACTAGTTGCAGACGCAAATAAGTTTTTGCGCTCATTTGAAGTAATCAATCAAAGAACAGGAGAAAGGGCATTACTTTGATCATTTTAATATAGCATATTTATAATAAAATCTAAAAATTATAGTATAATTTTGAGAGTTAATTTTTAATCTCCCATCGGTTGAGAATCCCTGGGTTAAATCCCAAGTGTCAAATTGATGAAAGTTTGTGTTTTCAACAGGTGGTTTGTCAAACCCACTCACCTGTGTGAGGCACAATCAGGAAATTATTAATAATAATGAATTGATAAAACAGCTTACCTTAACGCCAAAAGGCTCAGAAAACAAAAGTCTAGCATTATTTGTTAGCAATATTCAATATCTACAGCATGACAAAGGTGTCCACATATTATTGGGGGCTACTGTGCAAATCATCAAATACTATAAGAACGAAAGCTAAGGTTACAAATGAAACCCTGGGTGCAAGAACCTGCGAGAGTCCCCTATTTAAGTAACTCTGAGTGTGTTTAATCTTTCAGCTCACCGAATTAAGTTAAGACAAAGACTAAAAAATGATTCAATCAGTGATGTTTGCTCAGTGATCACAGAGAAACCGTCCCTTTGGACTTTCCACATTCCAGTCCCATTTCCCCATAGATTACTAACTAATGCTAAACCACGAAACAGAACACAACGAACACCAACCCACACAAATCACATTTCCTGCACTGTCTCAAGCTCCAGAACATAAAAAACAGCCCTAAATATGGTCCGCAAAGCCATATTAGCAAAGCTTCTGTGCCTCTTTCTTCTTTTTAGCCATGAAACCGAACCGCCGGTGTCAAAGTGATTTATGAAAGGCAAAAATATTCTAATTGTTCAGCTGTGAGCCTCTGCGGATTGAGGTTTTCCCTCAGACTTGCTCAGAGGCTGAGATAATGTGTGCGGTGTGTGAGATGAGCATGTATGTGTTTTGCTCACTTGATGAAAAGCTGGCCTCAAAACTGCTTAGTGGTTTTCTTCTTGTGTGAGCAGGTCTCGGTGTCTGGAGGGGATGCAGCATTTGGCTGTGTGACACCGTCTATGAAATCCTGTTAGTCCACTTCAGGGCAGAAATCAGCCCAGGAGAGAGACAGAGACGCTCTATCGAGGACGCCAGGATGCCCATCCCACAACATCCTCAGGGCTGCCACACACACACTCCAGATATTTACGGATGACCTGAATTGAACTGTTTGTGAGGTATTATTTCAAAGTGATTTTGCTGAGAGTCCATGAATTGTTTTTTTCAGAATTCAACAGAATGTGTTTGTGAAGTTTCAGCAACATAATTGCCCTTTTAGGGTGAAAGCAAAAAAGTACTGTATTAATGTTTGTCTCTTTACTTAAAAAATAACTTTTGCTTCAGCCCACTTTCCAGAAGAAGGTGCTGTGTTTACAGCGCTTGCCTAAGATACTCTGACAACAGCAACAATCCACATTGCATTTGCATTGAAGTTTTCGCATCAACTATCAAATATACATGATGTTATCTCAAAAGCAAACCAAAAAGCAAAAGCTCATATAATGTTGGTTTTGTCTTTGTCTTGTAGTTTCCTGAGAATAGTTTATTGCAAAAGAAATTGCACAGTACATAACTGAAGTTATAAAGCTGCAACAAAATAAACGCCTAATGTACTTTACACTCTCAGAAAAAATGGTACAATGTTGTACCAAAGAAGGTACAAACCCTTGTCACTGGGGCAGTATTTTTTTATGGGACAGAATTGTACCTTAAGAAAAGAAACAAATTTGTACCTTTTAAGGTCATGATTTGTACCATGGGAAACCAAAATGTACCTTTGTTTTTAAAAACCTGCAGATACAATATTATATACTTTGTGAAAAGTACTACCACAGTGACAAGACACTTTGTACCTTAACAGTGTCAAAAATGCTTACCAAACATTTATTAAAATGCCTTAAATGTATAGTTTTCTGTTTTACCAGTTGTTTTGTATTATTGTATTATAGAACAAAAAAATATAACATAAATAAACATATAATTTTAAATGATGATTCTTGTTTTGATATGTAAATTATTCATAAAAATCACTTTGCCTTTCCAGTCATATTTATTTTCATAGATACTGTAATAAAGGAGTTGTTCAACACTTTTGTACCTTTTATATGAGAACAATTGTGTACCTTTACTTCAGTTGTACCATAAAAGGCACTAAACAGTATCATAAGAGGTCTTTTCAGTACCATGTAAGGTACAATTTTTACAAAGGTACAAAACTGTTCCTCAAGGAACATTATTTGTACCATTGTGTACCTTTTTTTTTGAGAGTGTAGGTGTTTTCATCCAACTAGTCTTAAATAAATAAATAAACAAATAAAGATCTACAATAATTTATTTGTTTTTACCTTGCACACTAGAAATGGCTGACGAAAATAAAAACAGACTTGAATCGAAGAGAGATCAAAATAAAATAAAAAAGCAAAAACAAGAACTCAAACACAACATAATGCAAAAAAAGACTATTCCAATCAAAACAAAAAGCTGAACATAACACAAAAGTTACCCAAAACACACCTCAAATAATAAATAAATAAATAAAACATGAAATGATATATAAAATAATTTGAAGTGAGTTAAAAACAAAATAAAATAGTTATTAAAACTAAAAAAAATGCAAATCTTCACAAAATATATAGTAAACACAAAATCAAAACAAAAAACTAAACAAAAACTAATAGTCCAACAAAATAAAAAGAAAAGCAAAATAACTGACATACATCGACTAAAAAAAAGCTGGTTGAAAATTCTATATCATATCATATATCATATCATATCATATCATGTTTAAGTTGAGCTTTATTGTCATTCTGCTACATGTGTGAAACAAAGAGGAACATATAGGAACGAAATGTGTCTTTCAGGACAACAGTGCTATATAATTAATCATAAATACAAGCAACACTGGATATAAAAGCTATTTGTTTAAAAACCTATGCATAACTAACAAATACTCTAAGATACTTGAGTATACACAAAAGACAGGCTATACAAGTACTTTTACATGTGACTGAACAATGTTGTGCAGGATATTGTGCCAGAGATTAAAGGTTGAATATTGTGCAAAAGAGGTATTTAAGGTTGAATATTGTGTAAAAGAGTTATTTAAGGTAGAAGCAAGCAGCGCAACATGATTGTGGTACATTTATAGTAAACATCATTTTCCTTATTGAGTCTTTGCAAGATGGAGATATCACATAACATAATCAGATATCATATATCACATCAATCCTATCATAACATATCATTTGCAGATGCTGTTTGTTATCCAATGCAATATAAAACACTTTTTAATTGTCACCACTGAAAACAACCTAGCAACCACCCAAAAATCATTAGTAAATACACCTAGGCCTACATAGAAACGATATGACATGCTATTTTGAAAATGCTGCAAGCCAGATTTATCACCTGGATGAGCGCTAATGCGTTTCCCCTGACAACTACATGTCAACTTTGACTATTCAAAAATGATTCAGACATGAACCCAGATGTTTTACTCTGATGTAATCCAGCAGTGTGCAGTTACATCACCTGGGGGCAGCACAACAATGTGCCGACGACCTGACGCTGTGCCATTTTTATCACATTTGCCTGCTTTATTTTTCCATCACCCCAAAAACCTGTTGCCAGGGCAGGCACAGTCTCTTCCCGTTACCACTACAGGATTCCAGCCAGGTCTATGACACGCTTCAGATTTCTGAGCAGCCCGTCTCGCTCTCGCTTTCTCAGAGACAGTAAAAGTGATGCATCTTCCCATGAGAGCAGTAAGAAAGAAGCAGGTGAGCAGAGTAGAATAGAAGTGCTCTGGTGCATCTGTACGTGAAGAGCTGTCACTACAATCTGAACAGCACAAGCACACACAATCACACGCACACACAGACAAGACAGATATGCGTGTACATACATAACTGCCATTAGTGTACAGTACACACACAAAGATATGGTTTTAAGACTAGCCTGAAAACACGTTTTGCATGCATACACACACGTCTTTGTTTTTTAAAGAATAACCTGGAGATGCTTTTTTGCACAAACACACACACGTGCACACATACACACAAATAGCAAAAAAACAAACAACAAAAACACACACACAAAAAAAGTTTAAGAATAACCTGACAGCAGTTTTTTTTTACAGTTGTTTAAAATGTGTGTGTGTGTGCTCAGTAAACAAGCTAAAAACCAACAGAACTTTTTTTATAAGAACAGAAGTTTTTACGAGTTGTCTGTACTATTGCTATCATGCACTTTTGTATCCTTAAACACTATTCATTTAAATATTTTTGAAGAAGATGGCTTATTGAAAACGTAGTTCTATCTTTTTAACTAGTCTGCTGTACACCTTGTCACATAACTTCTAGATGAGGTTGTGTTTTTTGTTTTAAGTCAGGAATGAGGCAGCTTCTCTTAATAGAAAGTTAATGGAGAGGGTTGGATTGTTTGTTTTAAACCATAATATTATAGTCTAAGGGTGCTTTAACACCTGCCCACCTGAGCCTGGTTTCTCTCGAGGTTTTTTATTCTTCGCTTTCGCCAATTGGTGAAGCTTTATCCTCGCCGCTGTCGCCACTGGTTTGCATAGTTCGGGACTCGTAGAGCTGCGCATCGATGGATTTGCTCTTCAGTGTTTGAACTCTTTGGACTCACTGAACTGAGCTAAACTGAACTGAACTTTAACTCTGAAAACTGGACTGACACCGTTTCAATTTACAATAACCTTCTATGTGAAGCATTGTAAAAGCGCAATAGAAATAAAGGTGAACTGTAGATCGATTGCTTTGTTCCGAAACAGGGATTAAAATTGTTACAATGTTAAATTTTGTTCTTGGTGCGGTTCGCTTTCACATGGTAATGTTTCTAAACGAACCAAAATAGCTAAAACAAGTCCACAGTTTATTTTTCAGAGACCCGCTCAGCTGTAATTCATCATAACTAATTTATGACGGTGAGCAATAAGACATTATAAGCAATAAGCTGCACTTTCATTTTGAACGGTGACACCCACAGACATTGCCAACAAATGTAAATCAGACGTAAGACTTTCTCATACATAGCCTTTGGCTAGAATTATGCATTATAGGCTTTACATTATAGAGAGAAATAAGAGATAAACTAACACTGTAAATTTTCAGAACGGATAAACAGCTCTTGTTAATAGTTCAGCAAGCTTTCACTTTCGTATTTGACATGAAACGCACATTTATGATGACATCTCACCATACTCATCATTCTCTCTTCATATAGCCATATATGCCTATTACATATCCATAATACACTGTGATATAGCCTTGTTCTTTGGTTCGTTGGATTGTATTGCTTTCTCACTACAATCGATCCGCTCCAGAGTTTGTTTCAATTGAGCCGAGACCACCTCATTCAGGTGATCTCAGATCAATTGTTTTGCCATGGATCTGAGCAAAATTGCTGGATTCACATATGCCAAACAAACAGCACTAACTGGGGAAATGCGCCAGGTTCCATAACAAAAGTCTAGGTGTGAAAACACCTAAAAAAATGCAATCATGACAAACTATATATCAGTTGAAAGCATTTACTGAGCAAGAGTTATTTATTAATTTGTAGGCTTACTCAAAAAGTATTACTTTGCAACAGCAAATCTAAAGATTGCAATTAAACGCTTTTAGAGGCTAAATTGAAAAAAAAAAATTCAACCAAAATTCCTATACTACTCTGACAGTATTTGTAAAGCAGACACACAATTCCAAAGTTATGAAAAATATGGCTTATATTGCTCAAAACATAGGGGGCGCCCATGTATGGAAACTGGATTTGGTGTATGGACATCTGATGGTTTGGTACTGTGGCCAAATCAATCTCAGGATTGGAATTTAATTTGTTCAAATATTTAGCTTTGACTTTTAGTCAATTTTAGACAAAAACAGGTTTTGTAAACTACATATTTTATGTAACGTATTAAAATATATTTAAAAAAATATTTATTTTCATAAAGGCATCTAACTTTTTTCACCTCAGATACAATCAGGCATCTGTCTTCTTTACAATGAGACCAAGCTTAAATATGCACCAAAGCAGTGAAGGTTGGCAATCATTTAAGTTGAACATGTCATTTTCATGTCTATGTTCAAAAAGTGCTGAGAGTCTGGCAACTTCTAAGGGATTAATGAACACTTAAAAAATACCAATGGGAAAAATAATTTCAAAACTAGTGCTATTTAAAAAAAATGAACAGGCACAAGTGCCCATCTATAGCTATAAATATGATAGTATTGCAATAAACAAGACTGTGATCTTTTAACAAATAATCATTCAGCTTTAAATGAAAACACCTTCCTTCAATGTGTTGAATAAACATGCACACGCTCTCTCAAATCACACGGGTCCAGATCAGCACATAACCCTCTACACAACAGATCAGGTTAGAGATGTGAAATATTTATATTGCGCACCTGCTGATGCCTCATATTTCATTTGGTTGTGTGGCGCGTGGGCTCATCCCTCCTCTGGCTGGCAGACGCGCCTGGCGTGAGGACACGAAGAGACGAGAGATTACCTCCAAGATGGAGAGGCTCTTCCCTTGATATCTGAGCAACTCTACAGAGGGTCTGCCTCATTATTTCCTCTTTAAACGAATCGAGTTAGAGAGAGATGGGAAGACAGGAAAGACAGAGAGAGAGAGCAAGAAGAAAAATATGAAGGGAGGAGAGAGGAAATAGAGGAAGATGGAATTAAGGCTTGCTACTGTATAGTAATAAATCGAAGCTGATATCTAGTAAAGTTTGACATTCAGGGTATCTATCGGTGGTTTTAACTTACTGTATTTATGGACTTCATCATTATAACTTATAATGCTTGACATTATAAATGATGATGCCTGCTCAGCTAGCTCAATGTGCTAAGCATTGCATTACCAACACTGAGGTTGTAGGTTCGAAACCAGCATACGTCATCATTCATCAGTTTCTTTGAAATATGTTCTCCCCGTGTTGGGGTGGGTTTCCTCCGGGTGTTCCGGTTTCCCCGACAGTCCAAAGACATGTGCAATAGGTGAACTGAATAAGCTAAACTGGCCGTAGTGTATGTATAAGAATGCGGGAGTGTATGGGTGTTCCCCAGTACTGGGTTGCGTCTGGAAGGGCATCTGCTGTGTAAAACATATGCTGGATAAGTTGGCGGTTCATTCCGCTGTGGAGACCCATGACAAATAAAGGGACTAAGCTGAAGGAAAATGAAGGATTTATAAATGATAATGTCTAATCCAGTAGTTAATCTATAAATGAAATCCAGAAGGGATGACTAACAAATGTCATATGTGATCTTTAAATGACAGAATTAATTATCGTCGCCGCCTAACAAGTAGCAGTTTTGCACAAGCATTAATGAGAAGTCTGTCAGAAGAAACACAGCGGGAAAAGCACTGTATAAAACATATTATGTTCAGGAGAAATATGTTATAGTTTATTTAAATCAGAGTTCCAGTCTTTTTTTTTTTTTTAATATATAAATACATTCAAATTGCATTTCTAATGTGCAGTATCTTTTTAAAGTTTGTGGTTGGTAAGATTTTCAAACATAAACAACAAGGAAGCTTTAAAAAATACAATAAAAAATGCTGTATAAAAATTAATGAAATCTAAAATAAAATATTTAAATGGACAGTTCACCTGTCGTACTGAGCTCAAACTTCAGAATGTTTGGATTGAACATGCTAAATTATTACCACACCGAAAACATAATTTAATATGCTTTCCCTTAAAAGTGAATAAAAACAGCAAACATTATATAAATATTAAGAGGCGAAATGAGAAAAATCCCAAAAGAAGTCTTCAAACACCAAAAGCTGAACTTATAAGGTCAACTAAGGTCTTCATTTGCAAAGACATCAGATATTCTCTTAAATCAATTCTATATTTGAAATCATTTGCAACCAAAATTCTGCATCAGCCCATACTATGCTTGCACAGAGCACAAAAAGTAGCTCATCAAAAAAATAGGGGTGAAAACCTTGATTCTACAGCAGCACAAAGAAAAGCAGCAGGGGGGCACGACACTGCCAAGATCAAACGTCCTCCACTTCAGTCTCTGAAGTTTTTTTTCGTCCAGTAAAAGCAGTCTCTATCTGTCCTGTTAGATGGAAAGGTCTCCATACCCACACACCTCGCAGAAACAGAGAAGGAAAGAGCATCCGCAGCATGGCCTCGCACCTCCGCTAATAATTGGTTGAGTCGTGGCATAAGTAAACAGAACCTGTTTCCAGAACACGCAGACAGATGTTTTCTCTAATGCTGCTGGATAATCTCTTAACCCTCTGAAAAACAAGATCATTACTGCTATTCCACATGCTGGATCTCAGCCATTGGTACCGACGAGCTTAAAGCCTCCAATGAGTAGACCATTATGTAAACGAGCTGACCTCACGCGCACATCCACACAAACATACAGTATGTCACAAAAGTGAGTACACCCCTCACATTTCTGCAAATATTTATTTATATCTTTTCATAGGACAACACTGCAGAAATGACTCTTTGACACAATGAAAAGGAGTCAGTATAAAGTTTGTTTAGCAGTGTAAATTTAGTGTCCCCTCAAAATAACTAAAAATACAGCCAATAATAGCTGAACCCCTGGCAACAAAAGTGAGTACACCCCTAAGTGAAAATGTACAAATTGAGCACAATTAGTCATTTTCCTTCCCCTGTGACATGTGACTCATTAGTTTTACACTGTCTCAGGTGTTTCCAGATAGCAGGTGAGTTACATTTGGTATAAAAGCTTTTCCTCTCTCTCAACCTGGCCACTGAAAGTTCAACATGGCATCTCATGACAAACAACTCTCAGAAGACCTGAAAAAGCAAATTGTTACTTTGCATAAAGATGGCCTAGGCTATAAGAAGATAGCCAACACTCTGAAACTGTGCTGCAGCCAAGGCCATTCAACGCTTTAAGAGGACAGGTTCTTCTCAGAACAGGCCTCGCCATAGTCAGCCAAGGAAGCTGAGTGCACGTTCTGAGCGTCACATCCAAAGATTGTCTTTGAAAAACAGACGGATGGGTGCTTCCAGCATTGCTTCATGTATTGAAGGGATGGGAGGTCAGCCTGTCAGTGCTCAGACCATACGCCGCACACTGCACCAAATTGGTCTGCATGGTTGTCCTCGAAGGAAGCCTCTTCTAAAGACGATGCACAAGAAAGCTCGCAAACAATTTGCAGCAGACATTCAAACTAAGGACCAGGATTACTGGTATCATGTCCTGTGGTCTGATGAGACCAAGATAAACCTATTTGGTTCAGATAGTTTCAAGCGTGTGTGGTGGCAACCAGATGAGGAGTACAAAGACAAGTGTGTCTTGTCTATCATTAAACATGGTGGTGGGAGTGTCATCATGTGGGACTGCATGAGTGCTGCTGGCATTGGGAAGCTACAATTCAATGAGGGAAACATGAGTTCTGACAAGTACTGTGACATACTAAAGCAGAGCATGATCCACTTCTTCCAGAAACAGGGTCATAAAGCAGTGTTTCAGCATGATAATGACCCCAAATACACCTCACTGGCTTGCTAAAGGGGCTCAGGGTAAAGGTGATGGACTGGTCAAGCATGTCTCCAGGCCTAAACCCTTTAAAACACCTCTGGGGCATCCTGAAAAGGAAGGTGGAGGAGCACAAGGTGTCAAATGTCCACCACCTTGGTGATGTTGTGATGGAGGAGTGGAAGAGGATTCCAGTGGCAACCTGTGAAGCTCTGGCCAACTCCGTGTCCAAGAGAATTAAAGCCATGCTGGAAAATGATGGTGGCCACACAAAATATTAACTTTTAAATTTTTTTCTAAGGGGTATACTCACTTTTGTTGCCAAGGGTTCAGCTATTATTGGCTGTATTTTTAGTTATTTTGTGGGGACACTAAATTTACACTGCTAAACAAACTTTATACTGACTCCTTTTCATTGTGTCAAAGAGTCATTTCTGCAGTGTTGTCCTATGAAAAGATATAAATAAATATTTGCAGAAATGTGAGGGGTGTACTCACTTTTGTGACATACTGTACATACTTAGACAACTCAATATGGATGTATGTCTAGATGTAAGAAATACTTTCATGAATGGAAAGAAAAACTGTGAGTGATTTTTCAGCTTATCTAAGGGGCTTTTCGTGGTTGGCATAAAGGCAGGGAAGGGATAACGTTCGTCCAGTCGTGCGTGTAAGGCTTGAAAGGTCGGCCGTGAGATTTGAGGGTAGATTTGCATGACTGGTAATTCATTCACCTTCATGTCCTTCCAAAGCTGTATGAAATTCTATCTTGTGTGGTGCACAATAGACAATGTTCTGAAAAGCGGTTGAGTCTAAATATTATTTGGCCCAACTTTACACTGTCAGGAAAAAAGGTACATCCAGGGCAGTATATTAGTGATAAGTACCAGTTAGATAATAATATGTGCACTTTAGGTGGGGGAAAAAAAGTGCATTGAGGCACAAATATGCATCTTTTAGAAAGAGCCAGGGGTGTCGAACTTAGTTCCTAGAGGGCCACAAGCCTGCTTCAACACATTTATCTTCTAGGTTTCAAATAAACCTGAAAGACTCAATTAGGTTGCATTTACGCTGCAGATCTTCATGATCAATTACAACTTTGTGGCTGTATCTGATTTTTTTGATGACCCGCTTACATCATCTTTTAAAAGTGACTCGTATCTGCTTGTCTGTATTTACACGGCACAAGGCACAATGAGCAAAAGAGGGGGCGCTGACTAAAAGCTGATAATAAAAGAGCGCTCTTTCTCCATTCCTGTATTTAATCTGTTCAAAGGGTTTCTTTTTTTTGACAAGTTGTTTTACTATAGTTAAGACAGAAAAGTTCTCATTTGGCCATCTTCTTTTAATCTAGGCTTTTTTACAGCAGTAGGCATCTTAACATGGCGGACGCTCTCTCTCTCTCTCTCTCTCTCTCTCTCTCTCTCTCTCTCTCTATTGGCATGACAATAGTTATAAATGTATTGCCAAAGCATTTATATAGTTTACATAAAATTAAAATAAATATATTAAAGATATATACATATAATAATTAAACAAAAATATAAATATTATATTATCCAATATATCATATTATTATTCAATATATGATATCATTCATATAACATATTATTCATTTATATCAATAAAAATAATAATAGATCAGAACACACTTTACATTTAGCAATCAACATTTTAGGATAAAACATTACTAAAAAATAAAAACAATAATAATTAGTATATTCACAATGATTCAATTACTCTCTCTCATTAAGACGCTTAAATACTTGTGCTACATGACAATATAAAAGTTTTTTCAGTCCTTGTGTTTGATATTTTAGGTTTGGGACTGTGCTGAAGTCTGTTTCGAAATGAAAGTGTCAGAGTTGACATCATTCGCTATGGTTTTTAATGATGCGCGACTCACACTGACAGGTGAAAATCCGATCTACCTGCTTACACTGCAAATATGAGGGCATGGATCCGATTCATATGGGATACATTTCCACACATGAACAAGGCCTGAATCTGATTGAAGTAAATCGGAATCCATGTCATTGTTTTCCTGCTTACATGTACATGGGTCATATCCGATCGGTGCCACATGGCAGAAAAAAAATAAAAAAAAAAATAATAATTCGGAATTGGGTCACTTGAAGCATGCAGTGTAAATGCAGCCAAAGTTTGATCAAGAGTTTGACACCTGTGCTTTAGAGGTAAAAAAGATTTTTCCCCCAATGACAGCCTTTATATACTTTTCGTTAAAGTGTACAAAAATATTTTCAAAACATATTTTGTGTTTCAAATAATATAGTAATACATATTTACTTTATAAGGGTTACTTCACCCATAAACAAATATTCTGTTATTAATTACTCCTCATGTCATTCCAGTCCCCAGCGTCCTTCGTTCATCTTGGGAACACAAATTAAGATGTCTTGAAAAGAATATTTCTTGGGTGAAATCAGAGAGCTTCCTCTGCATCCATATTGTCCCAGGTCATTCAATGTCCAGAAAAGCAACAGAAACATTGTAAAAACATAACATGTGACATTAACGGTTTAAGTGTAACCATACAAAGCTCCAAAAACTATTTGTGCCAAAACAATTTACAACTTTATGTTCATAAACATGACATCAATAACGACAAGCCAAGTTGACCAATGCACAACTAAAACCACAAACAAGAACAAAACAAAAACAATTAAAATAGAAATGGGTAAAAAAAAAAAAAGCTTCTACATGATAAAAGGTAAAATACTAATTTAAATGTATTCAGGTGTTAAATGCTTTAAAAACAGATTTTAAAAAAGTGCCAATCTTATGAATAAGCGTTAATCATTCCAAAGTTTCAGAACAGCTACAGTGGAAGTTCGATTGCCCCGTCATTTTAACCTAGTTGTGGAAACGTAAACTAACAAAAGTCTCTGATTTGATGAGCAAAGTGATCTGGTTGGATGGTGCTCAGTCAAATAGCACAAAAAGGTGATACTGAGCCAAGCTATTTAATGATATAACATTTCAAATTTTACTTCTTTAACATTTTTACTTCTTTCCCGCATCAGATAATCAGTGTGGGTTTACTATGGGCAGCATGACGTATTGCGATTTCCGTTAGTAGTGCTACACACAAGTGTCATACTGACCCTAATAAAAAGGCACTCTGATCTGAAACAGAAATTATTGGCAAACTGAATTGGTTTAAACTTTTTTTGGTGCACAAAAATGTTCTTGGAGCTTCTAATGATTAGAGTTGAACCACTGAATTCACATGGAATGTTTTGACAATATATTTGTTTTCTTTTCTGGACTCTGAATGCCTCAAGACAATTGCTGTCTATGTAGGATAAGAGACCTTAGGAATTTCATCTGAAATTTCTTTATATGTTTTCTGAAGTTGAAAGAAGGGCTCAGGGGATTTGGATGACATGAGGGTGGAGTAATTAATAATATAATTTTTGGGTGAACTAGGGCTTTAAAAATGACATTGATTTCTGTTTATATAAGAAACTCCCTGCGCACACACACATCTACATGGACTGCTTTTAATTAACAGATTTTAGAATTGATTACATAAAGTATGTTGAATATAAAAACGCACAGCCTCAAATTTAAGTCTTGCATTCAGATGTATCACAGAAATAATGAGGTTCAAGTTCATTCATTAAGCTGCCTGATTTCAAAGCGCCATCACAGTGGAAGTAAATGACCATCTTTATCTACATTTCAGTTCACTCAGTATGTCAGTCGTGTCATTCTGATCACAGAAATCTATTTATCTCTCTATTCACAGTTGCTCCTCTGTTCTGTAAAGTCATTTTGTTTCCTTTCTTCTCGCCAGTTCTCTTTTTTTAACACATCTTACACAAATTTCTCTAATTTTGTGACTTCTTCTTGCTGTGCACTCCCCCAAGCATCATTAAATACATCT
Source organism: Danio albolineatus (assembly GCA_903798035.1). Taxonomy (NCBI): domain Eukaryota; kingdom Metazoa; phylum Chordata; class Actinopteri; order Cypriniformes; family Danionidae; genus Danio; species Danio albolineatus. Next base: position 19,079,521 of record CAIGQQ010004837.1, on the reverse strand, counting down.
TTCATACTTTAAAGACTTTCACATACTGTGTTAGTTTAAAAAAAAAAAGCATACCTACAAAAGTATATTTGAAAAAACTTATTTTGCTCAATATGATTAAAAGCATTAAAGAGAATTAAATTTTCCCTTTAAATTTCCCTTATACTATGTAAAAATGTTAATGGTTCTTTTGGTCTTGTCTATAAAATCTGATCTTTAATTTGTATTTTCTATTGAATTTAAGACATTATAATTTGAACGGCATCTGCGCTCATGTTAGTCTGTTTTTTATTATTCCCGAGGTTTCCAAAATCCTGGACCAGGCCGTATCCTGAGCAGCTGCTGTGGTGGTCATGGAGGAGTGGAGAGCATGAGACCGATCCCTGTAAGACGATCCCTGTGACAGACGAGTCCTGGCATTGTTCCTGAAGGGCCAGCCTGTTGACCAGCCGGTGACCCGCCTGTGGTCTCTCCATGATGGATGTCCAGCGTTCTCCAGCCCCGGCGCCATAGACTGCAGCTCTGCACAAGACGTCTGACCATAGGAGAAATGGTCGTGCCCAACTGAGCCTGGTTTCTCTCGAGGTTTTTTAATTCTTCACTTTTACCAATTGGTGAAGTTTTTTCCTCGCCGCTGTCGCCTCTGGCTTGCATGGTTTGGGACTTGTAGGGCTGCGCACCAATGGATTACTCTTCAGTGTTTGGACTCTCAGCAGTGATTATTAAACCACGCTGAAATGAACTAAACTGAACTTCAACACTGAAAACTGGACTGACTCTGTTTCAAGTTTTTATAATGCATGTGAAGCTGCTTTGACACAATCTACATTGTAAAAGCGCTATACAAATAAAGATGAATTGAATTGAATTGAAGTCAGGTAATTGGCTGGGCCATTCTACAGCTTGATTTTCTTTCTCTGAAAGCATTTGAGAGTTTCCTTGGCTGTGTTTTTGATCATTGCCTGCTGAAATGTCCACTCTGGTTTCATGCTTTTGATCACAATGTAGATGTTGGACTGAAGCAGCTAATATTAATTTACAATGATGAAGGGCAGAGAGTTTCTGAATAACTATTTCAGTTGCTGTCTGGGCTTTCACTGCCTTTCTACACCTCCCTTTCTTCATGTGTTTAATACTTTTTCCCAGAGTCATTTAATTTTATTACACATAACTAAATTTGTAAACTAATTCTATTTGGTTTCTTTGCATATATGGATTTCTTTTGTTGTTATCAAAAACAAATTTCAAAAGTCAACAGCACCTTTAAAAATATGTTTTCTGAGAAAAATGGTGACATGTTTAATACTCATTTTCCCTGCTGTAAGTTCCTCTGCACAATATGGCTGAGAGATGAAAAAAAAAACCCTGATTCTTAAACAGATTCTTATGAACATTCATAACTATTAGTGGTCAATTGACATAAAATAGTATGAGCTCCTTTGTACCTATAAAACTGAAAAGCATGCCCAAGAATGAAGTTGAAAAGAGCAATGTGCTTTTTAGCTATGTGCAGATTTTAGCTATTTTTTCCCTTTCTTTTTGACTTTCAAATTGCTGTTAGCCATCAACTTTTATGAATTTTACCATTTTATGAATCAGCAAGGGCCAGTTTCAGCTAAAAATCTTCTTTAATGTTCTACTGAATAAAAAAGTGGCCAAAAAGTGTGCATGGCTTGCGGGTAAGTTAAAAGCAAATTTTTATTGTTGGGTGAACTATCCCTTTAATCCTTCATCCCTGCAATATATGTTCAGTCAGAAAATGCCAAAAATGTCTCTGACAGGAAGAGAGTGAGTGACTTTAAGTGCTAGAGGGGATAGAAGCGACTGGCCCACACATCCAATTCCAATCCGGCGGCACCTTCTCACCCCTTCACTCTCCGAGAGGTTCCTTGCGGTTCTTTGATTTGAGGTGTCTCGTGTGCTCTGCACCTCCATTACCGCCAGCAAGACTGTGAGGCTAAACCGGGGAAAACGAGTCAGGTTTTCTGAGGACAGCAGGAGGAAAACCAAGTTCTGGCGCTTTTTATAACAAAACAAATCAACACTCAACTTTTTTTGCTTTTAAAGCTCTGCTAAATAATTCCACATCATTAGCGTGAAAATGAATCTGAAGACATTTGTTGTCAAGCACCACAGGCACAGAGATCATGGTGGTAAGTGGATGAGGAAAATATGCAAATTGGATTCGAAAAGGCGCAAACAGTAGAAAAAAAATTCTAGTTTGATACTTGTCTGGGCATTTGTTCCTCAATTAAACCAAACAGGATTAGTAGAGAAGTGGAACCGCATGGAACCTTGAGGAGAGAAGGTGAGCAGAGAACCCACACTGTTGATCAGGATACAAACAAAAATAGTTTGTACAAGCATATCCCATAATATGTGTGTGCAAAGAGGAGAGAACTAAATAGTATCCTGTGCTATTTATCTCAAACTTTGATATAATATTCTAAAATCCATGAAAATACTAAATACAATGACAAATTAACCCAATATTGTGTAACTACAAAGAGTGAGTGGTGTTATACATTATTCCACAACCAGTACATTCTGTTAATGTATTTGCTAATCAATCACTATAAACAAAACCAGCCCTAATGAATCATTTCCCAAAGTTGATTTTGAAGTACTTTAATTTTTAAAGGACTAAAAACAACACTGCTTGCTGTATCATAGATTCAGTTCCTCATAACATATTCTAGAAGAACAACACATTCAATCTAAACTGTTTTAAAGATGCATTACTGTTAAAAAATGTATTTGCTTCAGCATGGATGCATTAAATTGAACCAAAATCACAGTAAATACATTTATAATTAATAAGCAGCACCATTTTCAACATTGACAATACTAATAATAATAGCAATAATTAAAACAGCATTTCATAATAACATCTGAATGATCACGTGACACTAAAAAGGCTGCTGGAAAATCTTATAAACACTACAATGTTGAAGGTTTATTTTGAATTATTTTACTTATAATAACAAAAGCGTATTTGACTCCAAACTACTGAACAATGGCTCTTCCTGTCTACTCCTACATTATGCATTCAAGAAATGTTAAGCGAGTAATTAAGCCACCTGAATTGAAGTAGCAACTTGAATTGGACTCAATTTGCAAACATACACTACAACACTGCTGTGCAAGGGCACATGATGTTTATTTCATTGTTCCATAAATAATAAAAACAACACGAAGACCATGTTGGCGAGGTGTAATTAGCCAGGTCTGGCTGCTACGTGGCACCTTTATATTTCATATCCATGCACACAAACACACTCACAAAAAATAACAACCAAATGTGTTAGCAAAACAGCCACACTGTCTTCAGGAAGACGAAGCTTACAAAATTCCAAATGCACCGTCTACTTCTGCAAAACTCTACAACTTTTCAGCAACCATATCAAGAAATGACTTTGTACACTTGCAAAAACATGATATAACATTTGTTCTTCTATGTTTTGTGCCAGTTCCAAATTGAAATACATATAATTTTGCAGTAAATCAAATTACCTTGAATGATCATGCCATCTAGTTTTGCAGAGCTTGGAGTTATTTGGTTCAACGCTTTCATGAGACTTGTACCTGAACACTTCACATTAAATCACAACAGTAATGCATATGCTACCAAGCAAACTGAATATGTTGTTAAAGACATAAGGCCTCATCCTTGAATTCTGGGATCCCCAAGCAAAACTTTGAGGGGTGTCAGCGCATTAATAAAAAAGTTCAATTTTAGCTGTTTTTTTCCAGGCCTCTGTCTTCATCATTTTAGCTGTTTTTCTTCAACCTTTATTGATTCTTGTGAGTTATATACTTGTTTGAGTCAGTGCAAGTCAATCTTTTGCTGGAGTTTCCTTTGACAGAACTGTGATTGCAATCTCACTTGAGGCTTTATTTAGAAGACACAACAGAGGTTCCCTGAGACTTGCTGGAGATAAGGTGATGTTCAGGTGCAACCTGCAGGTGTGGGTTCTCCTCTTTGCACCTCAGTGGGATGCTCACAGCGAGACTCTAAAGGGCTATATTCCAGGTACCCGAAAAAAGGATCTAAAACAATTTACCCACCTGCTTTCACATCCTTTGACAGACCCAACAGAGTGGACAGTAAAAGGATTTGAAGAAAGTTTATCGAGAAAATCTTTCAACCGAAAATGACATGATAGCTTCCCCACTAACATCTGTAAAAGCTGTTACGGCCATCTGTAAAAGTGACGGTGACTGCAGAGGATCTCAGACGAAAGGTCTTTCAGAAATCCATCAAATAAAGACTGAAAGCTGATGAGTGTTGGCCATCTGGACTAAATTGGCTGAATGAAATTTTGCATGCGATTTTAACAATATTAAAAAGAGTTCCCTGGCATCTTCTTCCTTACTATCTACTACTAAGTAGCCCCAAAATACCTCGATTTATGCTGATTTTTACACTGAAAAGCTGAATTTTTATCATTCATTTTTTTCCACCCTACAGTGCTACATTATTTTTCTGTAATCGGTTGACAATGCTGATTTTCTGTTCAAGAAATGTTTCCTTGTTTAAGGATTCAGTTTTATACAGAATGAAAACACAAAATTGAAAGTGCTATTTAAGTGCTATGTTCTTATGGTGATAGTTTACCCCCAAAAAGGAAAATTCTGTCATTTACTCACCTAACTTGAGATTCTTTTTTCTGTTGAGGACTAAAAAGGTTAATAACAGCCTGATGTCAAGGAAACATGAGTATTTTACTTTACTTTAGTTCAAACAAATTTGTACCAAGTTCAGTAGTAGGAAAATGTATGATTTTAAAAAGGAGGCATTTTCACCCAATCCCACCCCTAAACCCAACCGTCATTTGGGGCTCAAGCAAATCTTACTAAATTGTGTGAATGAGATTGTACGAATTTACACGAGTTCACCACTCAATCAAAAAGTTAGGAATTGCCATGAGATTGGGTTGGTTAATAACCATTGCCTTCCACAGCATTTGTTTTTTACTACAATGGAAGTCAATGGTTCCCAGCAGTCTCTAACACTATTCAAAATATCTTCCTTTGTGTTAAACAGAAAAAGGAAACTCATAAAGACCTGGAACCACTTAAGAGTGAGTAAATACTGAGTAAATCTTCAATTTTGGTTAAACTATCCCTTTAAGGAACCTGCCATGCCTAAAACAAAATAAGCAACAAATCCCAAGCCGAGCTTTTAAGAAACCACAACCCATCCACAGAAGTCCCACCAAACAAATGCTTTCAAAGCGAGTATAATAACAGGAACACGGCTCACAGCAGAGTCCGACAGGGTTGAATTAAACAGCTCAAAATGCTGAATTCGTTACACAAGCCGTCTTTTGATGGCTAAAGCACAGCATGCTTGAACTCTCAGTGAGAAGTTGCAGCTCTGAATTCATCTCCTTTTAAGCTCTACAACTAATAAAAAGGAAAGCATCTAGGTAAACCAGACGCCACTGAAACTCTCGCATTTAGCCCCGAGACCTTCTCAACATCATCTACTCAACAACTAGTTGTCCGTCCACTCCATATCGCTCTCTATTTCCTTCACCTTTTCCCCCGCAGTACTTCATGCTAGCGAGACAAGGCAACACACTGGGCGTGTAGGCAGGTAACTCATTACACAGAATGGCACGGCAGCTCATTAGTCATCGACACAGAGCGAGAAAGAGAGACACGTCGAGTGAAAGCGAGAAAGGGGAGAGACAGAATTGGCTTGTTCTTCCAGTGGCTGCGGGCCTGGTGATCTCTCCTCCTAGTACGAGCTCTTTATGTAAGAGCTGAGGAAGACAGACAGCTGGGACTCACAAACACACACACACACACACAATTATAGCTCTGCTCCAGCCACCTACAGATCAGCTGTGCGGTGTGAGTCGGGAATGGGGATTGTCGGCCCCATGCCAGGATCTTTCCTCCACACCAACTCTGACATTTCCCCTACAGGCGCCGTGGGCCGCAGCCTGGAGATATGAATCAAAGAAAGCGAAAATGGGGCCAGGCATCAGATTGGAGGCTCTGGCGGTGAAGCGAAACTCACAACATTGTCGGATAAAGAGCATGAGGAGGCATCAGTCCCCATACACGTCCACTGACTGCAGGAGCACTGTGTTGATGGGAATGATTCACAGGATTTAAAAAAAAAAAAAAAAGAAAATGGACAGTTCATCCCAAAATGAGATTTCTGTCATCATGTCGTTATCCACATGTCAATCTGAATACAAGTTCTTGGAGACTTTAAAAGGGAGATATTTTGGCCATCAAAAAGAATCATAAATGAAAAAGAAAATCATAAAAGTAGACTGCATGACACGATATGAAACTTAGTCGTGATACACATTTTGTGAAGCAAGTTTACAGTCCTACTAAAGTTTTTTAAAAACGTAATGTTAGGACTGGTAAAATAAAATAAAATGACCATTGGTTTTTATTGACTGAACACCATTGTCAATATTGATTAAAAAAAGTTTGGTATAAAGTTTCAGTATGAAGGATACAGTTCTATTAAATGTGGCTGCTGAGCGCACGCCTTTGAAGCAATGGCAATTTTCTCGTACACCTAGTTGAAAAACATCTGAACTTTTACAAATGCTGCAAGTGCACTGCGATTCATGCAAGTAGAACGCCAATCTGCTTCACACTTTGTATGGAATATACAATAAAGCAAATAAAGGTAGTCTAATTATCTCAGACAAATACAGCACATCCAAACATTGCAGTGTTTTTTACTTCTCTCCATAAACTTAAGCTGCAGCAATAGTTTGTCAGTTTTTCATCCTCTGTCGTAACTAGGTGACCATCAACCTTTTTTTCAGACGTGAAGGAAACCTAACACTCTCGCTTGTCATTTCAGGTCAGAATAACAACACATGCTAAAATGAGTGCCGTATAGCAGCAGTGAGGAGATTGTAAATAAAAAAAGGATGTACAGGTTGTCGCCAGAGTGGCTTTTTGGTTTCTTTTCTTGTGCATCCCAGCCACCAGCAATGGGGGTAATGTAGTCATCCAACTTCACAATTTGTTATGTTGCAATACATATTTAAATAATGATGGATAGTTTCTTTACTTGAATGCTCAGATTTTATTATCATAATTTGTTTTTGTTTACAGAGTTTGAGGTTTACTGTATCATCATTATTGACACCTTAAAGTTTGCTTTGATTGTTACACAATCTTTGAGCGTTTACACTTTACCATTGCACACACTTTGTAACATTCATTTTATCAAGTTTAAGAGTCTCTTTAACACTTTTGTTTATTATAAAGAGATCAGATATTTTATTTAAATAGTTTAGTTTTTTCTGTTAAAACAATTTGCCTTAGTTAAGTAGGTAAATATTTAAAAAATAGTGGTTAAATAAAAAAATCCTAATATTCCTAAATGCATTGTTAAAAAATATTCAATAATTATCCAAACCGAACGATATGAAACATGATATCGTGACCTTTTTTTTTTTTTGCAATATTGCCCAGTTATATATAAATGAATAAAGGCAAGTTTGCAATTTGATTCCCATTCAGAATAGCAAGAGTGGAACCAAATAGGTTAAATTTACATCTTAAATGGCGACAAATTTAAATGACAAAAATAACAGCAAGGATCAGTCAATTGCATCCTTCGAAGCATGATATAAGCTGGCATAATTTAATTAAATCTTCAAAAGGTTCAAATCAATATGCATCTAATCAAAATAAAAAAAAACTAACATTTTTATTTACAGCAAGTCATTTAGCAGATGATTTTGTCCAAAGTGCACTGTAAAAATATCTGTTAGTTAAGAGTTTATTTACAGCTGTCAATTGCATTATGGGATGTTGATCTCTGCTCTTTCAACATTTGATGTTGAAAATTTATCTCTGCAGTTTAACAAAGTAACTTTTGTTGACATTTTAGTAGTTTGAAATGAGATATTAAGAAATAATATATTGAGAAATATGCTTGTAAAATAAATGAAAATGTACTGGCAGCTAACCAGGTTTTTGCAGCATAATATAACACCAACCCAGACAATATATTATTTCAAACTAATAAAAAATATATCATAAAGTAACTTTTTAAAAACTTTTTAAGGTTAAAAGTTGTTGGAAGTAAGATCAAGGTCTCATAACACCATTTAAGAGCCTAAATAAGTAGGAAAAAAACAAAACAAAACATGAATCACAATACAAAAAATCCAAATGCAAAAATATTTCAAAGTTTTTTCTACTAGTCAAATCAAACATTTGCAAAAGCAGCTTAATTCATAGCTTGCTAGATTGATGTTTGTGATCTAATTATTGTCAAAAAAGTATCTTGAAATGAACAAAAAACTGCACCATACCCGACTAAAAATATTGTAATTTTCAGTCACATTTTGATCATAACAGGCACAAAATTCAATCAACGTCAATGAAAACATATGCTGTAAGGCCATCTGTTAATATTCTAGGTGCAGAAAGGTATAACTTTTTAAAAAAACTTATAGATCAAAAATAAAAAATAGTTGTATCCAGATGATAAACTACTATCAACTTGTCTACAATAATATTAGATATGAAAAACTAAACATGAACTGCTAGACATTCCTAGAACTGGCAATAAATATTTCTGTGGGACTGAAAGAAATATGAGAATGTTAGAATCTACTTGAAACGTTTACAGTAAATATTTCAAATGGGTCAGAAAAGCACTTCTTTACATCTGTCTGTTTGACATAGACTAACACCGCTGGCTTCCATGCATCAAACTGTCAGCCTGCCAGTGTTGAACAAAAGTGTGAATGAAATATGACAGGAGTGGCCTGAATATCCCACTAAAAACGTCCTTTTCAATATGGAGGAAACATGAAAAAATGAGGATGAAAAAATGAGGATGAGGGAAACTCTCTTCATTATGCCGATGTACTCGATGAACTTGATGAAATTTCTTAAGCTTTCAGTCATGCGCCACTGCACAGAAAACCATCAGGCATATTATCTTAACACCGAGAGTATTGCAAACACATTTGCATAAACGTTGTGGGCTAGACTAATGGGAGAAAAAAATAAAAATAAAAAAATTCACCTTTTTCCACACGGCTACACTGAAACCCAGTTGTGACTGCATACCAACATTTTCATGAAACATTATGAGCAGCGATCAATACAATAAAAAGCCTAGACCTTTAAACAGGAAACTGGATGAAAAGCCTGTTGCTATTCTGAGATGTCTTGGCTGTGAAGGCGGCATTATCAAGAACATAACACTTAGTGACAGACAGCACAGGAGGAGGTTTCTCCGCGCTCCTTCTGTGCCTCAAACATGACGAAAACTGCAGGAGTCTTGGCCCAGCGCTGTATACATGTTCAATGGGGTTCACATGAGATCTTTCCACGCTCTCCGAATCAGCTGTCGGTGTATCAAAGTCAGGCTGACGTATGCTCGACTCTCGTGGTTTGTCGCACTTGTCTCTTAACAAGCTGAAACTCAAAGCTGAACACCAGATGAAGATGTTCTTCTAAACGAGTTAAACAGCAGCTGGATACCACAGAGCTCGGTGATTTTTTATTTAACATCATATCCTGTTAACATGACTATATTTAGCTCTGTGTATCAGGCTTTTTTTTTTTTCTTTGGAAGTGGAGCGAGTTTGCCCCTGTATAGTGTCTACCTGGAGATCTCGGAGAATTGTGCAAGTAATGAAGCACAACACAGAATTCATCGTTCGTTCATTTTCACAGTATACTAAAACTTTTTATGAAAACACATGGAACTTAACAACACCATTAAGATGGTCAGGAACTGGCTCTGAGGTCCAGTTACAATGTTATCAAGACGTTGACATAAAAAAGACCATTATTTAGAAGTAACAAATCTGATAATTGCAATAGCTACAGATTTGATGGCTTCTTTGCATATTTAAAAAATGTGCAAGATTGAGATATATAAAAGTGGTCCTCAACCACCAAGCCGCAGACCAATTGGTACCGGGCCACACAATTATTTCTGTTTTATTTACTATAGGAGTCTGAATGATGTTTTATCTTGAAAAATCTTTTATTTAAAAAAATAAATTAATTCTCTCGCTTCACATCTCAGTCACATCAAGGGCGTACTTACACGTAGTCTTGTCACAATAAACAATATCGCACAATACATGGACATGACCTCAATAATTTTTGGTGATGCAATATATATCGCCCATACATAATGACCAATTCTTGCAACATTTTAGCTGATTGCACAACCTCTCTCTCTATCTCTATTGGAGGCGTCAGTGTCAGTATGGTTAAAATAACACTATAGTATTTACCATAAATGACTAAAGTATATTTTGATGTGGGTCCCTGACAACTGAAAATAGATCTGTTACTTTTTACCTTGCATTTTTTTTTTGTTAACATTTATTATTATTTGTTTTGGATATGCGTTTTCATATTCTGATTCCAATGCCTAATCATTAAATGATTAAAATGACTAAATTAAATTAAATACTCTTATAAACAAATATTATGTGTTCTTTTGAAGAGTGTACTTGCGTTATGATGCTATTATATTGCCATTCTGGCATTATATAACGAGTGGCCTAAAATTGTCTTAAAATGACAATAATATCGTTTATCGTGATATATTTTGGTGCAATATATGATACAACAAAAAATAGATATCGTGACAGGCCTACTTACACTATGAAAAGTTGCCTTGAACCGGGCTGAAGCATGCTTGTCCCCCCCTCCTGTCACCCCTGACGGCCCGTACTCACATTACATTCGGGCCTGAGCACGCTTTCGTCATCGATGATGCACTGTTCAGTTTAAGAGAAGCGCTCTCGCTCAGCACAGTGGACATTTCTTTATATCATTATATGGTTTTAGTGGTTTGATATGCAGTGACACAGTCAGATATTCCCCCGAACAGATCAGCCACTGCTGACGCTCATAAACGATCATAAAGTCCTCGTGCTGCAGGAATTAGGAGGTCTGCTGAAGGTGCAGCTGTTGTGCAGTAAGGGGTTTGTGTCTTTAATAATCTACGACAGTTTGCGTTCATTAAACAGTAAGAATGATTAGTAAATCCATATCAAACAGTCCCGAAAAGTCACGTCTTCTCTTCAGTTTCAGGCTCAGGCGCGCTTTGCACTCACACTACAACGTACTGCGCTAAAGCTCAAGTGAACTGTGCTGGCTGGCCAACTGAACCGTGCCTGAGCCCGATTCAGAGCATTCACACTTCTCAAACGATCTGGGAAACGGGCCTGGTTTGGATAGTATAGTGTGAGTGCGCCCTAAGAAACAGATGTCTTTGGAAAGTTTCTTTGTTAAGGGAAAAAGGCCCAGTGAAAGACCCGCGAAACACCAAGGAATAGATCTGCAACCCATTTGTCAACAAATCAGGTGAATCCAACTTGTTTATGCAATATCAACTGCAGGAGATCGCAAATGACGGCAGCCTTTTAGAGGACGCATATAGTGTCTCACATTGTGGTGCTTTGTAATTTTCTCTATAATAAAGCATGTTTCAGAGTAACAGTAATGTTTTGTCAGCTTATCATTCTCTGAGAAAACGGAAAATGGTCGCCTAAACCACCATCCCAACACCCCAAACAACTTTTGCTTTCCACGGTAGGTCGGTAGGTAGGTAGGTAGGTTGGTCGGTCGGTTGGTCGGTCAGTCGCTTAGTAGGTAGGTAGGTAGGTAGGTAGATAGATAGAATAGCCCTATTTGGCAGTTTTCTGGTCAGTCTAACAGAAATGTAAAAAATGCTTTCTTCCTATGCTTTGTCCTGTTTCTAGTCCAAATATCAAAACATATTTGGATACTTCTTAGATTCTTAAGTAAAAATATTGTTTTGTTTTCACGTTTAGAAGAATTCTTTCCCTTTTTCTGAAAGTCTGGATAACAATATTGTTGAGTTTTTTGCTTTTATCATTTGAGCAAAGAGGATGCAAAACATTTATTTGTGACTTTATCCCAATCACTATGCTCACCATGTTTACCTCATTATGACAACTTCTTCTGCTAAGAAACCTAGAAATGTGAAAAGGGTTCATAACATATGTATTAAAGTTATGGCAAATACAGTTTTTTAAAACATTCTAGTGTAATTTTAACTGCAAAGGCCATACTTATTTCTGTTTAAAGAGTACTAACACCTTTAGAAAATACTACCTGAAATTTGTAGTAAGAAACTACAAATGTTGGCCTTTAAATATTTGTGGACAATGGAACACAGTTGAGTTGGGAAAAGTCAAAAAGAACTAGCATAAGTACACACAATCCAATTTTTCCATTCAACCTGCTACTGTATGCGAGACACGTTATGAATTATAGTCATAAATTGTGTAGGAATTCACCTCCAAGAAGGTATATGCACTTTTACCCTGTGTAGGTGTTTTCAGCTTGAGGAAAGGCAAGGACACTGTAAGAATTACCTACAAATTTAGCACATAAAATGTGGAATTATAATGTTTGCATTTGTATGCACTGGATTGTGTGTGTGTGTGTGTGTGTGTGTGTGTGTGTGTGTGTGTGTCTGTTTGTGTGTGTGTGTGTGTGTGTGTGTGTGTGAGAATTGACTGCAGCTTTTGCTGTAACACATAGCAGCTTGCTCTCATTAGAGCTTAAAACCTCATCTTGTTTAATCAGCTTATTCTCTGACTAGATTTACACAACCTCCTTTAGGCACACCGACATTGAGCTCACAGTCTATCATCGATCACATGACTGTCACATCCAATCTCCAGTGCTCTTCCCAGTTTCAGAAAACTCATTTCAGTACACAACCTTGTTTCTTAGCCTAATACGATCTCATTTTGGGGAGCTGTGCTTGTTGTTGTCTTTAAACACATAACATAATGCTTTTTTCCTCATGGTCCCTGACGGTCAGATCAGTGTGATAAAGTAAAATGGTTATACATGTAAATTATGCATTCATCAACTGGGGTCATCAATACTGGGTAATATACACGTAAAACATCTGCCACTGTTAACCTCGTATTAATATCTATTTAGGCTGATTTGATCAGCATCAAGTGATTAAATAAGTGATTAAATAATAAAATAAGTGATAAATAATTTCTTTCTATTGGACCACCATAAATTATATATGGAGTTAAAAAACCTATAATGCCATTCAAATGTTTAGGGTGCTTTATTTTCTTTTCTTTATTTTTTTGGAAAAACACCTTTAATACAAACTTTAAACAACATCATGTTTGATTGAGCCACATCATACAATGATCTCAGCAAAAAACAACAACAATACATTACTTTCAACCCAACACAAAATCTAATATATACTACAAATGCGTTCATATTTAAGTACTAAAAATAAAAACAAAATAAATAAAAATCAGTTCAACTTGACAACTTGTCTCATACTAAATATTCTGCCTTTTTACCTAATATTAATTTATATGTCCAAATATCAATTTAACAAACATACCTTTCCTTTGTCTGTGTGTGTGTGTGAGAGAGAGAGAGAGAGAGAGAGAGAGAGAGAGAGAGAGTGAGTGAGAGAAAATCAAATGCAAGAGGAAACATCTGTACTTGTAAAAATAGTATTAGGTTATATTTTAAATATAACTTTTATTTGCACATTTTTTTTATTATTATTTTTTCAAATCGGTTTTGATTAGCCAATTCAGGTATGCAAAACTAAATTCTATCTACTTGACTGAGGAAATACTGCGATTAAATACCTGCTGGACAGACTATAATAAATAAATACATGAGAGAATTATAGTTCTTGAAATGCTTCTTACACACTAAAGTGGGTAGAGATAAGAAAAGGTCAAAAGCCTCATACACTCTTAAAAAAAAAGGTTCCTTGAGGTTCTATATAGAACCCTAGGGTTCTATACTTGGCCAGTAGAACCTTTTACCCAAAAAATGGTTCTATTTAGAACCCTTTGAGTGCAAAGAACCTTTTTGATTAAAATGGTTCTATAATGTAAGATTTATGACATAATTATATAGTAAAGATTATAAATAATAATAAGCTATATCACAGAGAGACAAAGCTTTTTGAGTCAAAACCTAATAAAATGACCGCTATGGTCAAAAACCTAATCAATGTATGATGGGATTTTTGTTTCATGCAGGTTTGTACATTACCATATAACTAATATTTATATATGCTTAATATTTAATTTTTTTGACAAATTATTTTGTGAAATTAATTAAATAACCAGTTTATTCAGACTGTACAGTGTGTTGTTATGGTTTAATAAATTGTTTTAAACTAATAATCATGAAAAAGCCCTCTGGTGACGTCATTCATTGGTGGACTGCTGGTGAACAGGTGGTGAAGAGCCTGGAGAGTGACGGTTAATTTTTGAAAAGGAGAACTCCGCTTTTGCAGCTCCATCATTCAGGTACGTTATTACTCTTTTAAAACTATAATAATGAAATATTTTGTATTACGGGGTAATGTTTCTCTTCCCTTGTCTTATATGGTGACAGACTGAATAAGGGGTAACGTTAATATGGATTAATACTGTGCTTGTAACTGTCTGATGGATTTCTGTCGTCAGCCTTCGGTTCAGGAATCTGTGTCAAGCTGACTTTGCTCTGCTTTTTGTTCGAAATAAGTTACAATTTCGCTTTATTTGTTTGTCAGTATTAATTAAAACATCAATAACAATAAAACAGGTGCGTTATTTGAAGGCGAGCTCCGAGAGCCAGCGTGAAGCGCGTGCACGCTCTTTTAATGGTAACTTCATATGAGCCGATTTCCGCTTTCGTGCAGTTTTTATCTCCAACCTTGAACAAACGAGTACTTTCAGCTTGCTCGTGTGTGAGTTTAGCCCAGTTTAACTCGGGCTAAACTCTGTAAAGTAGTGTACACGCCGGCTAGTCTGCATTAAAACCTCAAGGGAACATGTCGCGCTCGTGCCCCGCCCGAGTCTATGCACGCGCCCGCCCGAGTCTATGCACGCGCTATAGTAATAATTGCTAAGTGTATTATTAAAACCTTTCAAAGCCAAAACATATTTTAATAATCCATAGATTAAAGATCAGGTGTTATTTATGAAGGACATACAAACATGCAGGCTAAATGTATTGTGAAATGTTGAACCTTGTTAAATATAGGCTACATATTTGTATATATTGTGCTAAATAAGTTTAAAATTCATATTTTAATGTATATCTTTCTTTTCTTCAAACAGCCTGGACACTGAACTGCATCGTAAATCTTGTGCTCGGTATGTATTATTGCTTTTAATTCTAAACAAACTGTATTAAGTATTATGAAATGAATATTATAAAAGACTTTAACATTGTATTGTAACCTGGGCTGCAGGACACAAGTAGAGGAAGGATCCCAGCTTAAAAAAGGACATGCGTTACATCCATAATTGTGACACAATTATCATCAACAAGGACACCTGGTAAATATTGTATTTTATAACATGCATATGTCAGACTTGGTTGTTGTGTACTGAAATAATATATTTATCACATAAATGTTCTATTACTTATTGCTGCTGTTTGTACAGTGAGAATATTAAGGTCATTGCTTATTAAAAAGTCCTGCAAAGAAAATATGTTTTAAAAGAAAGTGTAAATTTGCCTACAGGATTTGTTGCAATGTCTGCAAAACAAATTTAAAAATGAAAGGATTTCAGTGTTGAGCTCATCTATCATCTCGCAAATGAAACAAATTAATGGGATGAAAAGGAAGTGAACTGTACTCTGAGGAACTTAACACAAGGGAAGTTCAGTTCAATACATTTGATGCCAAAGGTAGATTAATTCTGTGGTTTAAATTCATATTTACACACTCTAAAATGCTGTCTTTCTACCTCAGATTGTGATGGACCTGGAATGCGACACCAGATATTCATAAGTCAAGAACCGAATGAACACCCTTTTCCAGAGCACAGATTATGGAGGGGTTTGCAGAACTAATGGAGCAGTTTTTTCTTCTTGGAGTGCCACAGCTTGTGAGTAAACACTGTTACATTGTGTGCCAAATAGTTTTGCGTCCATGATGACTTTAAGAAACTTTTATTGCTGAAAATATGTCATTTGGAAACTTACACATGAAGTAACCAAAATGTTTTTTGCATTTAGGATGCTGCTTAGAAAACTTGGTGAAGAACACAGAAACATCTTTAAAAGAAATGGCCCAAAAAGGGACAGAAAGAAGGAAGTGCTCCATGACAGTCTCATTGGACCAGCAGCGGAAACCGCAGAAGGTAACTACTCCCTATATTACATACTATTTGCCCCAAACACACACACACACACACACACTTTAATTGTATTAATTATAACTGTAATTCTATTTGATGAATTATGTTAATTGGTTAAAAGTACTCAACATTAAAATATTGTTTTACAGAAATCCAAAGGTCCTACACCATCCAGGATTCAGCAGCTCTCCTGATTCCACCAAGGCTTGAAGTTTCAGCATTACAATGGACAACACTCACTCGCTATCCTTCAACTTCCTCATTTATCAGAGGCACCACAGTGGAGTGAATCACCAACTAATCTGCCCTTTCCAGCCACAACCCAGCACTTGGAAACACCCATATACTCTCTCATAGATCTACACACATTCACTCACTATGGCCAATTCACCTATACCGTACACATGCTTTTGGACTGTGGGGTCAACCGGAGCACCCAGAGGAAACCCACATGAACACTGGGAGAACTTGCAAGCTCCACACAGAAATGACAACTGGCCCAGTCGGGACTCGAACCAGTGACCTGCTTGCTGTGAGGTGACAGTTCTAACCAGTGAGCCACTGTGCCACCCTAAACTATTTACCTTATAAGAGAGGCTGACAGACATGGACATGCTACAGGTTGTGAAATGGCTGTTTGCAGTGTTTTGTCTAATCATTTTGCAATGTTTTAGTAATGTTTTTTTATTAAATTATGTATAAAAATGGATGTTGTGATGACCAATACATGCAGGTACCATCCACTTTTTGAAATTGTAGTGTTATTTAATAGATGTTTTGATTATTTGTGTATTGTTTCTATCTGCATTGTGATATATTTCTCTTCATTTTAGACATGTGTGAAAGTTAAGCTCTGTATTTGTTCAAACAGTAAAAAAGCTTAGAAAAGTGAAATCATTTCAATTACATTGTAAAATGCCATTAAACTGTTAAGGTAGATCTGCTGTCCAATGCAAAGTATGCAGAGGTGCAATTTTAAATATTTTAAAAAATATTTTGTATAATGAATTGAATAAATTTAAACAATTTGAATTGTCTGGATTGGTTTTATTTTTTATTCATTAATAAGTAACAATAATTCAATAATAAAAAAAGAACCCTTAAATGGTTCTAAATAGAACCATCTAACTTGAATTCAAAGAACCATTTGGGGTTCTATTTAATGAACCCTTAAAATGGTTCTATATAGAACCTTTTTGGGGTTCCATATATGAAGCGCTCGATAGAACCGTTTTTGGTTCTATATAGAACCGTTTGTTTTAAGAGTGTACCATGATATTTCTTGGGTTTTACAGACACTACCATATTACGATACATATTGCGTCACCATGTAAAAACACAAGGAGTGCTATGAAAGCACAATATGTAGTAGAATATATAAAGGAGTCAAAATAAATAGATAAAAATGTCAAATTGCATTTTTAGCATGTTTTGTTTTATATATTATTAATATATTACCTTGTAATATGCCTATTACGTTTTAAAAGTTATTTTCCTTTTATTTTAACCAAAATGTTATTTTTAGTAACAAAAGTATTTCGTTTTCAAGATTAAGTTTAACTAGGCCTGGTTTTTACACAAAGCATCTATTTATCTATTTTTGAATTTTATTATACATAAAATATATATATTTATATTTATAATGTGTATATTTATATATATACATTTTATTTTAATCAATGATACTAAATTATACAAAATAATTAACACTATAATATAAAAATATTTTTTAAAAATGTTCATTTAAACAAATAAAGACTATTGTGTCAGAAATATTTGTGAAATAATATTTTTAATATCCAAATATTGCAAATTGTATGCATTCATAACAATAAAACACTTTATATGGTAGGTGTAAACAGGAATGTGTCTCAACAAAGCAGCTGTGATCAGACCACCTGAGACGGATTGTAATAGCAGGTGTAAACAGGGTTTTCTGTGATCTGCTGCTCAGGTTTCCTCACATCATCCAGCAGCCTGCTGAACAGCGCCAAAGGCTAACGATGAGCAATTTATTTATTTTTTTCCAACAAGTGCTTCACACCTAAACAGCCGGAGCCCTAAATACCAGCGAGGAATAAATGTCCTATGCAAGAGCCAAGCTAAAGGCCCTCAGAGAAACAGCAGATCGAAGAAATCATGCTGGCAGAGACCCAGAGATGTGGAAGAAACATGGAGAAGAGGAGCTACGGCTGATGAGGCTTTCGCAAAGTTAATTAACGGACATTAACTGCTCTCATTAAACACTGGCTGGTTTCAACGGGTTTCTGAGCGTGTGGACATTTCCGATGGATAAGAAAGAGGCAGCTCTTCATTTGAGAGCACTATAGGTGTCTCGACACACACTCAAAATCCTTCTCACACACTTAAGTGGGCAAAGTAGAAACAAGAAAGGAAGTCACAAGCCTAATAATATGATATTACTATGGTTTTTCAGACACAATCTTGTTATATTATGCAGAGTGAGTACCATGTAAACAAAATAGATTAAAAAAAAAGTAGAAAGTTAAACAGATAAAAAAATATGTTAATTCAGGTATAAAAAATTAAATAAAGAAATCCTGAAATCTGAAAAACTGGTGGATAAAATGCTGTAAATCAGTGGTTCTCAACTGGTTTGGCCAGGGGACCCACATTTTTACATGGGCATCAAGCCGTGACTCCAATTTTTAGGAACTGTAATATATCTTTAGGAATTATAATTTAATTTGTATTTATTTGTTAACATACACATGTAGTGACAGAAAAATCATAAGAAAATCAGCTTATGGTAGACAGTGCTACCCAAAGATCGTGCTCTATGTCCAACCTGTTCCTTTGCTTTAACTCAAGCTGCACCAAGGAAGATAAGCCATTTTCATACAAATACGTAGTTTTGAATGGGATGGGTTTGATCGCACTCTCAGACTGCGAAAACTGAGAGAGGCTTACTTCACCAACGTCTTATCACATGACAGCTCCACCAGCTGACTCTCAATGTTGCTCGGCAATGTGACACTTTCCACGTCGATTCCGAAGGGATCGGTTGTCGCGCACGCATTTCAAAATAAAAGTCTGATATACGCAAAACAAGTTAAAAATAATTTAACTTTTGTTGTTTTTTTACCACACACTCCGCGACCCACTGAAAATGTTCCTGCGACCCACTTTTGGGTCGCGACCCACCAGTTGAGAAACATTGCTGTAAATTATGTTGGGCGCAAGATATGCATCTTGATATACACTCCAAACAATTCACACACACAATTTAGTGGACAGAGATGAAACAAGAGGTCAAAAGTCTGATCCCATATGATATAATTATGCTTTGTTTTCAGACACTATATTGTTGGTAATACTATGAAAGATATTGCTTCACCTTTTAAAACCATGTAGAGTACCATGTAAACACAACATGTAAAAGAATATATAAAGGTTTAAAGATGAGCAGATTAAAACTGAAAATAAATTTCATGTAAAATCTGTTCATTCAGAAATGTCTGTGAATTGAGGGAAATAAATGTGATCTAATTGAATTACAAATACTACTTAAAATACTGCTGAATAGACTGCCATATATCATATGTTGTAAGCACTATAGGTGTCTTGACACAAACTTCGTACACACTTAAGAAAGCAGAGATAACGAGAAAGACATCAAAAGCCTCCTCAACTGTAAATAGTATTGCTGTTTTTATTCAGACACTATGTTGATGGTTATGCTGTACTATATGATATACATTGCTTCACTATGTAAAAGCACACAGACAGAGCAGACCACACAAATGTGGAAAGATAAATAGCTAAAACATTTTTAAAAACACAAATGCATAAAAGAATACAAATAAAAATGTTTAATATATTTTATGAAAAACTGTTCATTCTGCAACATCATTGAATAGCCAATTCAGGTATGGAAAACTAAATTATACCTTCTTGAATGAGGAAATCCTGCACTCAATAACTGCTTGACAGACTATAATAAATAAATAAATAAATACACGAGAGAATTACAGGCTTCTTGAAACGCTTCTTACACACTAAAGTGGACAGAGATAAGAAAAGGTCAAAAGCCTCATACCACGATATTTCTTGGGTCTTTAACACACTGTAGTGCCATATAATGATACATATTGCTTCATCATGTAAAACCATGAAGAATGCTATGCAAGTACAACACATAGAAGAATATATAAAGAAGTCAAAATAAATAGATAAAATGTTAAATTAAATTGAGGAAAAGCCTGCTCATTTAGCGTCTATGACATAGTCTCAAAATAGCTATTTTAAGCACGGGAAACATTGTCCATACACAAACATACTATATAAATAAAAAAATAATTAAAAAAATACCAGAATAATTGGCAGTTTATTTCAACTGTGGCGACCCCTGAAAAAGAAGGGAATAAATCAAAAGAAGAGTGTTTAGGGTCAAGAAGATTTTTAAAATGAAATGATTGTTTTTCTATTTCAAATGAAAGAAAAGAGACTGTTATGGAATTCTATAATGTTTAAAAAAAAGTTTGAATTTATTTTAAGCTACAACTCTCCATTAACAAACCATTAAATATGGCTTTTACCTCAAAAACTTCTAATTTGCAGCTTAGTAATAGTTAGAAAGGAAGTAGTTAGGTTAAGATATTGGGTAGGATTAGAAACGGAAGATCAAGAATAGGGCTGCGATGTTTTTGTTGAGTATTGTGATGACAATATTTCTGACAATATCACATTTCCCTAGAAAAAGGCTACACTTATTAGCTATATTTTTAAATAATTTATTATCAATGATATTAAAATCGACCAAGATGGCGGCGCGTGCACAACGCGAGGCCCATCGTCTCTCCAGTTTTTGCAATTTTGCAGTATTTTTCCTGCTAATTTCGGGTCTGTTCGTGCAGAACAGTTGTGCCTTTACATCGTACACCCGACAGGAGATTTTGGATATTGGTTTGTGCATTCCGGACAGTTTTATCAGCAATCTTCGACTCATTCCAGCGATCGCTAGATCAACCGAGTCTCAGCGCTCTCCCCGGCCGGGCGGAAGTGCTCGAAGACGGCGTTGCGAGCGTAAACAAAGGAGGGGAAAGCGTGGAGGGCTAAGAGCTAAGCTAAAACCACACCGGCTCTCTTTACCCAGCATTTTCCTCGCCAATGTACGGTCTCTGGTGAACAAAATGGATGAGATTCGACTACGCATCACCCACAGCAAAAGATTATGGAACTGTAATGTCATGATTTTCACAGAAACATGGCTAAACGGCGGGATACCAGACAACGCTGTATCGCTAACTGAGCACCACACATTCCGAGCGGACAGAACAGCGGATGACTCCGGTAAGACCAGAGGCGGAGGATTATGCATTTATGTTAATAAATCTTGGTGCACAAACTCTGTCATCATTGGGAAACATTGCTCTGTTAACCTGGAACTTCTAATGGTAAAATGCAGACCGTTTTATCTGCCGCGGGAGTTCACCTCCACCATTATAACTGCTGCTTATATTCCTCCGGATGCTAATGCTACGTTTGCAATGAACGAACTTAATGCGGCCATCAGCAAACAACAGACTGCTCACCCGGAGGCTGCCTTTATTGTTGCGGGGGATTTTAATCACTCAAACTTAAAGACAGTGCTCCCCAAATTCCATAAAAACATTTTGTGTCACACCAGGGGAAACAAAACTTTGGACCAGGTGTACACAAACATGGCTGACGCCTACACGGCGACCCCCTCCCCCACTTGGGTCAATCAGATCACCTTTCTTTGTTCCTCACCCCCAAGTACTCACCCCTCATCAACCGTGTGAAGCCATCAGTGAGGACCATCAAAGTGTGGCCAGCGGGGGTAGACTCAACACTCCAGGACAGGTTTCAACACACAGACTGGAGTATGTTTGCATCCCAGGCCACCCGCGGCTCTCACACAGACATTGACAGCTACACTTCCTCTGTTTTGGAACACATCAACTCCACCATAGACAGTGTTACTACCCAGAAACAGATCACCACATACCCAAATCAAAAGCCATGGATGAACAAGGAGGTGCACCTCCTGCTGAAGGCACGCAACACTGCCTTCAGATCAGGTGATGCACAGGCCTACAGCACTTCCAGGGCTAATCTGAAGAGGGGCATCAAAAAGGCCAAGCACTGCTACAAGCTGAAGCTAGAGGAGCACTTTTCCAACTCTGATCCTCGGCGCATGTGGCAGGGCATCCAGGCCATCAGCAACTACAAACCCAGCCATTCCACACCCACAGCCAGAGATGTCTCCTTCCTGAACGAGCTAAATGACTTTTGAAAAGAGACAATAAAGAACCCAACACCAAGATCACTTCCTCAATCGACCACTCACCCATCACACTCACCTCCTCAGAAGTCTGCACCGCACTGAGTCGGATCAATGTGCGTAAGGCTGCTGGACCAGACGGTATTCCGGGGCGCGTCCTCAAAGCATGTGCAGAACAGCTCGCTGGGGTATTCACAGACATTTTCAACCTGTCCCTTAACCTAGCAGCTGTACCTACATGCTTTAAAACCACCTCCATCGTGCCAGTGCCGAAACACTCTAGCCCAACATGCCTGAATGACTACCGCCCTGTAGCACTCACACCCATCATCATGAAGTGCTTTGAGCGGCTGGTCCTGACACATCTGAAAGACTCCCTACCATCCACACTGGACCCACATCAGTTTGCCTACCGTGGCAACAGGAGCACAGAAGATGCAGTCTCCATAGCACTGCACTCTGTACTCACACACCTGGACAATAAAAACACTTATGCACGAATGCTGTTTGTTGACTTCAGCTCAGCATTCAACACTGTCATACCCTCTAAGCTGCTGATCAAACTTAGAGAGCTGGATATCAACACGTCTCTCTGCAACTGGGTTATGGACTTTCTGACTAACAGACCTCAGAATGTTAGATCAGGCCACATCTGCTCCACCACCGTCACACTCAACACTGGTGTACCTCAGGGCTGTGTGCTGAGCCCCTTCCTCTACTCCCTTTTTACTATCGACTGTAGGCCCATGAACAGCTCCAACACCATCATCAAATTTGCAGATGACACCACAGTGATTGGTTTAATCAGCAACAATGATGAGACTGCCTACAGGGAGGAGATACAGCATCTGGCCACTTGGTGCACCAACAATAATCTGCTCCTTAACACCACCAAGACCAAGGAGCTCATTGTGGACTTCAGGAAGGGACGAACAGGTTCACATGATCCCATCAACATCAATGGGATGGCCGTCGAGTCTGTCTCATCCTTCAAGTTCCTGGGGACCCACATCTCAAGGGACCTCTCCTGGACCACCAACACCTCCAGTCTGGTCAAGAAGGCTCACCAGCGCCTATTTTTCTTAAGGCAACTTAAGAAGAACCAGCTGTCATCAGCCGTCCTGGTGAACTTCTACCGCTGCACAATAGAGAGCATCCTGACCAACTGTGTTACAGTCTGGTATGGAAACTGCTCTGTTGCTGAGCGCAAGGCCCTGCAGCGGGTGGTGAAAACTGCCCAACGCATCACAGGGACTCCACTTCCTGCTATAAAAGACATTCAGGAAAAACACAGTCTTCGCAGAGCACGTAGTATCCTCAAGGACCCCTCTCACCCTGCTCACAGACTGTTTTCTCTCCTGCCTTCCAGGCTTCCTCGGACTAAAACCAGCAGACTGAGGAACAGCTTTTTCCCCAGAGCTGTCTCCCTTTTGAACTCTGCCCCCCACTGACTCTTCTTACCCCCACACACACCCCCACTCTCCTCATAACTTATACTCCTCACAGTCACTGCACTACTGAACATTTGCACATTTAAAAAAAAAAATAAAATAAAAAAATTGCACATATTCATTGCACTGATTCACTTATCTGAACTGTACACACCCACTGTACATAGACATCAGAAATTGTCTATCTATCTGCACACTTTTGATTATTAATAAGCAACCTACATTGCACTGATTCATTTATGTGAACTGTACATACTCACTGTACATATACATTTGTAATTGTTTATCTGCACATTTTTGATTATTAATAAGCAACCTGCATTGCACTGATTCATTTATTTGAACTGTACACACCCACTGTACATTTGTAATTGTTTATCTATCTGCACACTTATTATTAATATCAACCTGTACGTACAATCATTTATTGTAAATCTGGGCTCATAACTTAGTCAACCTGTATATAATGTTCATAGTACATCCATCTGTAAATATCACCATAGTTTTTCTATAACTGCACCTTATAATTTATACCTGTATCTGCACTTGCTGCTATTGCACTTCTGGTTAGACCTAAACTGCATTTCGTTGCTTTGTACTTGTACATGTGTAATGACAATAAAGTTGAATCTAATCTAATCTAATCTAATCTAAACAGACTAAAAAATGCAAAGTTTTAATCTTTAAAACACTACAAACAAGTGCAAACCTCAGCACATTATGCAGTCTCTACTCAAAACATTAGTATTTATTTTCAGCTCTGGGTTCACCTTTGGGTGGCTCCAGCCAATGGCAGAAACTATTGGTGAAGGGGGAATAAAGATAGTAAGACCCAATCTGATCAAATTTAGATAAACAACCAATGCATAAACAAATGTAGTTTATCACACATGTCTGCAATATGTATATTGCACACTATTACTGCGATAACAACAATTTTGGAAAACTTTTTAGATAAAAACAGGCAGGTAATAAACAATAAACAATAGTGAAAATTGGTCCGCAGACTAAAGTGTAAAGATGTTTCATCAAAGCTTTCAAAGGATTAAAAAATAAACCAAAACCAAAACCCCTTATTTTTTTACTCATTATTTGTTCTGTGCCACTTTAGTTAACAGAAAGGCAGCATTTTCCATCTTGTCATCAGTATATAAAACAGGAACCCTAAGAAAACCTTGTTTATAATCACATTCATCAAGATCAACACTGCTGAAAGAACAAGCGCCAAAGGAAGACGAGTTACAGAAAATGCCAGTTGATGAATACGAAATGTAATTGCAGAAAGGCTGACAGCTAAACTACATCAAACAGAGGGATTTGTATTAACCAGGAGACTCATCAGCCAGCAAGACTTCCACACGACCCAATCAAAACATCCAAAGCCATTCGCTTCAACTCACTGACTCTGCGCTCGCCTTCAAACCGAACCAGCAGCCCTGAGTGAGATACAACCATTTCAGGCCCATAATGTTCTGCTAATACGGATGAATCCTCAGGGAATGTGACACTCTGCGCGCGGTTCCTGGGGCTAAACATATCCCTCAACGCAAATGCCAAGCCATCGCTCCACAGCTGAGAACGTCCTTCATTAGTATTGAGCAGACATCCGGAAAAGCACTCTGCTTATTTGAAAAAAAAACTAGGAACATACTTTAAAGATACAGGTAGTGCATTCAGCCCAGGAGATGAAATGTTAAGCATAAATAGTTATGGCTCTACAATAAAAAGGCAGAGTCAAAAATGAATTCCTGTCATTATTTCCTCATGTTGTTTCCAACAAGTGCGACGTTCTCTAGCAAAGATGAGTCTATACTTGCTTTGTTTCAGGCAATTACAATAAAAGTAGACTTCTCTCAGGTTACAAAAAGCTTTTTTTTTTTGTTTTGTTTAACACTCATCTCAGAAAACAGTAGGAGAGAAATTAAATAAAAAGATGTACGGCTCTAAAAGAAAGAGCAGAGTCAAAAATGAAATTCAGTCATTACTTATTCTTGTGTTGTTTCAAACTAGTCTGACATTCATTCTCTAGTAAAGAAATGTCTACTTGCTTTGTTTCAGGCAATTATGGTGAACATGGACTTTTTTAGGGTTCAGTTAGGACACAAGGCACCATATCATTGTAGAAATGACTTCTAAAGTAGCCCATAATATAAACTGCTCGTACTTCACTTAAACATTCTTTATAGTAAATGCCCTAGAGAACATAGGAGAAAATGACATGTTTAGCATAAAAAGAGGCTCTTAAAAAATAAAATGAGTCAAAAATGAAATCCGTTCAATGTTC
This sequence comes from Danio albolineatus, assembly GCA_903798035.1. Taxonomy (NCBI): domain Eukaryota; kingdom Metazoa; phylum Chordata; class Actinopteri; order Cypriniformes; family Danionidae; genus Danio; species Danio albolineatus. The sequence goes on along the minus strand of CAIGQQ010004837.1, from coordinate 19,053,391 downwards.
ACTCATCCCCATGTTGTTTTCTACTAGCAAGACATTCTTTCTCTAGGAAGGATGAGTCTGCTTGTTTTGTTTAAGGACAATTATAGTGAATGTGGTCTATTTTTCAGATTTCGGTAAGGATGAAGAAGCACTATAGTATTATAGAAGTGGCTATTACAAGTCATACACAATGTTCTATAACTTCTAAAGTAGCTTTTATCATGGCCATAGCCATATAACCCTGCAGCCCAAGACCGGTTACTCACTGAAGCTAAGCAGGGCTGAGCCTGGTCAGTACTAGGATGGGAGACCACATGGGAAAACTAGGTTGCAGTTGGAAGTTGTGTTAGTAAGGCCAGCAGGGGGCGCTCAAACAGCGGTCTGTGGCCCCGTTTACACTAGTGCGTTTTAGTTTTAAAACGGCGTTTTAGCATGAAAATGATCCACGTCCACACTTAACAAATCTCCGTCTTCACTACTCCACAAGAAACATATATCACGTGACCATTAGCGCACTCTGGGCATGCGCGTTCAAGTATAAACAGGAAGCACGTGTCTTGCTCGGCATTTGGTTATTGTTAGTCAACAAACGCTGGTTGAACGATGAATGCGATGGCAAAGAAAGCAAGAGAGGTCTTTTGGTGGACAGACGACGAGGTTGAGTTGTTAAAGTAACAAATGAATATAAAACATCTATGGCTATCGAAACTACAGTGTTTACAGTGAAGGCTGGTATTGCTGTTTTCCGGTGACGTTATAGCCATGTGCGCTTGACGAATAAGGTTACGCAATGACCCAAAAGCCCCAATCACGTAGCGAATCTTAGCAGCCATGCCTCCGTTTTCAAATGTCTCCGTTTTCCCACATCCACAATGAGACGCAGCAGCAGTGTTTTAGAATGAAAACGGCCTCTCCAGCGTTTCCAAAATGCTCCGTTTTCGCGGTTCGAAAACTCCAGCGTAGTGTGGACGGATGGCGTAACCGTAGCAAAACTTATGCGTTTTAAAACGCACTAGTGTAAACGGGGCCTGTGTGAGTCCTAATGCCACAGTAAAAGTGAAGGGGACACTATACAGTACTGTCAGCGGGTGCCGTCTTTCGGATGACATGTTAAACCAAGGTCCTGACTCTCTGTGGTCGTTAAAAATGCCATGGCACTTCTCGTAAAGAGTAGGGGTGTAACTAGGGGTGGGCAATTTTTTCTGGGGAAGTCACGATTCACGATTTTTATCCCGATTATTTTTCCAAATTGATTTTTAAAGACTATTTTGCAAATTACAAAGGTACAATACAACCAAACAAATGTCCCAATATAAAAATATACTCTTACCATGTATTTATTCATTCATTCAGTTTCTTTTCGGCTTAGTCCATTTATTAATCCGGGGTCACCACAGCGGAATGAACCGCCAACTTATCCAGCATTTGTTTTACGCAGCAGATGCCCTTCCAGCCGCAACCCATCTCTGGGAAACATCCATGCACTCTCATTCACACACATACACTACGGACAACTTAGCTTACCCAATTCAACTGTCCAGCATATCTTTGGACTGTGGGGGAAACCGGAGTATCTGGAGGAAACCCACGCGAACACAGGGAGAACATGCAAACTCTAGTAGTGTTTTGAATTTAATAAATGCATAATAGCCATGATAACCATGAAACCATGATTACTATACAATCATGACTATACTTCAGACTATGTAATCATACAACCAAAATCCATAACCCTTGCATCCCTACTTGTTATGCAGTTCAAAACAACATAAGAATGTGTTACACTACACAATACATTACAATACACTGCTTTTGTTGTGCTTTGAAATACAACGTTTGAATGTGCTTTTAAAAAAAGCCACATTGTACAATGCAGTGATGTTATGTAGTTTCAAAATACAACATATTAACATTTTATTGTTGAAAAAGCCAACGTGTGTGTCTTAAGGAGCAAAAAACAGCATATGGGCTCTTATATCGCTGATGTGCATATGAGCATGCGGGTCTCTTTGCTTGCGCACGGATTTCCTCTGTTCGTGCACACAACTTCTTGACGATCTTTTTGAACTGGCAGCTGGCTTGACCGCAGTACTTCTTGCGTGCACACAACTTCTTGCGCGCCCTCAAATAAACGCTGCTGAAGTGTGATTTAGTGCGTTTATGTAACGCGTATGTCTCCAACATTTATAAGATTTGCTAGGAATAATTACGCATGTCTCCATGCATGACCTACAGAGCAGCATTATTGCGTCCTGAAGTAAAGCGGCTATAAACTCCAGCAAGAGAAAGTCATTGTATGCAGAACCATAGACGTTTATCTATAAAGTATATTTATGGAAACTGTTCATCATAACTGAAAGCTGCGCCTGTATGCTAGCCTCGCACAGCCCTGTCTCTAACCCTAAAGAGTTAAACAAATGACGCAGCACTACTATGGTTACAGAAAAGTTCCCGCTGTTATAATTCACTTACCTTTTAATACGTTTTGGTGTGATTAAAGCCCGCTATTAAAAAAACAACAATGGCAGACGACTGAATGTTTTGAATGAGAAGCAGTAATGTAGCCATGGCGGGATGAAATTTGGTGTGGCGCTCCGTCATGGAAGAATGAATGTAGCGGAAGCACTGCACTATATACTGCATGGCGATACAATGATTTTTCTGAAAGGTGGATTGTATAGTAATTTTAACGTCCACGATCAAATATCGTATTATCACACAGCCCTAGGTGTAAACCCGGTGTCCTGGCCAATTTCCCTCTCGGCCCTTAACCATCATGGTCTTCCCAATCATCCCCATCAACCGAATTGGCTCTATCAATGTCTCTCCACTCCACCACTAGCTGGTGTGTGGTGAGTGCACTGGTGCCGTTATCCTGTGGCTGACGTTGCATTATCCAAGTGGATGCTGCAAACTGCTGGTGGTGTGAATATTAAGACCGCTGACTCAATCCAGACTCCATTCATCGTAATCGCATAGAAAAGACATAACATTTTATACTTTCTGCACATCACAAATGAAAAACAAACGTGACACAGGTTTACAAAGACATAAATTAAGTTTAAAATAGATTTTTTAAAATATTTTCCCACACATGTTGATGAGAAAACACATATATCTACAAACAGAGCACACTTTGTCATTAAGTGTTCATTAGCACTACACCCAATGGAAGCGAGAGGAGTGACCAAACTCATTCTTCACCTACACTGGACCACAATTTGTACTTTTGTATGCGGAATGCCCTGCGCAGACTGTAACAAGATGTAATTGAGAAGAATAATGGTTTTGTCATTAACTAGCGAGACTGTGATAGCCAGCTTGTGTCTGCAATTGTGTCTAATTTTGTGCTGAGCCCTAGATACGGGCTACGGCATGGGCGATGATGATAACCACAGAGATTTTTAATGAGCGCAGAGGTCTTTTGCAGGCTCATACACTGTCATATTACAACCAAGGACATCCAGCCGCTGTATTTTGCACCCACCTCTCAATGATGTCGGCGATCACACAGGCAAACATCTGCAGACCCTCTGGCAACTGCAAAGCCACTGCAGGTCAAAAACAGAGAGTACAGTCAGTGCAAAATAATATACAATATGAATGACAGTTGCCCTGGCCTCCTATGTATTGGTCTAGCGATGCAGGCAGTGTGAGGTGCAAAATTTAAACTAGGTATGTACCAATGAGACCAATAAAAAATAAACAAATGCTTTAACTTTAAACTCTATGAAGCTATCAATATTAACCCTCATGTACTGTTGGGGGTGTTATCCACCCACTCTGGGATGATTTTGAGTATTAATCTAGCTCAATTTAACTTTTCTGTGTTTCAGATAGCAAAATGATTTTAGTGAAACATCTTATTTAGACACATATTTTGAGAAAATGCTTTAAATTATTATTTTTTTTAATGTAAAGGCTGGCTCACATTGTGCAATTGTGCGAATCCTGAACGATTGTGGCATGTCAGACTGCACAAATATGACTCACGTCACACTGTAAGATCTCAGCTATCATAAAGTTAGACTGAACAACAATAAAGATGCGCCAAGAACAAAAGAAAATGGCCACGGGTTTGACGTCATCCACCCATGACATTTTTACTATCCCGCATTCTGAAATGATTCCTCACAGCAAATGTAAACAAACTGTAGTGGTGATTTTGCACACAGCACGTCTCAATAATAAAACCAGGAAAAACAAAAGCTGTTTTGACATTTTACGGCGGTCATTTGATTTGGGGCATGGATTGCGTCATCAAATTCAGTGCTCCTATTGGGTTCTTGGATTGACGCTCATCGCAGCTGTTGTCACACTGCAGAAAAGTGTCTGAAATTATCTGACACTGTCAGAACTTCAACAGAGGAAAAATCTGATCGCAACAGGCATTAAGTGGCTGTCTGTAAACATGTCAAACCAACAGTCGAAGATCACAGATTTTAGCCTAGGATTTCAGGAATCTTTAAGGATTCACAAAATTTGTCTTAGACGACAAAATTGTGGCAGAAATCTCAGTGTGAGCAGGGCTTTAGAGATGAAAACATCCGCTGAATTAAACTGCTGTAAAAATGCATCAGATAATTTTTTTTTTTTTTTTTTTGCATACATCTGTTAATGAGTCCTGATCAAAACTACTAAATTGCTTGGAAAATTACACTATTTTAATTCTTTATTTGCAAAATTTATAGATGATCTCACTAATGTCACTTGACATATCTAAATGGTCTTATAACGTTACCGCTATATAATAACCCCTATATTATCTATTAAAATAACCCCCACTCAGAGTGTGTTTGTTTACTGCGGTGTTTGCAGACTTGGATGTATTAAATGCAGAGCACAAACAGAATTTGGTAAAGCATATACTTGGCCACGTCACAACTTTTCACTTTAAAAACGTATTAACAAATGGATGTGTGCATTTTTGTACTTTTGTTACACTCAAGTGCAATGTTTGGATCGGCATTTCAAAATTTATATTTTTGGTGCTTCATAACAATGCGTGATTTTAAGGTCCATAAACTTGTATACATACATCCTGTGAGTTCAGCACAAATCTCAATTCATCCATTTTGTGGCTTCAACCATCTCCTTGTTATAACTTATTGAATGCCTCATATTAATAACACACAAGCTGTTTTCATCATTCATCATCGATGAAACACTGAGATCATATATATTTTTGATGTGGAGTACAAGTGCATATATCTGTATATTTATTTGTACATTAAATTATAGTGGCCATGGGGTAAATGTGGGTTTATGGTCAGTCAGCTTAGAAAACCAATATACATTCATTTTGCTGCATGCAATGGAGAACTGCAGAGAGCATTTGTGCAAAGCTTTGATATCTATTATCTAATGAGAAATAAAACTGTCTGAATCCAAAGATGCTGTTGCATTGACCACTTCCCCTCAATTCCCCGCAGTTTACTACACTGACTTTGCAGCATTTTTCAAAATGGTGCTAAGACCCATTAAATCATATTAATTCTGTTTATAGCCTCTACAAAAATCTGCACAAAACTGTGTCTCTGGAGTTAAGTTCAACAGATGTTTGCCTTTAAACAACAGGCAATTCGTTCGCTTAAGAAATGAGGTTAACCAAATGAAATATTTTTCAAGATAAATACACACAACCTCACCTTCTGTTCAGCATCAATAATGACGCTGTGTACTGAGCTTTAATCACATGAACATCTGAAAACAACTTCAGCGGCTAATTATTTAAGGAATCCACTATACAAAACTTAATACAAAGATGGCAACAACCATGTTTCTGGTGTGAGACATGCTATTGGCCTTAGTCTCGCACTTCCACAATGCCAAAACAGAAGTCAAGCCTCATTAGGAGCAGCCAGTTATATGAAATGCAGCCAAAAATACTGTATAGAGAAATTAATTGGTGCAAAGACGGACTACTGGCTATTTCTATCTGGCACATTGTTGATTTGAACACAAACCCCAAAATTCCCATCGTCTCTGTGGTAAACCATGTTCTGCTGATTGCAGCAGGGAATATTGAGACATTTGCATTGCTATGGTGTTGTCCTTTACATTAGAATTATTTTTTGCAGACATTTCTATTCAGCTTATCAGTCTCAGCACTAAATGTTAAGAAGGGGACTGATTTTGATGGAACAACATAATATAATGTTATATAATATAATGTAATAATATATTATATAAGAGTTGGAATTTGTCTGTTTTAACAGATGTACATTTGAGTTTCTTAAGCCAAGTAAAAATGTTTATAGGGTAAAAATACAGTAACTGCAGCCATATTGTAAAATAATGTTAAAATTTAAATATAATATTTTAAAATTGTGTGTGTCTGTGTGTAAAATCCAGCTTTACCGTCACAGGAAATTTCTTAGGATATTTGAACAGAGTTATAAGCAACAACTTTAAAAGCATTTACTGCCATTTTTGTTAAATTGAAGCCATTTTACATTCATGTATGTATGTATGTATGTATGTATGTATGTATGTATGTATGTATATATATATGTATATAAACGTGGGTATATCATACCTGTCAACTCTCTCGTTTTCCCCAGGATTCTGCCATATTTTACAATTCTATCCCGCTATCATCCCGTAAAGATATTTTCCTGTATTTCTCCTGTATTTTAACCTTTCTATGAAGGGTGGCAATAAACATCAAAGAGCCGATACTCCCTATAGGAGAACCACCAGGACCTATACCGCCAAACCACCAGGGAACACCCCTTGCTTTTAAATGTGAATCTGTTCTGTGCTTTAATTTTATTTAGGCCTCAAAACACTCAAAATGGCAGGATTCAATTTCTTTGCATTACAGGCGCCATTGCCCCTCTTATGCAATCCTCAAAACAGTCAGTTCATGGCAGTGAGTGACTGTCAGATGGGCTTTCCCAGACAGATTATTTACATTCAATTTAAAGCACAGTGATATGGACACTCTGGGTTGTGGGTACATGTTAGAACAGACATATACATATACTAACTAACTAACTAACTAACTAACTATCTATCTATCTATCTATCTTTCTATCTATCTATCTATCTATCTATCTATCTATCTATCTATCTATCT
>CAIGQQ010004837.1:19016991-19036888 GCA_903798035.1 Danio albolineatus | reverse complement strand
CGTAAAAATAAATAAATAAATACATATTTATTTACAGTTACAGATTTAAATTGTTATATGGGATTTTGTTCTATTGAAAATGTAATTCTTCAGTTTAACAAAGATACCTTTACTGATGTTTTAAAGGGTTGAACAAATATTTTGTAAGAAATAAATTTTTTTAAAAGGAATTGTTTAAAGGAATAGTTCATTCAAAAAGATAATTTAGCTGCCATAATAGCACAAAGTTTCTACAGGTTTTCTCAAGTTAAATTTAAGACTTTTTAAGACCATCATGAATGAAATTTTAGATGTATACCCTTTTCTTTTCTTTTCTTTTCTTTTTTTTTGCTTGCCAAAACAGCAAAAAAATTAATAAATAAAATAAATAAATAAATCTAACGTAGTTATTTCTTAGCCACATATTTTAATGTGTCAAAACAAGAAAACTCTAGTTGTATATACTTTTGTTACAACATAATGTTTATTATTTTTTTAAATGCCAAGTTTAACACTGCTAAAAATGGAAACAATTACATGAATCATTAAAAAATATCTATTTGTCGGCTTTTTGTCTAAATAGATTAAGTATAACTCATATTCAACATAACGGTTTTCTGTAAAACCTTGGCTGTTCCTTGTCTATGTATAAGATCATGTAAAGGGAAATGTTGCTGTGTTATTAGGAATGGTGTAATTGTTTTTTAGTTTTCTTTTTCTGATTAGAGAATTAATTTCGGACAATTTGCAGTAAAAATGTCTAATAACTGTTATTTCTTTGCATTTAAAAAAAATAATAATATGAATACATATATAAATGATTGTTGGTAATAGGTGATTGGATGAATGTTGGACAGAGAAAAAATATCACCTGTCTAAAATGTTTTAAGACCTACAAAACAAAATCTCAGTGAATTTAAGAAAAATTTTAAGACCTAAAATTTTGCTTTTGAAATTAAGACTGTAAGACCCCGCGGACACCCTGTAACACTCAAGTGATTTCATTTTTATTTTCTTTCTTTGTTTTTTTTTTTTTTTTGAAGAATGTTAGAAACCTGTAAATATCAACTTTCATAGTAGGAAAAAACAAATACTCCGGAAGTCAATGGTTCCAGGTTTCCAACAATTTTCAAAATAACTTATTTTTTGTTCAACAGAAGAAAAGCAATTGCCTGAAATTTCACAAACAAAATATTGCATGGTTTTACAAATGTAGAATCAATGTACAGTAAAACTACAAAATCTCTCATTTGGGTACAAGGCAGAAATTTAAGAATGTTTAAATAAGTAACTAAAATTATCTTTGACATGCATTATTTATGGAGTTAACAGACAGAAATAAAAAAAAGTAAACAAGCAAAACCAACTTATTACAACTTATAATACTTAATTATTTACCCGCAAACATTTTATATTTTGTTATAGTGCTAAATAATTACAGTATTCTCCCTTAACATTTCATAAGGTCTATTTAAAAAAAGAGCCTGCGCATCTTGACATACAGAAGACAGGCCAAGCAAGCACTTCGACAGCATTTTAAAGTTCTGCTCTCATTTTGGGCAAAGAAAAAGTCCCATTGAAAAAGTATTGTCAGCTAGTGCTCACCTTTGCCGAGCAGCTCTTATGTCTCTCCATCTCTCTTTTGCTGCTTTCTGTCTTTCTGCCAATTGCAAGAAACCTCTTAACCCACTAAAAGCCACGTTTCTACCATTTAGTTCACGCAAAGTTAATTAAATGACAGAATAAAATGAGCTTTGGCTTCTAATATTTATCTTCTGAAATCAAACTGCAGCTTTACTGGGTCTATTAAAAAAAGTATAATATTTGATCTCAAGACATTCAGCAAAATAACGAGCTGTACGACATCAAAGATTTTAAATTAACTGCATCTTTTTTGCAGGATTGGAGATTTATTTTTTTGCTCCATTATGTTTTGTAACATTAACAGAGGACAAATTATGATATTTGCAGAAAACTGTATAATGAAAAAGCACTAATGGGCTACTTTTTGTCCAGTGATTGCCCATGAATGAATTTTTCAAAATATATGCAAAACCATGCTATTGAAGTCAGAAAATTAAAAGGACCTCTCATTACAGAAAGGAAATGCATCTCGAAAAGTGCTGCTCCTATGGACTCTGGGGCTATGAGTACATCACAGAACCGTGTTTTTTTTTTTTTTTTTTAGATATACAGTGTGTGGAAAGCTTGTCTATATATCAAATCTGACTCACTGACTCCTGATAATGTTACAATATAATGTAATACATTTAAAATATGTCTGTTACACAAGCAACCTTATCATCACAAAGTTCTCCTCGGCTCAGCAGGACATGAACGCAGATGAAGTTTGTGCTACAGCACAAGAATATTTCATATTGGTCATACATGAGTTTAAAGTGATAATACACACAGTTTAGCCTACAATTAATACAATAAATAGACAGACAATCAAGTGAAATAAACAAGGTCCTTCTTTCAATAATAATGGTTTGACAGTCAATTTATATTCTAGGAAAATGATAGTGAAGTGCAAATCACTGCTTTATAATTTAATCAAAACATCACACTAAACAAAAATGAAATATTTGAAAGGAAAACATGCAATTAAAATAAAAGAAAATGACTTTGCAGACAAGGATGGGGTTTGGTTGAATTTGCTTAATTTGTCAGTAATGTTGTAGAAATCAATATTGGTCAAACAAACAGAAAAAAATTCAAGGATCCAATAACAAAATTTCAGTTGAGCTTTCATTTTCTTCTGCCATTACAAAGCACCTGGTTTAGGTTTATAAGGATGCTTTCACACTAGCACTTTTGGTCCGCACCCTGGTTCGTTTGACGTCATAGTACGGTACGTTTAGCTAGTGTGAACACGTCTTCTGAACTCGGATGCGCACTCGTGAACCGTACCCGAGTCCGCCTGAAAGAGGTGGTCTGGGGTACGGTTCATGTGATCTCTGGTACGGTTCACTTGTAGTATGAATGCAATCGTACCAAAAGCCGGAAGTGAACCGTCAACAGTACAGCAAACTATAGTTTTTATAACGTTCATTCGTGTGTGTGTGTGTGCGTGTGTGTCTATCACGTTCTGACAAGCACGACTGAGCCAGAGCAAACACAGTGATAATGTCTGCTTGTCTCCTCCAACAGCTTGGACATTGCGTGATGTTCTGAACCTGTATAACATGTTTGCGGCAGATAGAGGCGAGTTGCTTTCTGTATGTTCTAAAACAAAAGGTTCAGTAAAAGCGAAACGACCGCGATGTGCGGACGTCTTTCTATTTTAGTGCTTTGCTTTCGTGCCCGTCGCCTGGCAACAGACGTACACAAAACATCGGCTTGATGACGCAAACGTACCGGGGTTCAGAAGGAAAAAAGACAGTGTGAACACAAACCAACCAAGAAGGTGGCAAGAGGGGACAATCGAACTTGGGTCGGTCCAGGCAATTGAAAAAAGCGTGAAAGCACCCTTAATTTAAACATATATAATGACTCCCATAGTACATTTTTATTTACCATGTATTAAGATTGATTATTGTTTTTATATCAAATAATATTTTATTATTATTATTATTATTATTATTAAAGATAACAGTGCAGCCCAAAAAGTCCTTTTTAATCTTTAGCTGTATCCTTTAGTCCAGTGGTCTTCAAACTTTTTTCACCAAGTACCACCTCAGAAAAATTTGTCTCTCCAAGTACCACCATAATGACCGGTATTGAAATACAGTAGCATAGCAGGTGTAATTAGGCAGCTACAGCACTGCACAGTTCAAAAACATTAATTCTTATTATTATGAATATTTATTTTTGTCAGCCACTGTAAACGTTCTAAATAGTTTGAACATTACCAATGCTTAGAGGTAAAAAAATAAAATAAAAATAAAACGTCAATGTTTAAATTAAAATGTGCTTTTAAAGTTAATAAAAAACAGCACTGTTCTTAAAAAGTAAAAAAAAAAAAAAAAAAAAGGATTATAAAGCAGCCTATTCATCAAGTTCCTTGGACCTTGATGAGAAATTAGATCTGTTTACTGCACGTTAGAGCTTTGTGTGTCAGAAAAGCAAGTAATTCAACTATACCTGTCAACATTGGGATATAAAAATGCGAGATACGCCCCCAACAACCGTTACACATACATATATGGTGGAAATTTGCTTCAAATGGTAGAATACAACAAACATTAGAAAACTGAAAATAATTTAAAGGTTTAGCCTATTAAAATAAATTTACTGATCACATCTGTGTTATCATATGCGTCAAAAGGTTAAAAGTGTATTAATTTAACTTAAATTATTTAGCGATTCCTCCACGTACCACTAGAAGGAAGCCTGCGTACCACTAGTGGTACATGTACCACAGTTTGAGAACCACTGCTTAAGTCCATAAGAGGTTTCTGAAAGAAAGTAAAAAAAAAAGACAGAATATTCTCTATAATGTATAACAATATAAGAGTATATGCATTAAAATAATGGTTTCAATACATGAATATTAAAATTTAATAATCATAATGCTTAATCATTGTTAATGACTGACTGTCTTATCACAGCGTAACTACACCATGTGAATTGATAAGTAAAAAAAATCTTTATTTATTCTTCAGAATTTAGCTAATGCGTTGAGTAATGTGTTTTCTGTTTAATACTGACACAAGTTATTCTTAAAAAACTTGATAAAATTAAGAAAAAAAGCTTTTTTTTTGCATTTCTTTTAATAGTGCTAACAATTAGCTATTTTTGTCATTTATTTATTAAACAACAATTTATCGTAAATAAATAAATATTTACAAACACTATCATAAGAATGACTGGAACTGCTTCATTAGGTATATCTGAGAAAAATAATGGTGGAAAGCTAATGAGAATGAGGAAAATCTAGAATGAGAGAGAGAATCTGGTAAAAAATGATCTTTGCCCACTGAGTGTAGAAAAGCGGGGGCTTTTAAAAATGAAAACCCTCCACAACAAAGAGCCCAGCAGACTGTAGCATTCTCTCCAATTCCCATAAAAGTGCTCAGCACAAACCACCTGCTAACACATTCAGCACATCAAACACTTGTCTGTTGTCATTCACATCAATAGAGGCTTGAAATTGGGCATTTCTGCGGCTGCGGTGCATTATTAGGACTTTGTGTGATTAAAGATTGGATACTGCTGTAGGTCTGAACTCTACAGACAGATTCCTTATGTTGAACAAACATGTTTCCAAATATGCCGAAACCAATCAAAGCTTCTCGTCTTGTTCTCCTTCATCTTTTTTTACTCCTCGTCATAAGTTAATATGTTATGGATCATCTTAAGGGCTTTTTGACACATGTATTAAAATGAATGACGACAAGCTACAGCAGCCTCTTCAGATGAATGTCCTTCAGACAGTGGACTGTAAAGCCTTTTCACACAAGTAATGATGACTATAGTGTCCATACCAAATCACAATAACAACAAGTTCATTATAAGAATGTACTACAGTCTTGTTGCCTGCCATGCTCAAGATCTTTAACGAAATTGTTCATCTAATATAAAACTTGCCAAGATGACTCTTTCTAGCCAAACCCAAATACAAGTTAAGGAAAACAATCCATGACCTATATTTAACCATTACAGCAATACTTGTAATGTAAAAATGTAAAACATGAAATACATTAGGACCATGGTTATTGATTACGTCTCTCAAAACAGTCCATACCCGATGACTCTTTATTCTCAGAAAGCAATAACTAGGACCAGATAGTATCTGCTGACATTTTTTTGCTATTTCTGCACAAAATTTTGTAAAATAAAAATAAAAATCAGTGGATTTATGCAGAATGATTTTGGGAGTATCATAACTAAAAACTTAATATATGAAACAAAAATAATTGATTTTTAACTTTTATTTAAAAGTTTATAATGCAAATCCAATTAGATCCACTCATTTGGTAAGCAAAGCAAGTCTATTAGGTCTAATAAGCCTACTAAAAGACATTTCTTTACAAACTGTTTTGTAAATAAAACATATGAACATTTATTAAAGGGCAGCTATGATGAAAATCAACTTTTGTAATCTGTTTGGACAGAACTGTTTGTATATATTGTGTGTCACCTGTAGCGATGCACCAATACCATTTTGTTTTTTTTGGAACTGATCCGATCCAGATACCAAAATTCTGAGTATTGACCAATACAGATCCGATCCCCATACTATGCTTTTTTTTTTTTTTTTTTTTTATTCTGGTGGTTATGGTGATCAACACAAGTAATACATATTCTTTAGTAAAAATAACAGCCCTATAGACCTGCTGTTAATGGCAGATGGCACAATCTAACTAAAAACATTATTTTTGCTGTAAACTATTGTTTGAGCATTGATTATGACATTGATATGATCCGTTGTGGCCCAGCCAAATAAACAAAATTATGTTTATTTTTAAATATTTTTATTATTTTTCTGGAGGCTATAATAAATTATCTGATGAGTATTTTGAGCTGAAAACTTTACAGGGACATTCTGGAGACAGCAAAGGTTTATCTTGCATCCTGTAAAAAGGGTAAAATAGGTGCCCTTTAATATTATTGAATATTATTACTGAAATTAATTTAGAAACTGAAAAACAATATATATTTACACAAGTAAATGAATAGACTCAATGATTGGCTAAATGTTGCGTGCAGATTCCTTGTGGGTCTAGTGATAATCAATACACATAAGCCAATAAATATAAATGTTAATATCATTTATTTTCTTACCCTGATTTTTATTTTAAAACCCTTAACATGAAACATCTAATATATTTCTTTTTGCAAAATCATTTACAAAATTGCAGATCTGATCAATTTCAAACACTGTCACTGTAAAAAAAAAAAAAAAAAATGCATTACAAAAAGTTGTGACACAAAAACGCTGTTACTTTAACTTATTTAATTTCATGAAAAAATCAATTTAGTTTATGCAAAGTTCAAGTTAAAAATCAATAGTCAGTTTACTGATGTAATTTAAGACTAGAAAAGTTCATTTAAAAGCACATTTGCAATTAGGCATAGGACGAAAACCGTTTAAGGTATACCACGGTTTGGAAAAGTCAAGGTTTTAAAACCACCATAACTTTCTGTAATACCGGTCCTAAGGTATGTGTAAGATTTCTTATTTACATTTTTGTTGTTGTTGTTGTTTAGGACAACAGTATCTCCAGCTGAAAAGAGATCCAAATATGCCATTTTATGTTTTAAAGAAATCAGTGTTTTTGAAACAAATGAGGCCAGCAGAAGTCATTGATTGATTTTCATTAATTAGCCTGACTCATTTACTCTTCCAAAATATTTTAAATGTTTCTGAAGAGCAGTAATCACAATATCGTCAAACCCTGAAACAGTGATATTTTTATCCAAGGTTATCATACCGTCAGAATCTTATACCAGCCCATGCCTGTTTGCAACAATATTTTCACACTGTTGTATTTCCTCTAGCAAAACTTTTCTAAAGCGTGATTCTGCTTCATGTTATGCGTCATGCCATAAATAACACCCTTACAAACCCTTATGGCTAATAGAACACACCTGAAGTAATTCAACAAGCAAAAAACAATCCAGAATATATCAGCTTTAATATATCTTCCAATAATATCATGTCAATACTTAATAACATTAAAAATAAGCATCTATCAGTCAAAACTAGGAATGGGCCGGTATAAGATTCTGACGGTATGATAACCTTGGATAAAAATATCACGGTTTTATGGTATAGTAATTACTGCTCTCAAATATATTCTTTTTTAAACTTCTGAGTAAGAAACAAAACCTTTTTCCTCTTTGAACACAATATATATTTTATTTTGAGAAACATTTGAAATATTTTGGGACAGTAAACATGTCAGGCTAAATAATTCAAGTGAATCTTTGACCTGCTGTCTTCATTTGTTTCAAAAACATAGATGTCTTTACAATTTACACCTAAAAATACTTTTTTAAAAATGTGAATAAAAAAATCTTACACATACCTTAGGAACGGTATAGCAGAAAAATTTGGCGGTATGAAAACCTTGACTTTTCCAAACCGTGGTTTACCTTGAAAACGGTTATCGTCCCCATGCCTAGTCAAAACTGATATAAAATTAAATATATTGTGCATCCCTAAAAATTATACACCTAAATGACACTTTGAACATTGTCAAAACCTTCTATTTTGACATCTGCCACATAAAATGCTCAGGGTATAAACTGTATGATGCCTTTTGATTTGCTGTTATTGTTTTTTTATTCATCAGCTAAACAAAAGAAAATCCTTGTGTTGGTGCCACAGTGGCGTAGTGAGTTGCACATTCGCCTCACAGCAAGAAGGTCGCTGGTTCGAGCCTCGGCTGGGTCAGTTGTCATTTCTGTGTGGAGTTTGCATGTTCTCCCCGTGGTTGCGTGGGTTTCCTTCGGGTGCTCCGGTTTCCCCCACAAGTCCAAAGAAATGTGGTATAGGTGAATTGGGTAAACTAAATTGTCCGTAGTGTATGAGTGTGTATGGATGTTTCCCAGAGATGGGTTGCGGCTGGAAGGGCATCCGCTGCGTAAAACAAATGCTGGATAAGTTGGCGGTTGATTCCGCTGTGGCGACCCCAGATTATTAAAGGGACTAAGCCGAAAAGAAAATGAATGAATGAATGAATGTTTGTGTTGTATTATAGTTGTAGTGAATGATTATCTGATTCAAGACTGTATTCTTAAATCACAGCCGTTATCCTCCTTGGTGTAAATCAGCCTTAAGCGTGACAAATTAGCAATTAAAAAGCCCCTAAAAAATCATAAAAGTTCACACAGAAATGCCAAACTTTGGATGTCTGCACAACTGCCTGTTTTGACTTGGCTGTTCTGACACGTTAGAGATAATGTCATTTGTATAACATGTTTGGCTCGCAGTGCGCGGACATCACAACTGTTATGACAGATTAATAATGCAGCCTAAACAAGCAAAGCCAGCGAACAGCCAAAGGGTTGTTGGATCAAGACCTGTAAATCTAAGCCCCGGCACAACAAGGCCTTCAAGCAGAGTCAATTCATCATCAATGCGGAGATAAACAGCTCTTGATTGGAAGCATCAAACTAAATGAGGATTAAATTTGCATAACGATAAATGATACGGCACGAATAATAGGATTAGCTGTTATTTCACCATCTTTTTTTAACGCTCTGATGAAATTCTCAGAGGTTAGCTTAAGGAGGTAAAGCGTGTGCATTAGAATAGGATGCAATTACTTCTAATAAAAGGAGTATTTTACAGTAGCGAGATACACTAGCGCAACCCTGGGAAAAACTTGACCACTTATAATTGCTGAAATCTCACTAAGAAACTGCATGAGATCTCATTAGAGGGGTTTCAAACAAGCCATAAGTGTTGTTTTCCAAGGGGAATTGCTTCACACCAATCTGAAAGGGTCTGTGCAAAAAACACTTATGGAAGTCACTACAGAGCATATTACATATTTTGACGCAAAACAGCCCACAGTGCTTCAGTTTGAGAGAGATTATGAAACTGAACAGTGGCCACTGTGTACATATATTTAAAGCACAAAAGAAGCATTAATTTGGTCACATAATCCTCCAGGACAGAATATGTTATAGAGACTAATGACAAACAACTATTTTAACTAAATTTATTCATTTAGGGTAATGTTTATTGATAAACATACTATTGTTCATTTATTTTTAATTCATAATACATTATTTATGCAGATTAAAATGATTAAAAGTTGGTTCATAATATGTAGAATTTAACATTAGTGTGTGTGTAAATATCATTAATAATTTAATCTTACTTTGAAGCCAAGCATAATCTGAATTAAAAAAATAATAAATAAATCAAAGACAATATTTCACGCTCTAAAGAATAAAAGTAATTTGGCAGTGGCAAACGTGCCCTTGCTATTCAGCAGAATCAGTTGATGGTTAATAAGCTAATGGCCATATCTTCGATAGTCTTGCTGAAGCAAAGTCCTGACAAAATAAGGTAATTATGCCTCTAAATGTCATCATAAATTTAAAGCAGTCCTCTGCAGTCATTTGAAGCTTGCACTTTGCTCTGGACTACACCAAAAAAAGACCAACATAATTTATGCCTGTGGAAACCTCCAAGGCAATTCTGCGTTTCACTTTGCCTGACTTTGTCCATATAAATAAAACAACACAATAGTCAAGAACATTAATCTATATAATGCAGCCTGTATAAAAGCAATGAGCTCGAGACATACATAATGTAATGCTGCTACATTTTCTGCAAACCGAGATGAACTTTAAGGCAAATTAATGCTCTATAGACGGACAATCAGAATGACTAATGTGCTGGAACTGAAACCGTAAGCCTAATAACATAAAATACAACACACAACCTTTTTGCGGCTTTCAAACTACCTACAATATATAGCAGAGTTGCACCATTTGTTGAAGCAGGCAGCAAAAAAGTCTATTTGCACACTTAGATAAAAAAAAACATCTAAAGTAAATGGCTCAATACATTCTTAAAGTGCACCATTATGCTTTTATATATATATATTACTTTATATGTAGTGTTTAATGCAGTTGTTTGTAAGTGTAAAAGTTTTGCAAAGTGCACAATAAATGGAGTTATTCTCTCCAAAAAGAAAGATCCAATTCTGAACTGCCTGGAACAAGTTGTCAGAAATTAAACTTGTACTTTCTGCACAAATCTATATATGTTTGTTTAAATTTTATGATTCATTGGCTGTCAAGAATGTGCATGGTCAAATATTCGATCTGCAATAATTATAAAAACAATGGCCATAAACAGTGTGAACCCATAAAAAGTACATATTAAAAACAATAGATTGACAGCAAGCACTTTCCAAACTCCAAAACCTTAGGCATAGTCGAGCAAATTACATGGCCATTTCCTCAAATAACTTGCCATTATTTGTGTGCTCCTGAAAGAGCATGTATTCTCTGAAGTCGGCCTTAATGTTAATAGAATAAAAGAGCCGACAACATAAATGTGAATAAATTTTCTTTCACTCTGCATGAATGATTTTACTTATTATGTACTTTTTATTTGAACATATACATATATATATATATATTTTTTTTTTCCAGTTATATTTTCTTACATTTAGTATATTTTATTCAGAAATACCATAAAAAAAAGATTTGTTTAAAAAAAAAAAAAAAAAAGCATCTTTCTGATTTAACTTGACTTATAGGCATAGTTCACCCAAAACGAAAATTCTGCCATCATTTGCTCACTTTTTCTTTTATTGAATACAACAGAAGACATTTTGAAAAATGCTGGTAGCTGACACCTATTGACTTCTATATTATATTCATCTTACTAACGTTTAGGTTAGTAGGTTTAAAACCACACGAGGAAGTACAAATTATGAGGTAATTTATTTATGGGGAACATTTGAATATTAATTTTTTTTAATGAGCTTAGAGGATTGCCTCAGAAAGGAGTTTAGAGAGTTTTATAAAATGGTTTAAAAATTAGGAACATTTAAAACAGCATCATTATAGAACATTATTAAAGTGGTAGTTAACTCAAATGAACATTTACACCTCAAGTGGTTCAAAACATATGAGCTTCTAACACAAAAGTAGATAGTTTGAAAAAATTCTAGAAACCTGAAAGCACTGACACTTATGGTAAGAAAAACAAATATGGAAGTCAATGGTTACCAGTTTACAGCATTTTTCAAAATATCTTTTTTGTGTTTAATTAACAGAAGGGTGATTAAAACTTGATAGAACTTTCAGTTTTGGGTAAACTATCCCTTTAACCTTTTCCAAATGATTTAAAATGTACTCACCCCTCCTGGCTTTGGCTTGTCGGACCCTCCATATTGTTTTGTGAATTTCAAAATTGTAGTTTGCAGGCAAAGCCTTAATAGCCTCGTTGAGCTCGGAATCTTTCAAGATCTCGTCAGGAATCTGATTGGCCACCCGCCTTGGACCTTTCACTAGATTAAAAAGACAATAATAGAGTTAATAATAGAATTAATAAAAGAAATTGGTTTCAGGACATTTCAAAGATGGGTTTGCTGAAAGCATCAGTGGCTGAACTCAAGTATGCTTTAAAACAGTATTGTGCAAATGCGGATCAGCATGTGCAAATTGCCTTAGCAAGTACCACTAAAAATCTCATTTTATGAGAAATTGATTGGGCTGTAGACTCTATATAATAAGACAAGGAAAGCCCATGCAATCATTTCTGAGATCCAAAATTAATCATCACACAAATCAATCAGCACGCCATCAGGACAGCAGCTGAACTGAGAGGTCAGCCGTCAGCAGAATGAGTCTGTCAGTGACATCCATTTATTTTTGAAGTCTATGACAGATAGACCATCTGTAAATGTAGGCTCGGACTATAGTTTAAATGCTTATTCCCACACAAAGACTCTATTTGTTTAACCAAAAAACATGGATATACAAAATTATAAAAAGATGATACAATATTATTATTCTTTAAATAACTGCTTAATGTTTGTTTTTTTCATGTAAATTACAATGCTCATCTCTCAGAAGCCATTGTTCCAGTCTTAAGTGCCACATGAAAAATTGTTTATAATGCTGAATTGGTGCTAAATCAATATTATTAATATTGGTTTTCGTTAACATGAATGATGTAAACATGCTTTTCCACTTAATATGCGTTATTTGATTTTTAACTTTCCTAAAACTATTAAATGAATTTCACATATCTGTTCTCAAATACTACTTCTATTTTCTGGAGCACCAAATCAGCATTTTAGATTAACATGATTACGGGTGCTGTAAATTCAGCTTTTCCGTCACAGAAATAAATAGATTTTTAAATGTAGCAATTGATAACGTTGTAAATTATGCTAGCCCAAAAAAACTTGATGATCATATATATGTCCATCAGACTAAACACCATGTTTTTCTTAAA
This sequence comes from Danio albolineatus, assembly GCA_903798035.1. Taxonomy (NCBI): domain Eukaryota; kingdom Metazoa; phylum Chordata; class Actinopteri; order Cypriniformes; family Danionidae; genus Danio; species Danio albolineatus. Next base: position 19,024,026 of record CAIGQQ010004837.1, on the reverse strand, counting down.
TCTAGCACACACACAAAATCCCCAGGGTGAAGGGTAGTGGTAGGAGCATCATGTTGTGTTGATATTTCCTCACAGCAGGCCCTCTAAGTCTTATGTGTCTAGAGGTTATATAAGCAATGCTTATTCTCTAGAAAAACCGCTTGCAAAGTGATAGCAAGAGTATTCTGGAGTAACAAATTAAGAATCAGAATTTAAGTGTAAATATGGATTTGATAGACAGGGCAGAAATGAGACATACACTGATAACTCCACCCTAAAGGCATTCCATGTGACCAGAAGTGAAGAAGAGTCATTTCGAAGGAGGAGGAAAGTTATGGTTAAAGATTCTGAGAGCAAATAAATTTTTACAAAATAATGAAGGGCACAAAATATTTTATATACCACGCACTACTGTATACAGCTGGGAAAATAAGTATTGAACACAAAAAAAGTATTGAAAACATTGATCATGTTTTCTCCTGAAATAATATTCTAAAGTAGCTGTTGACATGGAACTGAACCAGATTTTGGTAAAAACCCAAACAATGCAAACATAACAATAAAACAAAACAAAATAAAATCTAAAATAAATAAAATAAAGTTATGTGTAATAATAAAATAACACAAGGAGAAAGTACTGACCGTATTTCATACTTATGCATACATACATGTATAATATACATACATACTTTATGTATAATATATATAAGGCTTTTTTGGGGTCACTTGCATTGCTCAGGATTTTTCCACAGACTTCAACAGTGTAAAAATCTTAATAATTCTGTGGATCTCATCAATCAAATCTGATCTTTAATTTATATACAAGTCAGGTGATTGGCTGGGCCATTCTACAGCTTGATTTTCTTTCTCTGAAAGTATTTGAGAGTTTTCTTGGCTGTGTTTTGGATCATTGTCTTGCTAAAATGACCACCCTGGTTTCATCTTCATAATCATAATAATGTAGATGTTGGACTCAAGCAGTTAATATTAATTTAAACTGACCAAAGGCAGAGGGTTGCTGAATAAATTCTGAGAGATTTCAGCTGCTGTCTGGGCTTTCACTGCCGTTCTACACCTCTCTTTCTTCATGTGTTCTATACTTCTTCTGTACGTCATTTCATTTCATTTCATTACCTATAACCTAATTTGTAAACTAATTATATTTGCTTTCTTTGCATATATTGATTTATTTGGTTGTTACCAACATCTGGGAAAACACCTTAAAGGATGATTTATATTTCTGTGTCAAGCGCAAACGTATGCTGCGGCGCAGCCTTTGCGCAGTCACATACCCCTCGCTGCGGCTGACACCGACGCTGATGTGCACCTCTCAAAAAATGTATCTACATGTAGCATTGACACGTAGCGCAAGCTGTGTGATTGGTTGTCTTGGTAGCGCTGACGAGTGTGGGTGGGGGTGAAAGCCACGCAAGCCTGTTGGAGCGAGTGTTAACAAGTGTGGAGTCCTGTGAAGGAGCTCCAGATGGAAACTTTTGTTTTGTGTTTACCTTATGATTAAAGTTGTTGCACATCCGCCGGTTACCGCCTCTGAATGAGCGAGTTTTAAAAAGGTGTAAAACACTGTGGTTCTTTATATACTTAATCATAAGAATATTATTTGTGCTGATCACTGTTGCAAAACTATTATTAAAAAACTTTAATGGGGTGCACAATACAACAAGCTACAGCTATAATGACAGAAAACATAAATAATTACACTGATTCCAATATTCTTTTTTAAATCCCATTTCAACCAGAAAAAAAGGACATTCAGGCAAAAAAAAAAACATTACATTGTGTTTTGACAATTTTTATGAGAATATTTCTTATATGCAGTGGGTTCAAACAAGACACATCCCATTCTGATGACCTGCATTAAGATTATATAAACACATACACAGAGCATATTAATTGCAAGTAATTTCTACTTTATTAATTCCAATAACCTGTCAAAAAAAATCAACATCATTCAGCATAGCAAATACTATTGTAAATAAATAAACAATATAATTATTTTGACCTGTAAGATTAAAAATAAAAAGTAAATAAGTGACCATTTGAAATTGATAACATGTTAAATAATAAGAATGAAAAAAAAAAAACTTGCTGACAACTGGGTAAAACCTATAATGATTTGGACGAATGGGTACATACGGTAATCTTTAAATTGTGTCTTTTTTCAAAAAATACTGGTTATTCTTCTGTCTTGTATTTTATGATGTGCTGACATAATGTAAGGTGTCCTTGAGTGCTTTGAAAGGCACCTATAAATAAAAGGTATTATTATTATTATTTATATTATTATTATTATTATTATTATTATTATTATTATTATTATAAATATCCCTGACAATGCTTCTAGGTATAATAAAGTACAATGAATGACATTCAGTGCAAAAAAATTATGATAGAATATAAAAAGAATAATTTTAAAGTATTTTACTTTATTGTTAGAGCGCTAAAAAAAACTTATGGAGTGAAATGGAGGGGAAATAATTTATATATAAATATATTTATTTTCGGTCAACTACCACAATTAATCAATGAGCAACTTAATGTTTACTTTCCCTATTATCGCTTATAGGAAGACGCTAGAGTTGTTGTGAAAATTTAAACAAGTTCTTAGCAATTTTACTGAGACAGATTTGAAAATATTAACTTTTCTGAAATTACAGCTATTAATGACAGCTAAATACACTCAACGGCCTCTTTATTAGGTATACCTTTCCAACTACTTGTTAACGCAAATTTCTAATCAGCCAATCACATGGCAGCAACAATGCATTTAGGCATGTAGAGATGATCAAGACAATCTACTGTAGTTCAACCCGAGCATCAGAATGGGAAAGAAAGGTGATTTAAGTGACTTTGAGTGTGGCTTGGTTGTTGGTAATCTACTGGAATTTTCACGCACAACCATCTATTTGCAGCAACAGTAACACAAATAACCACTCGTTACAACTGAGGTATGCAGAAGAGTATCTCTGAACGCACAACAAGTCGAACCTTGAGGCGGATGGGCTACAGCAGCAGAAGACCACACTAGGCATGGGGCGATAACCGTTGTTCAGGTATACCGGGGTTTGAAATGTCAAGGTTTTATAACCGCCAACATTTTCTGCTATACCGCTCCTAAGGTATGTGTAAGATTTTTTATTTTATTTATTTTTGTAGTTTTTTTTAGGACAACAGTATCTCCAGCAGAATTTTTTTTAAAGATGCCAAGGTAAATTGTAAAGAAATCTGTGTTTTTTTTTAAACAAATGAAGACAGCAGAAGTCCATGATTCACTTGAATTATTCAGCCTGACATGTTTACTGTCCTAAAATATTTCAAATGTTTCTCAAAATAAAATATATATTGTGTTTAAAGTAGAGGTGTGAACCTACACTGGTCTCATGCCATCGTTTCGGTTCAATTCGATATTTCGATGCATCACGGTGCAGTGCAATGTTTTCCATACACAGTTTTATATTTTCTTCACATCACAACAATTCTTGTATTAAAATGTATAAATATATTTATATACTATTTGTAATACAATTTGGTCCTTTAATACAAAAAGTCAGATATATAAACTATAAACCTTTAAAAACTCAAGTACATGCGCAAAACAACATAACAGCATTTATAACCAATAAACAAATATAAATATCCCGCTCGTTTTCTGAGCCTTGTCCAGCGAGTTCGTTCTCACACCCCTATAATTGGTCATGCGCTCAACAGAAAAAGCTCTAACGCTCTGGCGCTGATATGCTCACCGACGATAAACACTGATAAACGGCAGTGGCAATCACAGCTGATCCATGACAGACGCAGAGGAGAAAACTCTGCAGACTTACACTCGTGTGTGTGTGTGTGTGTGTGCGTGTGTGTGTGTGTGTGTGTATCCAGAAGAATCGCTGTAACCGCCGAGAGGAGAGGAAAAGTTACACCAGCAGGTCAGATGGGCCACAGAGAGAGAGAGAAAAGGAGTACTTTCATTTTCTCAATCGCAGTGAAATGGGGCTTCTGCTGTAAGCGTCAGTGAAAGACTGTCCAGCAAACAGACACACAGTGTGCACAGTTTCTGAGTTTTTAAGAAGTTGGAGCATTTTAAATACTCGCTCTCGCCATAGTAAGCTACGGAGACATATAGCTAATGAGATGTCTGTACATAATAACCAGTTATGATCTTTTACTGAACCGATACCGAATTGTCCGCATCTGCATTGTTTAAAGGGAAAAAAGGTTTTGTTTTTTAGACAGATATTCATAAATAATATATTTTAGAGCAGTAAACAGTTTTCACAAACCGTGAAATTTTTATCCAAGGTTATCATACCGTCAGAATCTTATACCGGCTCATGCCTAGACCACACCAGGTGTCACTGCTGTCAGCTAAGAACAGGAAACTGAGGCTACAATTTGCGCAGGCTCACCAAAATTGGACAATTTAGAAGATTGGAAAAACATTGCCTGGTCTGATGAGTCTCAATTTCTGCTCCAACACAAGGATGGTAGAGTCAGAATTTGGCGTCAACAACATAAAAAGCATGCATCCATCCTGCCTTGTATCAATGGTTCAGGCTACTGCTGGTAGTGTAATGGTGGGGGATATTTTCTTGGCACGCTTTGGGCTCATTAGTACAAATTGAGCATCATGTCAACGCCATAGCCAACCTGAGTAAAGTTGCTGACCATGTCCATCCCTTTATGACCACAGTGTACCCATCGTCTGATGGCTATTTCCAGCAGGAGAACAATGTTATAGAGCGTGAATCATATCAGACTGGTTTCTTGAATTAGCCTCCACAGTCACCAGTCCAATAGAGCACCTTTGGGATGTGGTGAAACAGGAGATTCGCATCATGGATGTGCAGCTGACAAATCTTCAGCAAGTGCATGATGCTAACATGTCAATATAGACCAAAATCTCTAATGAATATTTCCAGTACCTTGTTGAATCTATGCCACGGAGTATTAAGGCAGTTCTGAACGCAAAAAGGGGTCTAACCCTGTACTAGTAAGGTGTACCTAATAAAGTGGCCGGTGAGTGTATATTGCAAAAAATATGCACTTTTATATTTTATTCGTTGGGGTAAAGTTGACTTTATTTTCTCACATATTGGACTTTCACCTTAAAAATATAATTTCAGAAAGTAGTCTTTGCAAATTTTAAATAGTAAAATCACATCAGCAGCCAATGACTATCAAAGCACAACATTGCTCAAAGTCAATTAAATAGAGCTAATGCGGTTTTGAAGTTAACGTAATATTTACATGAAAATTTAGACTGAATATTCTACGTAGCGTAATAAACTATATAGAGTCCGTGTCACTCGTTGTCACTGTTATCAACAAATGTGCAAATATAAAACCAACTTCACCTCAATAGTTCCTTCAGACAGGAAAACTATTATTATGCAAAACTGAATTAACGAACACGTGAAATAACGGAAGCATGAAATCATCAAATCGATTTATTTATTCACAATTTATTCAACCTTAAGCTGTTTGTTGAATCAAAGCAAAATTCCAAAAGCCAAATAAAAATGCTTAATAAACACAATTGAGCTTGTGACATTTTAGCACCTTATAGACTCTGACATACATCAGGCCTACATCTGTGACAACCGTTCCGAGTTAAAATGTAAATTAACGTTAAAACACAGAACGTTAATATTCAGTAAGTCACGTGAGAACATTTCCTTGTTATATCAATATGTTCAACAACAGACGAAGGGAACATACATTACACACAGCATCAAGCAGTATTGCCTATTAGATTTATCGCGACATTACTTTGAAAAGACAGATCTCGATTTCATAGTTGACGGACACTGTAATGGCAAACGCAACACTATCAATTATTAAGAAAACAACATTAGTACTCACCGTTAGTTTTTTTCGTAGTGACCACTTCTACCTCGCTACCGGGAGCCGCCATCTTTCCCCAAACAAGTGCACGTGGAGTGAAACAGGCATTACTTCTCGAACGCAGAGCTGACATTAGCAAATCAATTGTCGATTGCATCGATATAAACGATGGCATGATGTTCCAAATATGTATTAAGGTTTCACCTAAACTATTGTTACTGTAAAACCTTTGCCAACACCCTAAGAGAAAAATAGAAAAGTATGAAAAGAAAAAACATTTATTTTTCAAGGTGTGTGTGTATATATGGTTAACAAAGTAAAATTATTTTTTACAATATTTTAAATATATATTTTTATACTGTCACTTGTCACATTAGCCTGGGCAATTCCTGAATTAGCACATAGTGCATATACTATGCATGTGGTCTAAAGTCAAATATGAGTGGAACTTTTCAAAACATCTACAGCTTTTAAACTAAATCAAACTATCTAAACATAAACAAGGTCAATGCTCAGGTGTCACTGTCATTCTCACAGCCTGCAGTCTCCTCATTAATCAAATTTATAGAGTCTTTCATAACTCCTCATCTCCATCTGTGCTCTCTCGCCTGGTGTGTCTGCCTGTGAATGGAGACAGAAGTGCTAAAGCTTGAGTCACCAGTCTCCTTCACAGTGAATGAATCAGTCGAAGTGTTCCTGTGTCTCAGAGACATGTGCCGACCACACAGAGGTGAAAGGGCCAGGGAATAAATCAATAAATTTAAATAAATAAATAAATAGGCAGGTGAAGTGTGAAAGCATCAGATACACAGATAGACGAAAATACTAAATACAGAAGTAAATAACAACAATTTTAATTCATTTAATAATATTAGAATTTTTTCTTTAATTCTTTAGATATTTGATAAATTTTTCGTTTGTTAATCTTTTTGACAATGCAAGATCTATATACAAACCTGAGGGGCCAGAAAAAGAAATTAACAGACGTTAACATTAATTAACATTAAATGAGTTTTTGATACCATTTTAGATGGTGTTTATTTTTCTGAAAATAATTTATTAATAAAGAAAAAAAGAAGAAATTGTGCATTAAATTATTTAATTAGTAAATAAATAAGTGTTCTTATTGTTAGTAGCAAAGAGCAAATAGTTTCTTCTTCTTCTTCTTCTTCTTCTTCTTATTATTATTATTATTAT
>CAIGQQ010004837.1:19000538-19016529 GCA_903798035.1 Danio albolineatus | reverse complement strand
TTATTATTATTATTATTATTATTATTATTATTATTATTATTATTATTATTATTATTATTATTATTATACTAACAAGTGCAATATTTATTTTAAAGTTACACTTTTTACTGCAAACTATATTTTGTGTATAGTGTATTAAACATTAAAAACCAAGCTTGTATTCAAGGTATGCTTGCATACTATTGAGACTGTAGAAGAAAAAGAGCTAGAAGAAAAAGAGAAGAATAGAGAGAGAGAGAGAGAGAGAGAGAGAGAGAGAGAGAGAGAGAGAGAGAGAGAGAGAGAGAGAGAGAGAGAGAGCCATTCGAGCTCAACACACCAATATTATATCAACCACTAAACCAGCACATGGTAATATCAGATTATTTTGGGGAGAGAGGGAGAGATAGAGTGAGAGAAAGAGAGAGAGGCAGAACAACAGTCCATAAGTGTGTATAGGGAGCCCCATCAGCTCAGAAGCATCACAGGCACGCGCATCTCTCAGCTGGAGCGCATCATCTGTCCATTCCGCTACTCGACTCTCGTGCTCACGACATGGGAAGGTGATTTTTTCTGTGTCCCGAGACCCCATATATCTGGACGAAATGCTTTCAACAAGGTGGATTGTTGGAGATTTTGAATGGAGGCAGCGGGACACCTCCCCATAGTTCCGAAGAGTGCGCGAGAGACGGACACCAGAGTTACCGCGGCTCGTATTGAGGAGCATCTGCTGATTTTACCTGACAATTTGTGTTTCAGAGGGATAAGCGAATTTCAAACGCGTCAGTGTCTGCTGTGAGAGCTTCTTAGAGCATTTTGGATAACATAGCCCACCACATATCCTGCTTGTTTCGTGAGGGTCCGCCAGGTGCCCGTGTGCTTAATTTATTCTGGATAACAACAATTAATACTGCAGAATGTGTTCCCCTCCTTCTGGACAGCCCTTAGTTGCATCTAGTGAAATAATTGCTCGGGACCACACGGGATGAAATGGACATCAGCATTGCAATAAATTAGCCTAATTGAAATTCAGCGAGAAGTCTCTTCTGAGCTATAGGAGTACATACATTTATGTATCCTGATTGAATCAGACAGCGCTTGATAGATTGCTTGGCATCTTACTGACAGTGTGAAGTCTGGAATACAAGAATAAATGAACCTGAGTGGACAGACAGAGAATTAACGATATCCATCATGTTTAAACGGGGTAAGTGCGTTTTATAACTTTTATCCCTGCTGTTTGTAAATAGTTGCTCTTCGATTATGAGGTTATACTTGAATATTGCTTAAAATTCTTAATACAAATCATTCTGTCTTGAATCACTCCATGCTAGATGGAATCGTGATTCATCCAATTAAGGTATTATTTTTTACCAATATAAGGTATAATTATCATTTTAATTATTATTAGTTTTATTTTCATGCAATTCCTTAGAGAAAATATTGCATGTTTTTTTTTATTAGAGATAGACATGCTTGTTGCAGAATAAGTGTTTTCATACATTTATTTATTTTTATTTGAGCTCTTGTACATTTAAAATAGCACAACGCTATAATATTTATAAACGAAAGCTGATTGTTGCTGAAGGTTTTAAAAGTTTATGTAAGGCTGCTGAGTTCTTCCAGCTCTCATCGTGATGATTTTCCCAGCATCATCATGCATGTCTGCCCCCGGGTAAGCTCAGCGTAAAGCAGATGTGTTTAAAATATTCATCATCATATCATGAAATATTTTCTTAAGATGCTCGTGGTGGGTGCCGCACTGCAGTTTATGGCCGGTTTTTCATCAGAAAGCATTGTGCTATCTGCCTGGCTCCAATATATTTCTCTTGGTGGCTTAAACAGGTTTGCCTCGCACGGTCTGTCACAAATATTTATGGACATTGTTTATGACCAAATGATGAAGTGTATAGGAGACGAATAGTAAGTCGATAGATTAACAGGTTAGTGCTGAAGCTGTCAGTGGGAGACAGCTGAATGACCTGCAGATGATTGTGAAGACTTGTCAGCTTGTTTTCACTAGATCGGTGGTTGTCAGTGCAGGTCCCGGTGTACTGATATATGATCGACTCATTAGTAGAGGCTCCAAGACCTGAATAGGGTGTGTCAGATAGCTAAGGGAGACATCTAAAATGTACTGTGCCAGGATCAGAATTGATACCCCCTGCACTAGATCAAACCATATGTGGTTAAAGAGATCATAAATATTATCTTACTCTTCAGTGTTTACTAGGACATCCGCACTTGCCCCATTTACCACACTTTAAATCATCTTTAGACCTTTTTTGCATGGCACCATCACAAAATAGATTAAGCTGCGAGGATGCTGACTGCTATAACCATGAAGCGAGTGCGTCTGGAAAACCGAATTTCCTCGGAGGAGGCCCAAAGCTTAATGCAGAGACAATTGTTATTTCAATAGACTTGACGTAGGAACGAAACGCAACTATCAAGCCTTTCACTAGCACATTAAAGACCCCTTTTGAATGCCTGTGAGGAGCCTGTGGTGCAGATATGAGAACATTGGGTTGGTTTTGAACTGATTTGGATCTGATTTTCATTTACCTCAAAGTAAACCTCTACAGTGTAGGATTTTCCGAGCCTTTATTGCCTTACAGACTGATTCATGTTTGTTTTTTAACATGCATTTCTTGTAAATATAATAGATACCGTCCAATCTCTTAAGCTCAAACACTTTTTATATTTCCTATTATTTAACTCCTGGAAATAAAGGTATAAAAGCAGTCACTGACAGTGGAACCCTTTTAAAGATACACTTTGTACTTTTTAAGTATGACTATGTATTTTTTTTAGTTCAATATGGATTTTGATACAATTATGTACTCTTTAGGTATCACTATGGATCCTTGAGATAGAAACATGCCTTTTTTAGCTTCAGTGACAGCTTTTGTTTCTTTATTTTGGAGAAAGTTGTAAAAAATACAAAAACCTTGAACTTGAGAACAATGTAAACTGCAAACATAATAACTGTTTTCAAACAGGTTTCCGAAAGACTAGTACTATGCACAATTGTCAAAGTGCACAATATTGGCTGAGCCTGCCTGACATGCTGCCTGACATGCTGGACCACCCAAAGAACCACATAAAGTTCCAGTGTTTACAAAAGTATTATGTAGATACACTTTAAAACCCGTATACTTTGTTTACAGGGAGACCTCATTTCTATATGGTTTGATTGTCATTTATCTCAAAGTCAACCTCGGTTATTGGTTTGCATCATCTTTTAGGGGTTTTGGTCTTCCATATTTTGGAATGTGCTGTATTCATTTTTTCTATCATGAGTATCATATGAATGTGATACCATATATATTCTACTAATTCAAAAATATATAGTCAATCTCCAATACTTACAAATCTTCTATTCCTCCAATTGTTTGCATAAATTCTGATTCAAAATCAAAACACTACAAAATACAAACCTGTTTATAGACCTTAGTCTTAAAAATAAGCAAATACCTGTAATTTGGAATGAATGAGCAAAGTGGATGCCACAGGACTGGCAAAAGCTGCCAACAAAAGTGCATAATAATTGCCATCCAAAAGAGTAACTTTGCTGGGTTTTGTGTTTGTTTGGTTTGGGTGTTTTCATAATTATGAAGAAAATTTGTGTTTAAAAGTCAGTAGAACTGCTTTTAGGCTAATGAGGATTCTTTGCTCTGTTGGGTATTAATTGGCCTTTCACATCAGAGTGCATTAGAAATGACGAAAACAATTCTGCAGTGAGTTTTCTGTTGAGTCTATGGCACATAAATAGAAAAGGAGTGAGAATATATTGAATTCATCCGATGCTATGCACCAGTGTGACATTTTCCAGAAACGTCAGGCCTATGGTTGTGTGCACAAGTCTCAGCAGGGCTGTGCTGTTTCTACTAGCACGAGGTCCAATTTCCTGAATTTTTTTCCTCAATTTCCTCCCAAACTCACTTAAACACACACAGGCATGTTTTGGTCTCAGTTGGTCTAATAAAAAAGTGCAGCCACGCTATTTTCTGTCTATCGGTTTCTCCAGCTTGCTCTTCGTAATTTTTGACAGGTATTTAGACTGAAGCATGTGTATATGCTGCAACACGGTATATTCACATTTCAGATGCTTATCTCAAGGCAGTACTTCAGACTATAATTGGTTTGTTGTGCTGAGTTGTCAGTATAGAGAATGGCTTTAAAATTCAGCCTTGAAATCTACATCCGGTGACAAATATATTCTGTGCTCGAGTAAATCTGCTGCATTTATTTTTTATTTCCACTCAAGGCAAACAATTCTGATGCACACCTGCAAGCTAACCAAGAATATTTTCCCTGCAATACCTCTGCAATGGCAAGAGAGAAGTAACTCTTTTGTGGATTAGCTATGATTACGCAGCTGTGAGTGGAGAAAGTCGGTGTTCAGACGTGATCCCAGACTATGTTGTTGTAGGCAGATGGATGGGAGAGAGGATCGGCAGTTGGTAAGCAAAAGAGGGAACACCTGTGGCCTGACACCACTCTCCTGCACAGCTGCTCATATTCCCCATTTCTGAGACCTTCACTCATCACCACAAAAACCCACAGACCGAAATACGGAGTAACTAGAGACAACCTTTACAGCCTGCACCTGCTCTGCACTGTTATCTGTGCTACAGAATACCTGTTTTTATTGGTAGAAACCTGGTACATGAACCTTGATTTCTAGAAATAAACAAACTGCAAAGATAATTGCTGTTTTCAGACAGGTTTCTGAACACACTTGTCTTTCATGCCATTGCTTGAGCCAGAAATGATCACACCATGCTTAATCAGGTTTACGCTTTCATTCAGATGTTCGGAATTGGTTCATGAATACTTAATTTTGATTAATCGATCACAGCATTTATTAATATGACATTTCCTATCACCAATTTTAATTTTTTTTTTTATAGCTTTTGCTTTACTAATAAGAATAGTTAAAAATTTTACCAACCATTAACATTGATAAAAAGTTAACACTAAATGCTGACATATCAAAACATACTAAGACTTAAAAACATAAAATAAAATGAAAGTAAAACGTAAAAGCAAGTCCCAAGCTCTGAAATGTATCATCAAGGGCTATTCTTTTACTTTAAAGCAGCAAAATTCAATTTAGGAGAGAAACATTGACTCTTTCTTCAAACGACGCAATTTTATCTGTTATAGTTGTCAGCGTCGTACGGAATTCTGCAATCGTTTCTGTAAAGGCATCGAATTTTTGATTAACTGAGGCATTTAAAGCTGTAATAGCGTCCATAATGTCTTGATTGTTAGGAGAAGTTGTGCCACCTTTATCGGCGGATTGCTTCAGCTCCTTAGAGTGCCCAGCTCTGCCGTGGTCGTCATCGACTTCTTCCTGTAATCTGCTTTCTTTTTTCGAGTTTTTAGGCATTATCAAGGCTTATTGTGTTATTGAATCATTTAAGACCACTTTTGACGATTAATTATTAAATCTGAGGATCGATTATTTTAAATCATTCGGAGGATTGTCGGAGCTTAGACGCGAGCAGCCTTCTCCATTTGCAGCAGAACCGGAAGCCCAACATTGACTCTTTCTGTGCTATACATTATTATACAGTGATCTATAGTAGTTTATTCCGATTGGGCAATTAAAGAATAAAGGAAAATATTTAAACAATGCAAAAAAAAATATATATATATAAATAAAATCACAGTTTTTATCTACTGTTAAAATGGGAATTTAAGTTTTTTCATGTCTCTTCAAGATCATATTTTATAATGTAAAAGATATAATTGGAAAAATTTACATGTTTAGTCAAGCTTTAGGTTTTTTCCACAGATGTTTCTCTGTTCTCATGTGATCTTTATCTTTTTTTCTGAGCACAGATCTGTAATTACTGTATTCATGCAGTGATCTGTGTTACTTGATTGAAAATGCAAAATTTAGGGATTGGATGTTTCTTGCTATTGAAGTCACCATCATGAAACGCTACTGTTTTGTAATTTCTATTACAAAGTGGGCTGTCATGTTGTGATACTGTTCACACAAATAATCATCAAACATTTTTGCTTGCAGTGAAAATGACTAATATGATATCATTGGCTTTAATTGACTACATGAATGACTACATTCTAAATGACATTCTTTTTGGAGGCTTTAATATAATATGCTGGTAAAATGACATGCAAAATAATTTAAATTCAGTCAACATTTGTCCACATATTTACTGTTATTCACTATACATTTTCCATTTTATCTCAAACATGCATAGTTTTTAACTCAAAAATACATCATAGGTTGGTTGTTTTATTGGCTAAAGATATCATACATGAAGTAAAAGTCAACATATGTGACATTTTTCTTTTTTATATTGGCTCTCAGTCTAATTCAGTAGTTTCATATAGTGATACATATGCTCTGATCACATCACTGGACTTCAATTACCACACAGCTATGAAACATGCCTCAGTCGTCTCTGCATGCCAAACAGCTCATTTCCTGAAGGACACTCACTGAATGACAAAAGCAAGAGCGCAAAGGCCAGCAAGCACCGTCGCCTGTCATCCTGCCCCATCCCATGGGATATAAATTCTTATCATTTCAGCTTTCAGTAATTATAAGTAATTAGCAGCACAGGAAGTGGTATTTTAATGAGTGTCATTCTCTACTTATGTCCTCATCTTCGCAGACCTTTTGACCGCTTCAAACAGGCATGCACTTGCTTTAGACAAGGATAGATGTTTTATTCATATTTTATAGGCTTATTTTACCACTACACAGACAAATGAAGCTGGTGTTTTATTTTTATTCTCCATATGGCTGACTTTTCTCATGCTTTTAGACTGATGGGTGTACATTACTATAAGCATGCAACCCGGATGCTTGTATCTGACATTTCATTTTGCAACAGTGTTCTCATTAGCTCATAATTCATATACAAACTGTAATTAAATACACATTTCCTGTCTGCTGTGGTGTCCAGAAGGGAGGAAGTCTCTTGCGTAGCATGTGGCATCTCTGAGTGCCCTTTACCAACACCTGAAATCTCAGCACAAATATCTCTCCTCCGTCTTTGGAGTGGAAATGAGATGCTGGCTTGGTCATTAGTGGATGATAATGAGGTAAGAGAGACAAACAACCCTAAGCCCTGTTGGTTTTGTTAATATTAATAATTAATTTCTGATTAAGTGGCTAATTGCGGTGGAAAGGTCAATGTCAACGTAAGGTCCGTTGATGTTAGGAGATGAGTCGAGTAGAAAGGATGGGAGGTGGAAAAACGATGTAATCCCTTTTCAAACAGGGAGCTGCGATGATTTTTCAGTCTAATGTTGCATGAAAATGACATTTATTTTCATAATGTTTAATGAGATGTCAAACAACTATGTAACTATGTAGATGCTAGTTTATCACAGCCCTATATTTATTTATTTAGATAGGTTTCATTTGTTTTCTTTGCTTTTTGATCAGTCTAAAATTTTCGGCATTGTTGTGCAGTTGAAAGGTTGAAATCCATCTTATTTTTGAACTTGGAAACTCTTCCCTGTTAATATATGAGGCTTCTAATTCTTTAGCTGCAGGAGATATATTTTTTAAAGAATATCAAAGTGCAGAAAATGGTAACTACAAACCAGTGTGTTTATAATTAAGACAATACATTAAAACAACATCAACAACACCAATTTTCAATATCAAGCAGCATAATGAGCTGTTTTGAACAGCAAAAAAAAAAAAAAAAAAATGGTAATATATGACACTGGAACCGAAACACATTAAATTTACAAATGGCTGTACCCACTCTTAAGTGAAAAATAAGGTGGATAGCAAGCAGTGCATTTAGCACTGTAATATTGTATAATCCACAGTTTTTCTCTGTGTAAAAAAAACTTGTCAAAACAAAATGAAATCTGTACAAATACCTTTGCTAACACAGCACACTTTTCTACTTTAAGAGGGACCTTTTTTGCCCCTTTTACAAAAATAAAGATAAAGATTTTGCATAAGCCTGTGAATTTTCACCTCAAAATACCCTCCTTTTTATTATACCATGCTCTAGATGCCCATTTTAAGCAAAAACTTTTTTATGTGTCTCATTCATTCATTCATTCATTCATTCATTTTCTTCCGCTTTTCCGGGGCCGGGTCGCAGGGGGCAGCAGTCTTAGGAGAGAACCCCAGACTTCCCTCTCCCCAGATACTTCCTCCAGCTCCTTTGGGGGATCCCGAGGCGTTCCCAGGCCAGCCGAGAGACATAGTCCCTCCAGCATGTCCTGGGTCTTCCCCGAGGCCTCCTCCCGGTGGGACATGCCTGGAACACCTCCCTAGGTAGGCGTCCAGGAGGCATCTGAAACAGATGCCCGAGCCACCTCAGCTGACTTCTCTCGATGTGGAGGAGCAGCGGCTCTACTCCGAGCCCCTCCCGGGTGACAGAGCTCCTCACCCTATCCCTAAGGGTGCACCCTGCCACCCTGCGAAGGAAACTCCTTTCGGCCGCTTGTATCCGAGATCTCGTTCTTTCGGTCATGACCCATAGCTCATGACCATAGGTGAGAGTAGGAGCGTAGATTGACTGGTAAATCGAAAGCTTTGCCTTTCGGCTCAGCTCCTTCTTTACCACAACAAACTGGTACATCGACCGCATTATTGCTGCCGCTGCACCAATCCGCCTGTCTATTTCACGTTTCATCCTTCCCTCACTCGTGAACAAAACCCCAAGATACTTGAACTCCTCCACCTGGGGTAAGGACTTTCCTCCAATCTGGAGATGGCAGACCACCTTTTTCCGGTGGAGCACCATGGCCTCGGACTTGGAGGTGCTGATTTATGTGTCTTTTTAAAAGCAAATGAGTTGCTGCCCCCTGCCTCCTTTCTAGTAGATGGTGGTGATGTCTTGTGTGTCAGTGATTCAACCAAAATAAAACATAGGTTCGGATTTGATTATGTCTTTTATGGTCACATGACATTTCGATTATTCATTACTATAAACATCTGCTATCTGCAGTGTTTTAAAAACTTTTGAAGCACAAGGACGGAAAGCTAGAGGTCAGATGATGCATGCTGCGTGAGTATTAAACAAACATTCTCTTTAGCACATTTTTGGCTTGTAAACGGTCAAATACACACAAGGTTATGCCAGAAAGTTGGTTATGTCTGTGAACTTAAACAGCTGGGAAAGTAGTCTCATGTTTATATTTGTTTTGTTTATTAAAATGACAGACTGAATAATGTTAGTAGGTTAATCAGAATACAATTCCTAGGCCAGGCATACACTGTGTGATTTCCATGAGATTTTAGCAATGTAGCCACTCACACTTCAGGGTTAAAAAGATTGCAATGTATAGCCAAAGCTCATGATTCGTGTGCGGACAATACAGCACTCAATCTTGTATGAGGACCGTTTTTGTTTTTATTCGCTTCGAATTTTGACTACTGTATATGGTCTGATTGGTTAGCGATGACTTGACACAATATACATGTGAAATCAACACGTCACACTCATAGGTCACACTCCCTTTCTTCTTTTTTCTTCTCATTTAAGGATGGCAGGCAAACCAGCATATGGTGCATTTACACCACCAAATGGAAAGGAGCGTGAAGCTTAGTTACAAAGGAGGAAATTATAAAACACTACAACCTTTTTTTTAAAAAAAATTATCAAATGTGTATCTCGCAAATATAAAAGAAATCTTTTATTTGTTTCTGTGCATTTTGGAATATATCTTTTAACAATCGCCATCACACACCTGTGAACACATCATACCCATATCTGGATGCAGCCTTTGTGATGCAAGCTGATGTTGCATCCCTCAGTGATGCAATGTCAGACACAATGCACTGTGAGTGACTCAAAAACTGAGTGAGTGACGTTACTGTGACAAATAGGGTTAGGGGTGGGGTTAGGTGAGCGCATTAAAAAGCATTGGATGCAGCTTAGATTGCATTGCACCAGGTCTGCATCCAGACCCCTCCCGAACTCAGAAGTTCTGATTCAACTGTGCAATTTCCTCATAAGGGCTGACATTGCAAAAAGTATGCCCAGCCTTACTAGCTAATAGGGCAGATGGTCATAAATGGGCCTTGTGATGTCACAGTCGGGGTAAATTGGTGTTTTTTTTTTTTTTGTTTTTTTTTTACTATTATAGGCTGGTTGTTTTACACACACTGTGGACACACACAAAGGATATTGTCTCTAAATAGTAGTCTGAGTGTTTGTGATGTGCTTTTAACTTTAGTGCAGGTTATGTTGCTACATCATAAGAGGTCGCTAGATGTTGATAAGAATCTTTATGATTAAGCTACAAGATTGAGACTTTCATCAGGGCTGAAATTAGGTTGCAAACAAGAACATTATTATTAAAATGCAATCAACAAATACATTGGCGAGCAATGTCATGAGAAATACCTCTTGAAATACTACTAAGACATCACATTTCTCAGCAGGCAAATGCTTTATTTTGAAGATGAGATTGACTTCGAGAAAGAAATCAGATGAAGGTAATCACACTAGCTCAATAGATCTCTCTCTCTCTTTTTAATGTGGTTACATTATTTAATAAAGCATTACTTTGTTATGACCATGACATTTTCAAAATAGTTACTGAGACTTGGGCTCATCTGTAAAACTGTCAACAGCTGCTACAGATTGTTCATTTTTTTTTGTCGGCCGAGTCGTATCTGTCAATAATAAGTAAACCTGAATTACCACTGATGCCCCTTAAAAAAAGGAGTGCACGATGCCCTGAAAGGATATGACAGAGCAACAGTGTTGACAGTCGTCCCAAGCGTTCTAACGCTCCACTGACAGACGTGCCCGAGAGACGCTTTCATTCCCATAGTGCCATGACCAATGAGTTCTGAGACAGGGATGCCGTCCTCCCTGCAGGCTTTGGCTGGCATCTGTCACACTGCACTACTAACACATGACATGTGGATGAGGAACTGGATAATCATTGGGGAGACATGCAAAATCCACAGAGAGCACGAAGCAGCCGTGCAAAGATATAGGCTATGCTGCATAATTCAATGTTTACACAAGGATAAGCTAACCCCCATTACTAACCTACGGCATGCTGTTTCCTTTTATTCTGAAAGTGACCTTCAGAATCTGTTCATTTTCTCTTGATCCATAATGCCGGTTTTATGTTCCAGCTGTACCGACCTTAACGCAAATTGTGGAAACTGTGGAAACTATATCAGTGTAGGAGTTCAGTCCATTTCGGTTAAAGCTCAGCCTCTGATGGAAGCTTTATGGGTTTGTTTAATTATAAAACTCTCAGCAGGAAGCTTATAATAGCCAGAAACTATGATCTGACTGTAAGCTTGTGGAGTAGTATTTTCGGCACCCTCTTGTTCTCGTCCTTTACTTTTTTCCTCTCTCGCTTGTCTCTTGGGTCTCTATTAGCACTCTGGACTACGATCAAGTGATGAGACATAATCAGGGGCTAAAAATAGCATTTGCCACACCTGCTAATGACCGCTGACTTAAGAAAATGAAGGGCCACAAACATATTTAAACCAGCCATGAGTCTGTATGTGCTTTTCCTTGAAAAACAGACAGGACAAAATGGGGAAATACATTGAATTTGAACCTTTATAATGATTCATTTGTTTTCTTGTTGGCTTAGTCCCTTTGTTAATCTGGGGTCACCACAGCAGAATGAACCGCCAACTTATCCAGCATGGGATTTACGTCGCGGATGTCCTTCCAGCTGCAACCCATCACTGGGAAACATCCATACACACGCATTCCCACACATACACTAGGGCCAATTTAGTGTACTCAATTCACCTGTACCACGTCTTTGTACTTGTGGGCAAAACTGCAAATGCGAGCACGGGGAGAACATGCAAACTCCACACAGAAATGACAACTGACCCAGCTGAGGCTCAGACCAGCGACCTTTTTGCTGTGAGGGTATTGTGCTACCCACTGTGCCACCGTGAGGCCCACATTAATAATGATGATGATTATTACTGATAAAACTATATAAAGAATTGTCTGCGCCAGTGGTGTAGTGGTTAGTGCATCGACACATGCACTTAAGTGCTCATGGCGACGTGAGTTTGATTCCTATACCAATCCTTCCCCTCTCCATGCTTTCCTGTCAATTCTCCCTACTGTCCTATCTAATAAAGGTGAAAACCCTGAAAAAAATATTATTTTAAAAGAAAACTATATAAAGAATTATCTTTAATAAAGCAGTGTTATTGAGGCCAGCAGGAGGTGCTCAATGTCATGGATGAAAATGAAGAGGTTTGGTGTCACGGAAGAAAGTGAAAGTGAACAGCAGAGGGGGGAGGAGGGCGGTTGAGGAGGGAGGGCAGTAAATCGAGGTGCCAGATCAGATTTCAGAGGTGCCGGATCTGGTGTGTTCCGGCACAAATTAAGTCCTGGGTATTAATCATATTAATTAAAGTAACTAATTATATATATTTAACGAAAGCTTTGTAATTTTAAAAATCCAAAACACACTCTCAGTCACTGTTAATTGTTCTGGTGAAAACACTTAAAATTACTCTCTATTATTACTGACGATTGGACACTTGACAAGTGTTAATTTCAGGCTTTTTGAACATAATATAGGGATTTTGAATGTGATAACTGTTGCTTTCTTTATGATAATAAAAGCCACATCATCATCTTGGAGCGAGACTATATAGAAGGAATCTATATCGATGCTGAGCATCTTTTCACATTTCACTCTCTTCTCAGTGAGTGATTGAGGCCCTGAGAAAAAGCGGCAAATAAGAAGCAATTCCTCTGTGTTATAAGGCCTTCTCTTGCCTGCAGGATCTTCATTGTATGATTGAAGCCAATTCAAAGATCAGCATTCCCTCCAAGATATTCTATCAATAACTCTACAGTGGGGCGTCTGGCACACAGTCCTCCTGGGGGCACAATGAGTCTGTTTATCTCCTGTTAAGAGCTAATATGGCCGTATCCATGTTTAACCTTATACACAGAGGAAAATAGCTGTATGAAAGGAGTAAAAATAAGTGAGATTTATTTGACGTATCAGTTTTTTCTACACAGTAATCAGATAACATTTAAATGCATTTTTTTTTGCAAGAAAACAATGTTATGTGGTGAACATGGCGTAAATGCTTATTGAATGTGCCTATACATACAGTGGTATTTAATGCCAATTACGATGGTATTTAGAGCCTTTCTAACATGTGTAAAAGTTAAAACACCACCATCAAAACAACACAGGACCACCATCTTGCACTCAAATGAAAATCTGCTTCAAGAAGATGAGTTTGACGCCTGTATTGAACTGTAATCCGGAACATTACAGATATGATGAGTAAAAACAGGCAGAATTCTGTCATTTTTTAGGGGACTTCATGTGCTGTTTTGGTTCGTTTGGAAGTAGAATGAGACTGTTGAAGGGTTTTGTGCACAACCCGACATATAACCCTGCAGCCCAAGACCAGTTACTCAATGAAGCTAAGCAGGGTTGAGCCTAGTCAGTACCTGGATGGGAGACCACAAAACTAGGTTGCTGTTGGAAGTGGTGTTAGTGAGGCCAGCAGGGGGCACTCAACCTGTGGTCTGCATGAGTACTAATGCCCCAGTAAAGTGAAGGGGACACATCTATCAGATGAGACATTAAACTGAGGTCTGGACTCTCTGATGTCATTAAAAATCCCATGGCACTTCTCGTAAAGACTAAAGCACAGTGGCTGCTGTACACTGGTGGTGGTGTGGTGAGACCCCCTTATGATTGTGAAGCGATTTGGCAATACTCGATAAATGCACTATATACACATTGCTTTACAGTACATCACATTACTAAGGTTTGGATGGCAGTGCACACACTTATTCTAATAACTGGTCTAACACAGCGATTGCATTAATTTTGAAAAAAAAAATGCAAACTTTAAACACACTCTTAAAAGATAAATTTTTAAAAAATGATTAAAAAATACATTTAGAACATTCTAAGACTGACATAAATTAAAATGCTTGACCTTTTTTTATGAATCTTTACTCATACTATATGTGGACAGCTGTTTCAAAAATGAATTTTAAGATCTAAGACTGTGGCCTGTTTCTACCTAATATTAACAGATCAATATTAGTGGTCAGTTGAGACACATTTGCTATTCCACCTCTTGTGACCACTTGTGAATGTAAGATTCCTGGCAAGATCTTAGTAACAGAGTTACACACAGGAAGTTCTAGACTTTTTTTCACCCTCTGAATTTTTTTCACTGACCATGCCAGAGAAATTGACCATTTTGAGACAGATAGTTGAGGCAAATGTATTCGATTCCAAATCTTAGACACCTTTAATTGTTTTGTAGTATTTGTATGCTGTTATGCAAAGGACTGCATGATAATAATCTTATTTATTTATTGATAACACGTCCCTGTAAATATCATTAGCGTGTAAAGGAACAAAAGTTTTTGTTGTCATACTGCACCATAGCATTCATTGAACATAAAAACTGCAATCTAAGGTATATTGAAGTACGTATATTTGCAGTTTCTCAAATATGTTGCTGAAACGGGTATTTCCAATGAGCTTGTGCCATTTCCATATGTTTTGCAGACTTTGTTAGGGTAACGAGAAAGAAAAATTCTTCAGCAAAGTTATTGCTGCAAAAATCCACTCAATTATAAATCCTCTGCATTGTGTCTCTCATATATTACAATTTTGACATTAAGGCTGCTCATAAAATGTTGAACAGCTTCCTGTCTA
This sequence comes from Danio albolineatus, assembly GCA_903798035.1. Taxonomy (NCBI): domain Eukaryota; kingdom Metazoa; phylum Chordata; class Actinopteri; order Cypriniformes; family Danionidae; genus Danio; species Danio albolineatus. The sequence continues at coordinate 19,001,877 of CAIGQQ010004837.1, read as the reverse complement.
AACAAACCGCAGGTTAAATCTCTCAAGTCACATACTGAGTTTGGTAAATATCGTCACTCCAAACTAAACCCCCCTGGAAAGCTCTATGCCCTTTACATGCACACAGTTACGACACACACTTGTGGTCTGTTTCAAATGTTTGCTAGTTTAAAAGACATTCTCTATTAAATTCTGAATTCACGACTGTACCCTGAATTGGTGTGTGATGTCAAGGACTGAATTACGCTCTCAACGGTGCTGTGAAGGCCAAACAAACAAACATAGGAAACATAAGAAAAATACAGTAGGAAAGACATTCTGAGTTTTCATGGATTGAAAAGCTGACATCGCAGCATACAATCAACAAACTAACCAGTTAAATTCCTCCACATTAAGATGGTAGAAATTTATATTACAATTGGATGTTGACCAGTTTTCATCAGTCTGTTCTGCATATCTTAGATCTTGTAATCCCATTTTCTGTATCACTTTATCTCTGTGCAACCCTAATGCACACCTAATATCTTTTAATAAAAGATACAGCCAAGTAATGTCAGCCTCCAACAAGGATTAGAATTATCAGAAAAACTGTGCATCTATTCATCCCAAACTGCATTGCACTCTGAACAAAAAGCTACTGAAACAAAACCCATAGATGCACATGTTTCTTTACTGGGATATTGAGTAGATTGAATGTAATACACAAACACATAATCAGCTTTCCCATTAATACTGCAGCCCACTTAACTTGAAATTGAGTGAGATTGAACAGTGTGAGACATTCACTGCACACATTGCTGTGGGAATGCAGTCGACCCAGTGCTGCCTGTGGCCCACATTAATTGGCATCCATATATGAGCATAGAAGATCATAGAAAAGCGTGGATGGTATCTTTTGACATGGGCCAATAAACAACTACATAGCGATAAGTTTATACAATTAAAAATGCTTTTCATTTTAGCATAATTTTACATTTAGAATTGAATAACTATTATGATTATGATTTCATGTTGATTCATCTGCTGCGTAAAACATTTGCTGGATAAGATGGCGGTTCATTCCACTGGGGTGACCCATGATTAATAAAGGGACTAAGCCGAAGAAAAAATAATGATTATTCTTATTATTACGTTAAACAGATTTTGTGGATTTTAATAAAATAATGATTAAAATATTAAATCAAATTCTCATGTCATGGAAAAAACATTATTATTATTAATTATTTTTAAAAAGTATTATTATTAATACTAAAATGACACAACAACAGCAGCAGCAACAACAACAACAATAATAATTGTTATTATTTTTAAGTTTAAATTAAATTAAATTAAATTAAATTAAATTAAATTAAATTAAATT
>CAIGQQ010004837.1:18940877-18986769 GCA_903798035.1 Danio albolineatus | reverse complement strand
TTTTTTTGAGTCGTTTGCTCAGCAGTGGTGCACAACCCAGTCACAGCATAATGTTGAACAGGTCTATCGCCTTTGTGGCTCGGAAATTTTCACGAAATCGTGCTGCTCGTGCGTCGCAGCAAGTGACGTTGCGTCCTCAGTTTTGGGCTCAGGCGCGCTTGGCACTCACACTATAGCGTACCGCGCCTGAGCCCAAGTGAACCGGGCTTAAGCACACCTCTTCCAACCGGGCCAGGGCCGGCCAAATGAACCGTGCCTGAGCCCGATTCAGAGCGCTCACACTTCTCAAACGATCCGGGAAACGGGCCTGAGCACGGTTCGGATAGCATAGTGTGAGTACGGCCTAAATGTATTTGTAGCAAAAGCTTAGTATTTACAGCTGTTCATCTGGCCCCAATGGATGACACCACCTGGTTGGTGGCCCCGGGTCATTTTAGAGTTTGAGATTTCTGGCCTGTGATCTTTCCTCAACAAATGTAGAACTGATCAAAACCGTGAACAGAGCAATGTTATTTTTTTATTGTGTGTGCTTATGCTACATGCACATCTGCACAGGGAATAAACAAGATCCCTGTAGACTCTCGGCTGGCTGGCGTTAAACAGAGATAACAGAATGTAGCTGCTCTACAGCTGCTCGTACAATACATCATGAGCTAAAAGCAGCTAGTTTGACAGGCAGACGGTGAATTGCATTTACTGACCAAATTAAACGCATCTGTCATGTAATGGGGAAGGAAAAAAGTCATGATATGAGCATAAGTGTTGTTTTACGAGAAGACTGGTGGCGTTTGCTGATATTTCTCAGACATGGCCCGAGGCCCGTTCTATTGCATGAATATGAGGTGATATGTCACATACTGTAGGAGTTCTCCAGGGGACAGAGGCAATGTGGAGTATTTCTCAGTCCAAGCCATGACTTCACATGACAGTGACACAGGTTGTCCTGAGGAAAGATGAATTTTGAAAAGTCATGGGTTGAATCCATAAATAATGATTGGAGTTTTCTGCTGATCTGGGCAGATATTTGCTTGAGATGAACTTAATATATAACTATTTATATTTTACAAATAAAATTACAGAAAAATAACCAGTGCTTTAGCAACTGTGGGGTAAAGAAATTAAGAGACCATTTTACAGTTCTCAGTTTCTCAGATTTTAAAATGTTAATGTTTGTTTTATTCTATAAAGCAGTAGTTCTCAAACTGTGGTATGCGTGCCACTAGTGGTACACAAGCTTCCTTCTAGTGGTACGCGGAGGAATTGGTGAGTAATTAAAGTAAAGAAATGACACACTTTTAAACCTTTGACACGTACAATAACACCGATGTAATCAGTAAATTCATTTTAATAGGCTAAACTTTTTATTTGAGTGGCTGACAATAATAAATATTCGAAATTAAAAGAATTATTCTGCCTCGTTTTTTAACTGTGCAGTGCTGTAGCTGCTTAATTAGGCCTATTTGCTACTGTACTTCAATAGCGGTTATTATGGTGGTACTTGGAGGGACAATTTTTTTTTCTGAGGTGGTACTTGGAGAAAAAAGCTTGAGAACCACTGCTATAAAGGTCTGATAACATTTCTTCCAATTTTCTAAATTTAATATAAATATAAAATAAAGTCTTACTTACTACTTTTAATAGTCGAAATAGCAAACGTTTTGAGTGGTTTTCATTTGAGTGCAGTCATTCCACCAAATACTTCTGAATTCTGAACTTGTATTTTGATGTCTAAAAATGAATATAAACATATTTATATAATAATATAACATAATAATATATAAATATATATAACATTAATTCATTCTCTTTTCGGCTTAGTGCCTTTATTAATCTGGGGTCGCAACAGTGGAATGAACTGCCAGCTTATCAAGCACATTATGCAGCGAATGCCCTTCCAGCTGCAACCCATTTCTGGGAAACATCCATACACACTCATACATACACATACACTACGGACAATTTAGCCTACCCAATTCACCTTTACCGCATGTCTTTGGACCATGGGGGAAACCAGAGCACCCGGAGGAAACCCACGCTAACGCAGGGAGGACATGCAAACTCCACTCAGAAACGTCAACTGGCCTAGCCGAGACTCGAACCAGTGACCTTCTTGCTGTGCGGTGATAGCACTACATATATATATATATATATATATATATATATATATATATATAAATTTATAACAACATGTTTACATTTTATTATTATTTTGTATTTTTATTATATGAATAAAAATGTAACTTATGACAAAGCTGAATACTTAGAAACCATTACATCCAGGTTTTAAAGTCACATAATCCTTACACATTCCTTTTTTAAGATTTAGTACTAAAGAAACATTTCTTCCTATTAGCAATGAAGAAAACTCTTGTGCTGCTTTATAATTTTGTGTGGAAACCATGACACTTATTTACTTTTTATTTGCACAATTTCTTGATGAGCAGAATTGTTAATTTACTGTTAATTTAATGTCCTGCCTAAAAGTATTATTTATTTTGTTTAAATTGTTTAGTCTAATAGTTTCTATGTTTATTTAAAATCTAACTATTTAAAAAGTCATATAAAATTTTATTTGACTATTTACATTAAATAAATGACAATATAGATGATATAAAATATAAAAATGTACTTTAATAAGTTAGCAGACATTGTTTCATGCTGGTTCTCAGCCATTTTAGTTTGCACCGTTTTATGTTTCTTGTGTTTTGTCTTGAAAATAATGTTTGAAAATAATTAAACATCTTAATTACCTCAAACTTAAGTCATTCCAAACCTGCACTGCATTTTCTTCATCTGCAGCAAATACACTTAGAAAAATGCACCAGTATTTTTTTTTTCCCCATAAAAATATAAAATGGGGGTCAAAAGCTTTTTGAGAGGCCATTGACTGTCATTATCTAATGAAAACCCTGATCTATCAAAGGCATCAAGGTCAATGATCCTGCTTTGCTCTCCTTCATTTGGACCAGCCTTCACTTTCTTGGAATCTTCAGTGTTGCTATTTACTAATCAAGCCTATCCTTTCAGACTCCATCTGCACTCGATAAAAAGCTCCATTTAACAAAACAAGGCTTTACTCTTCTTTTTGCCGAAAAACCCCAGTGTGCTTCTATTCACCATTCATTCAGTGCTACTCAGTGATTCTTGTGTAGTTGGACAGCGGTGGGCTTTATTCATTCTTGCAAGAGGGAGTCTTTGAAAAGCTTGTTAGCGAGTACTGAGTCACACATAGTGTCAAGATGGTCAATTAGTAATGCAACTGTAATAATGGAAGTCTTGCCCATTTAATAGAGCCAATCGACTTATTGGTAAAGGCATTATTTGGCTTTTTAGCTTGACAAAACTGAAACAGCTTGTTAGTTTTGAATTAAAGAAGATGTGTTTATGATACCTTCGGTATAATGTAGGGCTGCACAATATATCGATTTAACATCAATATTGCAAAGTGTGAATACGCATAGTCACATCGCAGGACGTGCAATGTGGAGTCAGGATTATAGTTGACCATGTAAAACAGCTTTAAACACATGAGAATTTTGGAGTGATTTCAGTTTAACCATAATAAAGTGAAAGTTTATCAGATGCTTGTGTTTTTAAGACCTGTGTAAAATAATTAAAGCAAGTTTAAAGAATTTGGCCCAAAGGAATTAGTAGGTTTGTAGCTTTAAGAAAGATTAATTATATTTAATTATTTAACCCACTGTTGCAGAATTACAACATCACTTTTACCATTAAAAAAATGCAAGCAATTTTTTTTTTCCTCAGAACAACAATTACATGCTTAATGGGTCCTATTATATATGTCAACATGACATATAATAAAATTGTTTATAGGTTTGGTCATCCTGCCATAAACTTACTCTACTTCCAATCTTCGCATTGAGCTGATCTCCTTTTTCTATACACGATGAAGAATTTATTGTACTTTTGATTACCTGTACTGTTAGACTCCTTCAATTGTGTATTTGCTCCACTTTATTTGTCTCTCCTTGTAATTTGTTTCATTATATTTAATGCCCTCCCCTACAAAATCATCCTAATCAATCTAATATTATTAATTAATTATCTTGTGAAAAAAAAGGCAACACAGTTGCGCAGTAGGTAGTGCTGTCGCCTCACAGCAAGAAGGTCGCTGGTTCGAGCCTCGACTGGGTCAGTTGGCATTTCTGTGTGGAGTTTGCATGTTTTCCCCGTGTTCGTGCGGGTTTCCTCCGGGTGCTCTGGTTTCCCCCACAAGTCCAAAGTTATGTGGTATAGGTGAATTGGGTAAGCTAAATTGTCCGGAGTGTATGTGAGTGAATGAGAATGTTTGGATGTTTCCCAGTGATGGGTTGTGGCTGGAAGGGCATCCGCTGCGTAAAACAAATGCTGGATAAGTTGGTGGTTCATTTCGCTGTGGCGACCCCGGATTAATAAAGGGACTAAGAAAATGAATAAAGAACATGAATGAAAAAATTTAAATAAAATAATCGCAAAATAAATTGCAGAAAATTTTATCATCACAATTTACGTTTTTTTTGTCCAATATTGGGCAGCCCTAGTATAATGCTTTATTGCAAATGTTGCTCTTTCCCAAGCCTTCAGGGTTTGGTCTGTTAGCATGGTCACTTCTGTCATTACATTTACATGTATTCATTTAGCATTCATTTTTATCCAGAGTTTGAGGCAATCCCAGAATGCACTGTGATGAGGCCAATGAAACTATTAATCTCCAACAAAACAGGCAAAATGACTATTAAAAAAACTAGTTTGTCTAAATATGAAGTTTTGTCTTTTATTTACAAAAAAAGTTACTGATATTGAGGTAGCCACTGGCTAGCACTTTTATCCATTCCGAGTCAATCCCAAAGTGCACTTTAATTAGCTTGGAGAAGTACAAAATACAACGAGGCTGGAGAAAATAAGCAAAATGTTGATTTATATAGAATTTAATTGCCTAAAAAAGTAACCTTCAGTGACTAGCTAGCTGGTTAGCATGTAGTAATTTCTTCGACATTTATATTTTATTCACAAGCCTTTTTCTGCAATGACAACCCCAAAATGCACTGCAATGAGTGAAATTGTAAATACAGAAATGGTGTAGAAAGGAGGCATAATGTTGACTGCAATACTAAATTATTTTGCCTAAAAAACATTTTTGCCATAATTTATTAAGTATTTTATCTAAAGTAACTTACAAGTAATAAACTATTATATACATGATTTGTTAAACTAATGAATTATTAGTTATTTATATTTGATGAATTATTTACATTTATTTAAAAGCAACAACACACGTTTTTACATTGTAAAAAATATTGTACATATTTTAACATTTTTAAATAACAGCTCAATTTTTGTTCTTTTTGCAGTCTACAACATCACAGGCAAAGCTGGTGAATTTCAAATTGTATGTCCAGGGGACCTATAGAATATCCAGGCATCTGGCATTGAAGTGAATGGAAACTGATAGCTTTCCGGAGGCATTATAAACCTCCTTGAACTTTCCCTATTAAAGTAGATAGGTGTTGTATGAACAGAAAAAAAGCTACCCCAGGGTGTTTCCAAGATGTCTACCAAGTGAGTTAACACTTAATAGGCTCTGACTGAGTTAGTGTGAGAAATATCAAAATGCATTAGCAATTATTGACCTTTGGTGGAGAGAATGTGCATGCAGAAGTTGCACTGACCACCTGTTAAAACTTTGAATCCCCTGATTGACGGGCTGTCTGATAGAGTCAAGGAAAGAGAACGAGAGAAAATGTCCTGTTGTAATACGCACAGCCTTCCCCCCTCCTCACAGTCACGCAGTCGCAAACATTACAATCCAAAAGCTTGTTTTGACATCTGACAACAACTGAAAAAATCCAAGATGTCAAAAGACTCTGGAAGACTGTTATTTATTTTGAGTGCGTGAGCTGCAGAGTCAGAAAGAGGGAGCGAAAGAGGCGGTAGAAGAGCTTATCTTGGGGCAGTATGGCAATAGCACAGAAATAAATCACAAGCCTACAATGACTTTACGGTCTTCATGGTCAAATATATACAATAGTGCAATATCACAGAACAAAAGCTCTTTCTTCAGATCCTCTTTTGACAAAGATCTTACATGAACTGAATAGCCTCTTTGATGTTTCCTCGGAGAAAAGATTAATACGACGGGATGTGAAATACATTATTCAGTTCCCCCCAAATGCCTTACATGATACATTAGCATGCTAGGTAGCACCTTCATATGTCTTGCGTGTCTATTGTTGTATTAGAAATACTTGACATCTTTGGATGGTTTTTTGGAATAGCCCTCAGATTGGGAGAGTGCCTTTCGAACTGCTTCCTACAAAGGCGGCTCGCTAGATTTTGGAACTGTGCTAATGTCTGAACGGTCCTGCTTGTTTATCCAAACTTGGCCCCATTTCTAATTCACCAAATGCAGCCCTTCCTGCCGCTGCTTCTTACCACTGCCTCTATCCTTCCGAAGACACGTGTTTAAAAATAGCAGCTGTCACCGAGAACGAAAGAAAAGAGGGATATAGCAGGAGACTCAAAAGAAAGGGGAGCGAACAAACACTTTTCAGATTCAAAGCAGCGCACAGGGTCCTACTTCAACAATGGAAGCTCGCCTCACAAAACCGAAGGTTATACAAAGACAGGCGAACCTCTAGGGACAATGCAGGTATTGTAAATGGCGTACTGCACACTCAAACATGCCCAGGACCCTGTAGTGCTGATTAATAGTGAAACGGCACAGAGAAAGACACATGCAGATGCCATGATGAAGTGCTGGTACATGTGGAAAAGGGTTTTCGCCCTCACACATGCTGTGTTGGTGTTTGTGTGGCGATATCCTTGAAGCAGTAGGAGAAACGTGTCAAAACCTCACTACCATTAATCTTTTGACAACCTGACTTGGTTCATATAATGAATTAAACCGCCTCACTACATGTACCCTGAGAGTGGTCAATGGTCTTAACTACTATGAACCTGCATGAAAAAAAAAAATACAATGTGCTTATTGTGCTCATGTTGTATTTCAGATAAGGTCAGGGGCAGGTTTGGTAGTATGTGTAGGCTTAATAGTGGGTAAAGGTATCAAAGATAGGTAAACTGTGTTATTACTAATGTAATTACAGAAATAAATTACAGATCTAAATACATGTAGATTTAAAAAAATATATAAGTACAATGTAAAAACCTGTATGTATATAATAAGTACACTGTACCAAATTATTCATTTAAAACTATATAGTCATTTATGGAGCTACTAATCTGACTATTTGAATTTTAATTTGTCCATCCAGCCATCAGTTTTCCTTCTACTTAGTCTTATTTCAGAGGTCGCCACAGCGGAAAGAACCGCCAACTATTCCAGCATGTGTTTTACTCAGCGGATGCCCTTCCAGGTGCAACCCAGTATTAGGAAACACCCATACACATTCACACACACTCATACACTATGCACAATTAAGCTTACCCAATTCACCTATAGCGCATGTCTTTGGACTGTGGGGGAAACCGCAGCACCTAGAGGCACCTTAGTTTAAATTATTGATAAGTGTCATATAATAAAATTAAATAGTTTTGAATAACAGTTTCGTTACTTGAATATTGACCATTTGGAACTTTTGACTAACTCCTTACCAGTTTCAGTAAAACTTGATTTTTTGTTGTGGTTCTGAATTTCTAGACTACAGATTTCCATTGTGTAAAAATACAGTTTCAAGTTTTCAAGATGAAGAAAAAGCAACAACATAGAAAATCAGATTCAAAACCATTTTAAATGACATACACTACCTGACAAAAGTCTTGTTGCCTATCCAAGTTTTAGAAACAACAAATAGTAACTTGACTTCTAGTTGATCAATTGGTAGGCAAAGACCTCTATATTACACTTAATTTACCAAACTAAAAAGATGATCATGCCTTAATTTTTAATTATTTACTTAGGCCAGTAAGTTCTGACTATGCTTAGACAAAAGTCTTGTCATTTAACAGAAATGATGTACAATAGAATATAAAGTCATGGTGCAGTGGATAAAGAATTAATATTGTGTACGACTCCCATGAGCTTTAAATCTCTGCCATTCCAGATGACTTAAATAAATAAATACGTCATTTATGTCATTGCAAAGAAAGCTTTCTTGCAGGACTCCCTGAGTTTCTTTGAATTCATCTTCAATGCCTCCTCCTTTGTCCTACCCCAGACATGCTCAATAATGCCCATGTCTAGTGACTGGGCTGGCCATTCCTGAAACACCTTGACCTTCTTTGCTTTCAGGAACTTTGATGTGGAGGCTAAAGTATGAGAAGGAGTGCTATCCTATGCTGAAGAATATGCCCTCTGCTGTGGTTTGTAATGTCATGGGCAGCACAAATGTCTTGATACCTCAGGCTGTTGATGTTGCCATCCACTCCACAGATCTTGCGCACACCCCCATACAGAATGTAACCCTAAACCATGAATTTTCCTTCACCAAACTCCATGTAGGTTCCAAAAGGTCTTCTGTAGTATTTGTGATGATTGGGATGCAGTTCAACAGATGATACATCTGAAAAATCTACCTTTTGCATCTTTTTCAAATGTTTAACTAGAAATCAAGTTATTGTTTGTTGCTCTAAACTGGGAAGACTTTTGTCAGGTAATGAATAATATTCAGTTTTAATAAATGACAATTTTCAATAATTCAAAAACATAGTTACACAAATCATATTCAAATAGTATTGCTGCATTATTAGCTCAATAGTAGGGTCAGTCAATATGAATAATTTGTACATTATCTGGATGTCAATAAATTAGATACACAATACCAAAACAATTTGTGTCTAGTGCCATGCAATACAACCCATTATATTTAAACAAATAAACATGCTGGCTTATGTAGGCAGAGCTACATTCACAATCTAGCTGGATAATGTTTGTTGAAGATGTAGAATAGCTTGCCCGTCATGGTACATGTTGTTGTTTGATGGTGGAACCATACAACATTGCTTTTTGACAACAATACACGTTGCCATCTGCTTCTAAATGCATCAGCTGGCAATGTGTTGAGCAGACACAGGATGTTATGACAATAAACAATTGAGCAGTCGTCGTAACCACTGACATGCAGGACAATGTGCTGTAAATGAGCTTTCAGAGGCTTTGAAGAAGGCGTTCTTGTACTTCCAAGTTAATTTGAATGCAGCTACAAAATGATCGTAGGTGGAGCAATAGCTCAGCAGGGTCACTGTGTATGACACAGTCTTTCTGGGGTTGTGACTGTGAGTGGGAAGGACCACTAGCCAACTTCCTATCCAGAAGCTGAAGCGATGTGAGAGAAAGCAAAATCTCATTTCTCTGTTAAAGAGGTCAGACTCTGGGTGACAAGGCCAGAAGCTTAGATATTTTCCTCTTGTTGTAGACAGCGCTTGCGTTTGTGTGGGTACCTGGTTGACCCTAGAGGAATAAGAACACAATGAGAGTGAAGAGAGAGATGGGGATATAAATACAGAAAAAGGAGAACCTTAGTAAAGAGCAGATGGTGCAATTGGTCTGCCAAGTCTGTGTCCTCCCTGCCACAGTGTGAGGGAAAACAAGAGGACATCCACGGTGTGTGTGTGTGTGTTTGTGTGTGTGAAGGTATGTCAACAAGCCTGGGCAGAGAATCATTTTGAACCCCTCGACCTCCAATCTCACGAGCCGGTAGGAAACCCATTATTATTTAGCTTTTTTTAAAGGGGCATGTTGCCACCCAAATAACAATGACAGTCTCGGACGTTCCAGGAAATGACTGATAGGAGGAGTGACTGCAGACATTTTGAACCCAAGGTCAATCTTTGACTCGGCATATAAAAAGTACTTCCTGTCCTGCATATATATCCTGTTTTCAGCTTGAGTGCATCGCTGTTGTGGTACAGTATATTGAATGTAATGCAATAAAAATACAATGTACCACACAACAGTTGTCCTTAGAGGCTGCAAGGCCCACATTGTTGAATGATTCCCAACAACTAACTATTTTTAAATAACTATTTAACTAACAATTTTTTTTTTGTCGGTGCAGTATGATTCACAAATAACTGTCTCTTATAAACTGGCTAGTTTTAATGACTTCAACTATATTCTACTGTATGTGCAATTTAGTCTGATTCAAAAACTAATAAATTAACTACAGTGGTTATTTTATCTGAGTAAAAAACATACAGAATGATCAGTGTAGTCTAATTAATGGACTAATGATGAAATGGTTACTTCAGCTGGATCAAAAACATACAAAATGGACAGTGTATTCTTATTCATGAACCAATGATTCATTTAAAGTGGTTATTTTAGCCAAATCAAAAACATACAGCATGACCAGTGTAGTCTGATTCATAACCTAAAGATTAATTTGAAGTGGTTATTTTAGCCAAATAAAAAGCATACAGCGTGGCCAGTGTAGTCTGATTCATAACCTAAAGATTCATTTGAAGTGGTTATTTTAGCCAAATCAAAAACATACAGTGTGGCCTGATTTATGTGTCAATGATTCGTTTAAAGTAGTTACTTTAGCTGAATCATAAACATAGAGAATGGTCAGTGTAGTCTGATTCATGAAATTATGATTCATTTGAAGTGGTTGCTTTAGCTGAATCAAAAACATACAGAAAGGCCAGTGTAGTCTGATTCATGAACTTATGGTTCATTTTAAAGTAGATACTTTAGCTTAATGAAAAACATACAGAATGGCCTGTGTAGTTTTATTAATGAACTTGTGATTCATTTAAAGTGGTTACTTTAGCCGTCTCAAAAACATACTGTACAAAATGATTCATTTGAAGTGGTTATTTGAACTGATTCAAAAACAAAGAAAGTGGCCAATGTAGTCTGATTCACAAACAAATGATTCATTTAAAGTTGTTATTTTAGCTGAATCAAAAACATACAGAAAAGACAGTGCTCTGAACTTATGATTTATTTGAAGTGGATATTTAAGCTGAATCTAAAACACAGAATGGCTTGTGTAGACTTTACATGAACTTTTGATTCATTTAAAGCCATCTCAAAAACATACTGTACAAAATGAAGTGGTTATTTTAACTGATTCAAAAACAAAGAAAGTGGCCAATGTAGTCTGATTCATGAACAAATGATTCATTTGAAGTGATTATTTTAGCTGAATGAAAAACATACACCGTGGCCATTGTAGTCTGATTCATAAACTAAAGATTCATGTATTTTAGCCAAATCAAACTCATACCCAGTATAGTCTATTTCATGAACAAATGATTTATTTGAACCGGATACTCTTGTAACTCAACTCTGGCAGTTCTGTCTATTTTAATAAGTCTCCAAAAGCGGAGTTGCCAATTTAAATCAGTCTAAAAAGCTGTCCTGTATAATTTACAGCACACAAGCTCAATACACATGCAGACAAAACAGCCAACCAAAATGAATCAGAATCCAATTGAATTATAGCTTGTGAGTCAAAATCCAAATGACTGATTGATTGATTTATTAATCGATGAATGGTGCAGCTAGCCAGGCTGTGCAGTGCCTCCGCAGGGTACATTTAAGAAAAAAAAACAGAGAATAGATGTTACATATTCCAGGAGCGAGACATGCAGCTCGAGCGTGCGGTTATGTTGTCTAATCAGGTCTATGTGGAACACTTCAAACATTCCCTCTCTCTCTCTTTGTAATCCACTTGCTTCCTTGATCATCTGCTACGTGACGGTACTGAAAAGAGGAAGGGGGTGAAACGTCTCAAACTCACATTTTGCTTGCTCTTCATGGCATGCAATGTCACAGATGCTGCCAGCCAATGAAAAAGCATCTCAGCCCGATGAACTTCACATGGGAGGCGGTAGTCATCCAGTGGCACCAGGGTTACAGTATATGCATAGAAATCCCATTCCCTTCCCACTGTAAGCTCATGGGCACCGGGCCTGAATGCACGGACCTCTGCTTCCTGATCCGCCGTAATGGATTTTTTGAAGCGCGCAGCAGCGAGGGGATGTGCAGCTGCCCACAGTTGTGATAAAAAAGTCCATGTGAGGAACATACAGTACACATACACACACCAACAATCGCATAAACACGCATTCATGCACACCAGCGGGAGATTTATTTCACCAAAAAAAAATAAATAAATGTGTGTATGTGGGTGGAATGTGAAGGGAGTGATGCAGGACATAACATAGACAGACAGAGAGAGAGAGAGAGAGAGAGAGAGAGAGAGAGAGGGCGAGGTAAAGGAGCGAAGAAGGAATACAATCACAGGTAATCAAAGCATGTACTTCAAACAAGCCAAGACATTTGTTATTATTTGCAGGGTTCTTTTCATCTGTTTGTTTGCTACTTGCAGGGTATTAAAAATGATTCACCTCAATCACCAATGGCAATTTTCTCAACAAACCCTTTCATTTCTGATGACTATGAAGCAGCTCCTTAAGTCACACCGGGGGAGTTGCTGGGGGCGAGTCTTAATGTGCGGAGTGAGACCCTCATGGTACCTTTGATTGACAACAGCTATTAATTCTGTAATCAGCAGCAATCAACACACAAACTGCAATGCAATGATTGCACCGCTTGACCCCTGGAAATCTCGTTTGAATGACTATTAGTCAATAGGCGGATTATAAATCATCAGCACCATTCATTTTTTATACTTTGTGTGTGTGTTTACCTTATAACGGTGTCAAAACACTGGAGATATGCGCGTGGGCAGGTAACCTGAAGATCTGTGTTTGACAGTTACAGGATTTGTGAATCACAGAGATGGAGTGAGAAAGTGTGTGTGTGTGTGTGTGTGTGTGTGTGTGTGTGTGTGTGTGAGAGGTAGACTGGGAGAGACAGACAGACAGAGGGAGAAGGAGGTGCTGCTGGCATTTAATCAAGCAAGTGTTCTTGTGTTAATCTGCCAGCCCACCTGATCAATGAGTGCTCGGTGTCTTGTACCAGGCGACCCCCGGGCTCAGATACATATTAACTTGGAGTCTCTTTCAATAACGTAGTACCTAGCTTAAGCACACACACACACACACACACACACACACACACACACACACAAGTCTCTGGAGTATTTGATTGGTCATTTTTGTGCTGGAATATTGTACAATGGCACAGTGAAAACATTGCAAACGTTTGAGCTAAAACATTATGACCATTAACATCTGAATCAAATATTGAGAATTTGCTAGTAAGGTCACATATCAAAGTAGCAATTTTAGTTATCTGTTTTAATTGCCTCGTATTCTCATATTCTCATATCCTCATATTTCTAAAGGGGGGGGGGGGGCAATCAGCAATCAGTAATCTCTTACTGATTGTTGTGAAAAACGAACTGAGGGGACCACAGTAAAAATCAAACATGCTCATTCTGAAAATGTACTGCTATATACATTTCTGGAGAGCGCCAAATACGTCCCAGGAGCTACATTTTTTTGTCGTTTTTTTCCCCCCGCAAATTCACCAGGGGCCGCTGTGTACGCCTAGAGGCTGCTGTTGACTGACTTACCGATGGACCTCCTCCTTCGCTAAACCCAATAAATAGTGTTTTCAAAAAGCACCCATTGACCCACCCACCCACTTCCCTAAACCCAACCCACAGTTTTGAAAAAAGCAATCTAAAAAAAATAAAAGCCCTCACAGCAGTCTGATTTGACATTTTCAGAATTACCACATCCTCACCCTGTTATTAATTTGTTGATTTTATTTTTTGTCTTCTATTTTTGTCTCACCCGCTTTCCGTCACCGTTCTTCGCCAGACTTTAATCTCGTTGTCGTGGTCAACTCCTCTCTTCGTCTCAAGTTTGTCGAAGTATGTGGTGAGCCACTGGACAAACTGGTAACAGTAGGAAAGCAGTCCATACGGAGGTAAGGGGTCAGCTGGTAAGCGCAAAAAAGACATCATACCGCCCAATAGCGATCGTTTTAAAGATGAAATGCAGCCATTCAGTACGTACTTCTAGCTACATAATTTGCGATCTCCAAAAATGTATATATGGGGATGTTTTTGGAATGAGCTTATGTTGCAATAAGTGAAGTTTATTTATAAACTAATTTCGAGAGGATTACGTGCTTATGATTGACCACAGCTGGTCCTGCATTAGCCAATTCACGATTCATCAATCAGACGATTCCTAAGCAACTATAAATACCCAAAGTTCCATATCACAGCTACCTTCATTTTGAAGAATCCCCGCTTCCGCTCCTCCTCTTCCTTTACTATATGGGTGGCACGTTGGCTCCGTGGTTAACACTGTTGCTTCACAGCAAGAATGTTACTGTTTCTAGTCCTTACCAAGCCAGCCAATGTTTCTGTGTGGAGTTTACATGTTCTCACCGTGCACATGTGGGTTTCCCCCAAGTTCCTCGGTTTTCTCCCACTGTCCAAAAACATGCAACTTAAATTCATTGACTAATTCAAATAGGCCCCATAGACATGCAGGGGAGTTCTCGAAATCTACCTGAGCTCAAAGTCTCCTAACGCCTTGCAAATGGGAGGGAGCCCCAGGCACGAGGATCTCATGAGCTCAGGGCTCTCTCCAGAGACAACATGCCATACAAGCTTTATAATCAATTAACAGGTAAGTGTGCACTCTTGAAATATTACTTTACTATTGTTGCATTGTGTCATATTGTTTGTTTGACAACACTATACTGCAAATTGGATTTTACCTTTTTTTCTTAATGGAAACATTTAGAAAGCACAGGTAAAATTACGAAATGTTATGATCTTTGGTCTATTATTATTTGGACAATTCACATGATCAAATGATAAAAAAGGCAAATATTAAACAAGTTCAATTTATTTTATTTACTACATTTATTTTTTGTCTCTATAAAAATTTCTATTTAATAGTTACTTGCTTTGCTGACTGTATATTATACATTTTATAAAGTCTTTTAAGGATTAGTAGTGCCAGGGCTCTTGACTCTGGCTTGGGTGATTTTGTTATCATGAACTGCTGCTTAAACATTTGACATTTTTCACCAAAACCATTGTTTTATGCATCAAAATACAGCTACTATTTTCTTTTCTCTCCTTCACTCATTTCTACATATATCACTTTGCGAAACTCTGTAACCATAGATGCATTTCTGTAATAAAACACTGCAAGAAATGATCCTCTGTATTTTCACTCAACCCATTGGGCATCATTATTCTACCCAGCATTCCCCTCCTCACCTGTGACACTAAGTGGAAGAAAAATTACATCTTCCCACATCTCTTGTTTCTCTCCCTCTCTCTACAGCAAAATTCTAAAGAGTTTGGGGTGAAAATAGACGAGAAGAAACCAATTAATTTTAAGCTGCAACATTCAGGCACTCAGAGTACTTGATCCTTTCCCCTAAATTACCAAATCATAAACGCAAGCTGAGCCACCGACAGTGGGCTGATCCCAGGGCACCAGCAGGCTTCCATTCAGAGTGCCTCTCTTTTTCGGCCTCGACGTGTACTTTAAGTAAACCCCTTCATTATTTGTACCAGAGTATACTACAACAATGCCTGCTCTGACACGATAACCTCTTAGTGCAGGCAATTACCAACTAATCGCTTGCTGAAACAGTCTTACACCGAACGCAATTGCTCAGCCATGGAAATCAGGCCTTTTCTCATAGAGAATTACATCCCTTTGGCTCTAATGGAGATGAGGTTTAATCTGAAATGGATCAAATGAGCCAGTAACTTTGTTTATAGCAATAACGCTCGTGATAATGCAGATTTGTGTGCATATTTTAACTGTTAACAGCGGATCTTGGATGTAAATGTGGCCAAGGTCGATTTAGACTGATGCACTGTAATGGGATGACCTGTAGGCTTGTAAGTGCGAAACATGACTCGGGCCCCAAGGAACGCAAGATGCTTGAACTGTATGGGACTGCAGCGCAATGAGCTTCACAGTGTCTGCTTCAGAGCTACTCTGAGCTGGGCCAAGTTTCCCTGCATTGGTCTGCTATTAATAGCCCGCCCAGCCTCTAGAGGAACCACACAAGGGAACACACAGAGAGATAGAAATAAAGAGCGAAACATGAAAAAATAGATTTTGATGGAAACACAGAAGGCATGATGTTCAAGAGTGTTGAGCAAGACTCTACCACCCCCTTAGACCCCACATGTTAGCCACATGTAATGCCTGCTCAAAAACAGGTCATGCCATCTCGATACTAGCAAACAAAAATTGCTTTTGATTCAACGATATGGATTTCATATGGAGCCATACATATTAATATGCATAAATATAAACACCAGGGATAGTGCTGGCCTAAGCACAGTGTGTATACTGTAATTACACACAGTGCTCAGCATAAATGTATATATTTTTAATCAATTTCACAGTGAATGTTTTATATAACTGTTATTTCCATTACAATAAGAGATTGGTCATCTAACATCTTAGGTGTTTTCAAAAATTATTGTTTTGGAAAAACTATTACAAACTACAAAATTTCAACTAAATGTAACTTTTTGTGTACTTCTCTTGATTTTTCCTGTTTATTAAAATTGTATGTAATATTTTTTCCCAACATATTATTTTGGGGCGGTTCATTCAGCTGTGGTGAGACAGATTAATAAAGGGACTAAGCCAAAAAAATAATTGAATGAATGAATGAATGATAATTTGGTTGTGCTCATATAGTGTATTTAGTAACACTTTACAATAAGGTTGTATTAGTAAATGCTAGTTAATGTATTTACTGAAAATGGAAAAAACAATAAACAATACAATTACTGGATTACAGTATTAATGGAATTTTATTATCCTTATCAATGAAAATGAAGTTGTTATTGTTAACTTACAGTGCATTAACTAATGTTAACAATTTCCTCAACAATATAATTCATTCTTTTCTTTTAAGTTTATATGCAGACAGCAATGGTATTGTTAAGAAACATAAACATCAATGTTAAAAATAGATGTGCTTAAGTATTTCTGTACAAAAAAAAAAAAAAAAGAAACATGAATTTGATGAATTTTCCAAAAAATAGTTTCCTGAGTTATCTAAATGACGGTTTCGGTTTCTTGATTTGTGACTTTTTTAAACTATTAAAATGTTAATTAGTTAATTAAGACATAGCGTTTCTGTCAGACACTTAATGAAGTATGCATTAATTTCTTTTTGCCAGCAGAATCACTTTGCAGTTCAATGAGGATGTGATTTTTCAGGATGTGAATTTTCCATCCCTCTCCTCTGAAAACCCAGCAGGACCAGCTCAGATCCTGCCAGAGTCCAAGGTCATATTTTCTCTTTTCAACCAGCACAACCATTTACCTCTTTGTGCGCTCCCAGCATCCCCCAGAAAAACAGCATTTATAGAGTCACTGAGAACTCCTGCGACAGAAACATTACCATAGTGCCACCAGATATATTTGAACATTTTATTACAACACATTTAATAATTGAGGACCACGCGGCTGGTTTTCATTCACATAATGCTCAATGGATCGAGGCTCCTTGCGCAACATGCCTTTAATGTGATCATTTCCCCCCCGCAATGCTAAATAATGTCACCGTCACAGCGTTATCTACTTCCATAAACTCGGCACTTCAGAACAGCATCATGCAGTCGTATTTTCCGCTCCCACTCTGTCGGGAACTGCTGTAGTGGAATAATTACTACCCTTCCTCTAGTGCACACTACAAACAGGACATCAGAAAAATGCCACGCTCGCATTGCTAAAACACATGGCCGTAGCATCAAAGATTAATTTTGCATTAATTGAAAATGGCCCGTTGTTTGACAAGCTGTAATGCGGCCCCAAATTAATCCACAGAGCAGATCAAAACTTGCTTCCAATTAAGTTGCTGATAATGTCACCTGTGCTGTGAGCAGCGTGGGCCAAGACACAGGTTTAACTGCTAAGGCTGTGCAACATGACCTCGGCCGCCACCCCCCTCCATCAGCCAGGGTGTGTTCTCGCTGCGCTTCAATTAAAGCGAGACCGCTCCATTCTGCAGTAATTATCTGATTTCACACGCAGATACGTCTACCTTATTACAGAAGCGAGCCGCTTGTAGAAAGTAAATTTGCGCACACTGAGTTTGGAAATTGATTTAATATTGTTTGATCATATTTAATATCTAATTTAATAGTAGATTATAGTTTCCTATTTTAACGGCCAGGGCTTTTAGAGGAACTTGCTAACTGCATCATGTGATCAATCTAAATTTTCAAGGAGGACAATGATGCACTTAAGAAGTTCTGTTGATTATGAGTATGTTTACATCTAGCAATTGTAAGAATATTAGTAGACCTTCTGATTAACATCTGCAAACACTTACTGAATATAGCTTTGCAAGTATGTCAACTTATTCTTATCATTACTTATACCCTTTAAGTTAACCCAAGCAAAGTGATTTAAAATTTAAATTTTAATGCATTGTTTACATTGTGGTTAGCACTGTCGTCTCACAGCAAAAAGGTTGCTGGTTCAAGTCCTCTCTGGGCCAATTGGCATTTCTGTGTGTAATTTGCATGTTCGCCCCGTGTTGGGAAAATTGCCCGTAGTGTATGAGTGTGTGTGTGTGTGAATGGGTATTTCCCAGCACTTGGTTGGAGCTGTAAGGACTTCCGCTGCGTAAAATATATGCTGGAATAGTTGGTGGTTCATTTCACTGTGACGCTTGATAAATAAAGGACTAAGCCAAATCAATGTTTACAACTCTTTCTCTCTCTCTCAGTGCCACAGAGTGCCATGCACATACTGTAGTTTCCATTCATATATTACTTTTGTTTCAAATTATTGCTAATCTTTACAGGAAAGCCACATGAATTTCATGTAAGCTTGAAATGTGCATTCACATTGTATTTTAGCACATTCGAAACACGCTTTGGTTTTAAACATTTTCATGTGAATAGATGTGAACAAAATTATGTGTTCCACATATTCCACATGTGGGTTTTCTTTGCTTAAACAGACAATACAAATAATGAACAGGTAGAAGATAAATAGATGAAGGAATGGGATGGCTACAATATTGACCTCATTTCAATACAATGAGGAAGGTGTAAAAAGGGGAAATGAAAATGATGGTTAAAAGATTTAGAAGGGAAGGAGAATGGTGGATTTGACTGAATGACACAAACTGTGCTGGAACTGATGGAGCAACATTACATTTTTGGAAAGATAGGTGGTTGATTGAGGCATGATCCTGCTTCTGAACCTTACTTACTCATTATCCCACTTTGAATAAAATGGTTAAATTAACAAATCAGTTTAACAGTGTTTTAAAAAGGAATTCATCTATGTATGAAACACAAAAAAAGCTAAACCCACAATTTTTCCTTTGTATTGGAAAAGGTTCAAAAGGTAACACACCGAAAATGTATTGCCAGCTTACAAACCTCTAATGTATTGCTGACACGGTCTCTGTAAAAAATGTGCTTTGGAGTCCAATTCAACATTGACGAAATATCAAGAAAGAGATGTATTTCTCCCCAGACTCCATGGCTGTCTTCATTTCAAGACTTTAAAAACAAACCTAAGATCTGAAATACAAAGCTCATCTGTCTTTCGATAGTTGCTCTCCCCATCACACCTGCTGAGCAACAGCTATGTGAGTTCCTTCTCAATTAACACTGTGTTTGGCGCTCACACCACACAGCCTCTAGGGAGAGGTCCGACACTCCATAAAACCATAGTAGCTGGTGCAGCCTTAGCTCACAGAGCTTCCCGCCAGGCCTGCAAAACCACAACAACACAATTCTCTGCTATACCACCAGGCCCTGAGAGAGCTAGCTGTGAATCTGTGATCCTGTGACAGGTGCAACGCTGAATGAAACCCCTATACTGTCAGCTTTCGGACCGGTGTGTGGCATTCAGAACTGCACTGAGAATGCCTTATAAATCCTGATTTTAAAATGGCACAATTTACAGATCTTTTAATGAAAAATAAGCAAACTGTTTAAAAAGCCATTAACAAGCTCGTTTTAAGATAATTAGACTAAATACACTGCTTGGAGTAAGTGTTATAATACTTATTTTAATACATATTTGTCTTCACTAAAGCCTAGGTGAGTTGTCTTATTTCAAAGTATAATTATCGTACTGCACTGCCAGATAATTTGACTTGATTCTAGTCTGTATTTTCTTGAATCATCCAATTATTTCTGATATTTAAATGGTTGTTTTAATTTTTTTGCAGTGTGACTACCTTAAATGATCAGTTGCTAGTCTGATTGTTGTTAATCCAAGGTACCATGTTCCAAACAGTTGCCACTGTATTGTCCAGCAGGCATTATCTACAGCTGTTTTGTATCCAGCACCTGATTTCCCTGGGCATCTCTTTTTACTCATTGGTCTGGGAACGGGGGCAGAAATGCCTGAAAAGCAATATGATGATTAATGCTAGCTAGCTCAACCCCGCTATGAAGCTGCTTGGTTTTAATTGACCTTGGAAGAGTCTTCCTGTTGGATCTGCATTATGAACCCTGCAGTGGAACACCAGGATGTTTCAAATGCAGAGAGTAGCGGTATTCTGTAGGTTGCAGAATAAATTATTAAAGCGCTAGGTAGAATCTAGAGAACAAGTGGGACCTCTGTAAAATAACCAGCCAGAAATTAAAAGATGAAGAAGCAGTCTTAGCTAATAGAGCCTGTTATGGCATTTTAGATTTTTTGTTGTCCATTCCCCTGACGTGACCATAAAGTGACCCGAGGAGACTTGAGGCAAACCCCTTTGGTCCCCCTTTAACTATTGTGTTGCAACACAGCTCCTTGCAGGGTGTCATCGACAGAGCTTATTAGGAGACAAAATGAACTTGACCGCAGCTACTGTGTCTCTCATCATGGTGTCCATAATCACCAGATCCTCACTGGAGCATGGTGAGTGAGAAAGGGATATTAATGATCACCTTGTCGGATTGACAAAGAAAGTGAGACTTGAATTAAACCTTGTCTCGAAGACCAGTAGAGATGGAATCATAGAAGTTTGTTAGAGGCCATTCACAGAGAATACATTTTTGCACTTTTGCATTGCTTTTACATGGACTTTCTGTGTGGAGTAGACCAAGCAGGCACAGGACATCAACATGATGGCAGATTGATGTTGTACCCCCACGTCATGTGGACAGTGCATTTTGTTTGGAAATCGGGTTGATGTCTAAACCCAACATCAGGCCGACGTCAATGTCCAACCTAAAAATATCAATGTCTGATGATGTTACAGCTTGACGTTGCGTGGACCTTACCATTATTATGTCTATTAGACCTTGGTTGCCATGCCTGATGAAAAATGTCAGTATTTGATGTCAGTATGACGTTGGTTTAAGATGTTGGTACAACGTTGGATTTTTGTCATTTTTCATCACAACCTAAGAATCAACCAGATATCAATGTCATTGGAAGTCGTTATTAGACCTCAAAATAATGTTGTGATTAGACGCTGGCTAGACATTGAATTTTGGTCACCTGACATCACAAACCAACTCTAACCTAATGTAAATGTCTTATGACTTTGTTTGCGTGATGGTGACAGACAGACAGATTTTGGTGTCTGGTTTCTAACTGGTTAAATGCATTCACTTTTGCCGAGTTCAGACTGCATGATTTTCAAAGTAGTGTGTCACAGATGTTTTCACACTGCATGACTATCTGGGCTAGCGTTTTGTCGCTGCTTTGTTAACATTGTAAGATGGATCGGCGACAGGGAGTTTGACACTGCATGACTTCAAAATAGGAGGAATCGCCAAGAACTTTGTCCAAACTATGTCTCACACCCAAAAACATGTATATCTTTTGTTATTAATCAACGAGAAAGAAGCCTTTAATGGGGTAGAAAACGTACATATTTGCACTCCTGGCTTTGAAGGGAAATAGCAATTTCTCCTCAACCTTTTTATTTTTTGACCGGGTTAGGTTGTGATTTTGCTCACATGACACGTCAAACAGACACGGGGTACCCACACTAGTGAATGCTGCTCTCTCATTGGCTGTAGGCGATCCCCAATGTTATTTTCAGTCAAAACACATTTCACACGACATTATTTGAATCTATTTGAATATCTCCCGGGCATCGGCGACTCATCGGCGATTCTCTCAGATCGCGTCTTTGATAGTTCATATTGTGTGATTGTCACTCGCGTGCACGAGCAAGATTTGCTTGTGTTTTAAGGCATTTGTCGCTGACTTCTCAAAACCTGTCGGCGAGTCAAAATTGGGGCTAAAGTCATGCAGTTTGAACTCGGCATTAGCTTGTGAATGCTCAGATGCTAGCCATATTGTCCAGCAGGGTTACCTATAGCAGTTTAGTAATCCTTCATTGCTTTTCCATAGTCTTTCTGCATTCATCTTTCATTATTTTTCTCTGTAAATAGAAATTTCCACCTCTACAGACATGTACAAAACACTGACTAGAGAGGTAAGCTTCGGCCTGAAAACACCCTTGAATCTAATCAAGGCCTTCAGTCACACTAGAAACCCACCCAAAGGTTTGTCGATGCTATACTCTGCAGCACATTGTCCTCCTGTAAAAAGACTGTACAGCCCTTCACTAGATGGATGTGTTTGAATGATGTGCTGGCATCTCATGTCTTTTGCAGCATCTCTTGCATGACACAGCAGTCTACAGTGCAAATGCGGTGCTCAAGTTAAAGTTCAAGCTTTTTTTTTTAACCAAAAACAAAGCCTGTCTCTAGATGTTGCAGAGTTTTTCATTCCACTGATCTTTGTCTGGCATTTTAACCATATTTTTTGGTCCCTCCAGCATGCATCTTGTAGCTCCAGTATTGTTGCAGCTAATGCTGTCACATGATATTCCTTTTTCCAATATGTGAGATAAATAAAGGGAGTGAGTGAGAAATGGAGCAACTGATACCAGCGTATTGACCAGCACTACTGCAAAAAGAGAATTAAGCACTCCCCAATAAGCGTAGGCTCTGCCTGTGTAATGCGTCAAGTCTGCCTCCCCTTATAGTAACTCAGTAATGAGAATCCGCATTAACCGTGCAGGCCAATTGTATTCTGCCGGCCCAGAATGCCGTATGGCCCGACAGTTTGTTGGGCAAGTGGATGAGAGGCTTAAATCTGATTCCATCTATTGCTCTCCATTGCACCATTCTGACTGGCACCACTTCTGAATTCAAATGTCTGGCCCAGCATTAGTGCAGCGCAGCATGCCAAAACTAGCTTTTTCTCCCCATTAAGATTTGGCCCCCGAGAGACATCGTGCAGGAGAGAAAGTGACAAAGGCGCACACAACCAGCAACTCTCAAAGCACAATTTTAGCCAAAGAATAGGCCTATTCTCCTTTTTCCCTCTGTTTATGTGCTGAGGAGTGGGCAAGAATCCAAAGTGGCAAGAGTGAACGTGCTAATTGTGGCTAATACAATATGAGAATGTTGTTTGTGTGTTGCCCATGAAGATAACCGAAACAGTGGATTGGTTTTTGTCTATGGGCTGTATTGCCAGATTTAGGGTAAGAATCATTTCTCAAAAAATATTTTGAGAGACACCTTATTAAGGATGGTCAACTTGTTGTTTGGCAAGCAAAAAACAAACAAACAAAAAAAAACAACAAGAACAACTACAACAAAAAACAATTGCAATGAGTCAGGCTTGTAGCAAAACATTTTTTGTTGAAAATTGATGAAAATTCTGTTATCATTTACTTACACAACCATTATCTCTAGTATGCCTCTTGAAGCCAGGTAAGAGAGGTTTACTTGCACAGCTCATAGAATCTGGCCTTCACTACACCCACTCCTCCTGTCTGGGTCACGGCACCAATTTAAAGCTCCTGGTTCTACTTATCTTAAATTAAAGCAGGATTTGCCATTTCCAGCTTGGAAGACAGGCACAAACCACTTGAAGTTATTAATATGGAGTATGTACTTATGGGTGACAGCTTAGTTACATATATATAAAATTATTATTATTATTAATAATACATTTTGTTAAAGAAAAAGAGAAGATATTTTGAAAAACTCTGGATTCACTGACTTCATTATCAAACATTCTTCAAACTGTCCCACATCTATAGGTCTAAAATATTCTTTAAAACATCTCATGTTTCACCACAGATGAAAGTAAATCAAGTTTGGAACAACAAAGATGAGTGAATTTTTTGTTTTAATCCACTAAAAACTGCATTTAGGTTAACAAATTTACTTAATGTAATGAAGCATTGACTCCATTTAAAGCATGTGCATCAAAAGATCACACAAAGTCATGTAAAAATACATGGTTTGAATGTGTATTGAGAAAACACCCCCTAAGAGATGTGTGGTTTAAGTCCAGTAAATTGAATAAATTACATTTTGTGGCCAAATTGAGTGCAGACAGTCCCTTATGCAAAATCCTCGATAAAGAACACAGTGCTGCAGCCAACACATGTCAGTGTTGGGATATGTGCAAATAGAAAGAGCGATAGAGAGGAAGAGAAAGAGCGAGATCTCTTTCATCTCCTCCTGACATCTTCAAAGACAATGAGAATCACTTTACTTTGGAGTGAATTAACATGCAACACACACACACACAAACCTTGTTCAAACACGAACACCAAGGCAACTGACACCAGCTCGTCTCTATATCCACTCCATCAGCAGTCTATTCTCCACGTGCCCTTTGTTTGGCTGAATGTCAGCTTGGAGACTATTAATAACAGTGGCAGTGCCGGGATGGTTTGAACTGATCTCCTTTCCATCAACACCCTGACTGCTCTGCACACACATCAAAGGGGTGACGGGGTTGTCGTGCTCATGAAAGCGGGAGGAGGATTCTTGAATGTAAGCTGGCAGGCGGAACAAATTCAGCTAATGGTCTTTTTTTATCTTTATTGTGGGTTTAGCTTCTGTCAGAAAACAAAAGTCACATTGAACATTTGGCCCTTATGTTGACATGAAATTTGTGTGTATCGTCCAGTTTAAGGAAAGCTACATTTTTAATGTAGCTTACTTCTCAAAGGGATAGTTCAGCCAAAAATAGCATTTATTCATTCATTTTCCTTTAGGCTTAGTCCTTTATTATTCAGGGTCACCACACCGGAATGAACCACCAACTATTCCGGCCTGTGTTTTACACAGTGGATGCTTTGTCTTTGCATGTCTTTGGACTGTGGGAGAAATCGGAGCACCCGGAGGAAACCCGTGCGAACACGATGAGAATGTGCAAACTCCACACATAAATCTCTACTGGCCCTGTCAGGTCTAAAACCAGGGACGTTCTTGCTGTGAGGCCACTGTGCCACACCCCAAAAATGACAATTCCTTGTTAATTTATTCATAGGTATTATGAAGTCCTTGGATGTTCGAAAAAAATGCAAAGCAAAAATATGAGGAGTAGTCTGTACACAAAATAACAATACAAATTATATAATTTGTCTGATGTAAATTAGCATAAACTATAAATGAATCAAATAAATATTTAATTATTGAAGTAAGCTGAACAAGTACTGTCAAACCACAGCTGGAAAACTGAAAAATGATCATAAATATATCCACATAGTAAAAATACGTGCATAAAAGCTCATTTAAAATGTCAGTAAAACTATAATAGTATATGAGACATTAATAAAAGCTTTTAGCAGGTATACTGTAGTCAGCATTTGAATGTGATAACAGCCTTTCATCAAAATTGTCCTAGAAATATTCAGCAACACCCATACTTGTCTTTGTACAATTTTTAAAAAAAACATTTGAGCCACTTGCTGACTACTGCTCTTTTGTACTTAAAGTGTACTTTTTGTTAGTATTTTCTTGTGTAGCTAGGTTTTAAAATTGAAGGAATCTATCAATTTGATAATGAAATACAACTGATAGTTTATGCTAGAGGTGGTTCATTCCACTGTGGCGACCCCTGATTAATAAAGCTTCTAATCTGAAAAGAAAATAAATGAATGAAGTTTTGCTAGAATAAAGGTTTATTCTAAAGATCTAAATTGTAGTGCAGTGATCTGAATCAATTTGAAAATGTACATGTTTATGAAGAGTCATGTTCATCACATTTTTTGTAATACTTCAATGCTACACAACAGTGTTGCTTTTTTATTCTAGCAAATTTGTTATTAAAACGATGCAATTATGATAGTCAAAAAAAAAAGAAAACGAAAAAAAAGAAAAGAATTTTATGAGATCTAAACTGCCATGCAGTAATTCCAATCAGTGTCCCAGGGAATGAATCCTATTTTTCAATGCTATACTATATGAAAGCCTACAACAAAGCTAGTTTGGATGTGATGATCACTACCTGGGTTTTGTCAAAGAATACAATGTGAAACCTGTAAACCAGAAATTTATCACACTAAAAAATGTAAAAAAATTATGTTAACTGTATAAACAGTATTCTGTAATATTCTGAACAAAATGTCATGCTACAGAAAAATTAAGCTTAGTGTGTATCATTGTGTTGAGATTGTTGAACCTAAAGTGTTAACTAGACAATCTAGTTTGATGATGGACTTCTAATAGATCCTGTATAGCTTAATACGGTGCTTAGCATGGAGTACACCTTATTTTGAAAATGAATATTTTTATCTATTTCTCAGTGAATATGGGTAATATATATATTGGTGCATTTGAATAAAATAGATTTATTAAACAGATATATTTAATAAAATAATATTTTAGTCACAGAACATCTTTAAAAATCGAAAGATAATCCATTTAAATTCATGCAAAATACTGCTAAATAAATAAATAAATAAAAAGACAAACTACAACATTTCAACAAATTTGTATACATATTTTTGTTTCTCTTTTTAATTTAATATTTTATTTTATTTTATTTTATATTTTCCCCTAACACAAATTTGGGCTACTGATTTTTGAACCATTATTGTAAGTTATTTTGTTAGATTAGCTTCAGATTTTGCTTCAGTACTGACTAAACTAATGTTTATGTACAAATATACTATTGTAAAGCATCCTATAGAAAATATTCATTTAAATGAGAGATTTGTGGAGGGGTATACTCATATATTCTGAGCACTGCAGCTTTGTCACACAGTGATAATTGCATAGGATGGAGTCCGAATGCTCCGACTACTTTGTCCTGCATGGTTTCACATTTCTTCTTTTTTTCCATTTCCATCAAAGTCGAGTTATTTATATGTCATTGTTTCAGTTTCAGAGAGAGGCTTACAATTGTGTGGCATTAGCTGCAGCTCAAGGGCCTGTACACTTGGCAGCTGAGTGTGCTCATCTGAAAACTTGTTTTCTTTGAGCACTGTTACAGAGTATACGGCTGTGATAGACAGTATGCGCTGTCGGGCAGGACGTGTGTGTGTGTGTGTGGGAGGGTAGATTTCTGTGGATGGGTGAATGTGTGTGTTTATTACTCACAATTTTTGAAATGCATCAAGTCAACACAAAAGCGCTGTTTAAAATGAGACCTCTTTCGTTTCTTATTCTAGCAAAGTTATTATGAAAGCCATGCAATTACGATGCGTTTGAAGAAATGAATTCAGTTTTTTTGCAATATGATTGCGGACTTCACTTTTAGAAATGAAAGAGCTCCCCTTTGAAATGATGCCTTGCCCCTTATGTAGTGCAAATGTGTCTGCGTGTATTAATTTGAGTGTGTGGTGTACGTAATTACAGAGTAATCATCTGTAGCCATTATCTAATAAAGCCAATAGGCTGTTTTGACTATCTTTGCAAACTGAGCTTTCTGATGCACTGCACTTGTATTTAAAGGAAGTTCAGTATAATTTAAGCTCAAATCGACAGCATTTATGGCATAATGTTGATTACTACATGAAATTAGTTCACACACACACAAATACAAAAATAGAGCTAAAATCAGGGATGCTTGAGTCACATTTAAAGTGAATGGAGTCAGTTTTTTTAATGATTAAAAAGAAAAAAAAATGAAATTGTATCATTTGATAGCGGCACTTAAAATGATAGACGTGCATAATTAGAATTTTTCAGTTTTGGTGTTCTGTTCATATGGCAACAAAGTTATTAAATGAACTAGTGAAGCCAGAATATTACTTTAAAGGGAAAGTTCACCCAAGATGAAAATTGTGCCATTATTTACGCCTGTCATATGGCTTTTCTTTTTTCTGCAAAGCACAAGAGTAGACTTTCTGCTATTTTTGTCTAATTTGTTCATTGCTTCAAAAAAAAAAAAGAAGTCATGTCAAAAGAAATGTGAAATTACTCCATAAAATCAGAAATATCACAATACAATTTACTGAAGCAACACAATCCCTTTGTATTGATGCACAAATTTAGAAGGCAACCTTTTTGTCAGTAAACTAAAATCAAATCAAGTAATGCAGCACATACATACAGTACATACAGTAGGTCTTTATAAAGTGAGATTGGCAACTTCTGACCTGGTATGCCCATGAACAGCCTTTTCATTCTTTCAAGAGTTCACACTTAGATAATGCTCGACTATGATAGCAGGTTTGGCATGCTGTCCCGGGAGAGAACCCTGAGCTCGGAGATAGATGAGCCCAAGGTTCCCGCCTGGTCAATGAGCATTAGGAGGGATCTGAGATCTGAGATCTGTTTCTCGAGTGACCCTATTTGTACTAATATGTGGTTCTGATGATTCAGTATTAATGTGTTAAGTGCTTGTGACTGTTGTTACAATTGTTTATATGCATGTTTTTAGACTGTGGGAGGAAACCGGAAGACCCAGGGAAAACCCACGTGAACACGGGAAGAACATGCAAAACTCCGCACAGGGAGTGCCGGCTGGCTCAATTAGAACTTAAGCCTGTGGCCCTCTTACTGCGAGGCAGTGGCACTAGCCGCTAAGCCGCCATGTTGGAAAGAGAGAGAAGTGATCATGGAAAGAAAGAGAAGTGAAGGGGGAAGTTTAGGCAGGATTTATATAGTAGTTTTAGAATGATCTGATAGGCTAGCTAATGATTAGTGATAGGGATCAGCTGTAGTCAATCATATCACATGCTCCTCTCGAAATTAGTTTGTGAAACTTCACTTCATTCATTTACCTTCGGCTTTGTCTGTTACTTATCAGGGGTCGCCACAGCGGAATGAACTGCCAACTATTCCCTCATATGTTTTATGTACACCCATACACTCTCGCATTTACACACTCATACAGGACTGCCAATTTAGTAAATCCAATTCACCTATAGCGCATATCTATAGGGGACTGTGGGGGAAACCGGAGCACCCGGAGGAAACACACACGAACACTGGAAGAACGTGCAAACTCCACACAGAAATGGCCATTGGTCCAGCTGGGACTCAAACCAGTGACCTTTTTGCTTTGAGGTGACAAACCACTGAGCCATTTTGCCGCCCCAGCCTTGTCATTTGTGTGTTTAAAACAAACAAACAAACAAACAAACAAACAAAAAAACAAACTCAAAACCTTTTTCATTTATAGTAGATGACTGTCATGTAAATGTACCTTAAATCAAATAGGAGACAATCAACTAATGTCAAACCTCTTTAATTTCATACTTGCGTTGACCAAATGTCATTTTATATATCCATGTATGTGAGAAATAATCAATGTATTGTTGCAGAACCTCCATTTTAATTCAATTGTTTTTAATTATTTTCATCTTAATGCCTACATGTAGGGTTCTTTGTCATCTCAAAGCAAAGCACTTGAGGGAGAGACTCAGATATAAAAGTACAAAGATACAATTTCAGATAGCCAATATCTCTGCGCATCTAAAAGCTTTTTTTTTTGCCCTTGGGATTGGCACCGAGTGTATTTTTCCATGCAGAAAGTTCTCTGAGATATATTTCAGGGATCTGTATTTGTTATGGATCGGTGTGTAGCAGTTTGTCATGGCTAAGGTGGCATGAGTGTTATCTCTGCCTTTCAAAACTGTGTGTGCGCGTGCTGTACCTGCCTGAACCGTGGGCACTGGGGCACACACGGCCCATCTGTACCTTGTGTTACAGCAGCAAGGTTATTTCGAAACAATCACATGAGGAAGTGTGCAAATACACACAGGGATAATCCACTGAAAATGTTATGTGCACATGCAGAATCTTTTATTATATACCCACAAGTAACATACTCTACTATTTTTGCATGCTTTTACCGTAAAGCCTAGCAGTGATTAAATAAAATGACATTTAAATGAAAGTCGGGTCAGAAATTTAGGGATGTTATGAGAACTCAAATGATTATATTAATGCAGGGTTCTAGATACACAATGTCAGCATATACTTTTGATGTAGGCTGTAGCAGTGGTTTGTAGATGACAATTGATGTCAGGATGATAGAAATGATTATCTCATAAAACGTGTCATAGTAAATGACAACCAACACCACATCTGGGACACTTTACAACATCTTTAGAGACAGACTAGCATCTTATTTTTTTGTCCTCTATGATGGGTTCTGTCACTGGAGCACACAATCTGTTCTCTTCTCGTCTATCAAAGATGATGATGCTACAGAGAATTGGTTTTGGTTCAGCTACAGTAGGTGGAATCAAGCAATTGAAACATTCACAAATATTTTTTGTAATTATTATTATTTCAACCATTGTAAATAAAAATGTACATTTGTTCAAATATAATAGCTACAACTTTATATACGCGTTCACAATTGAACACACAGTATTTGTACATTTTGCCATTTATGCAATATATGAAATCCAAATATGCACTCAAATTTAATTTGATAATAAATGGGCATGTTGGTTCCAGCATGAACAGTTTTCACTGTTGACCAGCAATGCAGGATTTTCCAGCAGGGTTTTTGTGTGGCAGTTTAAGGTAAAGATGGGCTGATGTTATTGATCTGTGTTCAAGGGTATCAGGTTGTCCTAAACACAGTCATTCAGTGCACTGAACTTTCACTCCCTAAAAAACCCTACAATGCAGCACCAAAACAAGGGAGCATCTCTACGTTAATTATTATTATTTTTTTATTAAAGCATGAAACGGGCAAAATGTTGGCACAGGGGTTAGTACTGTTGCCTCACAGCAAGAAGGTCGCTGAATCAAGTTCCAGCTGGGTCAGTTGGCATTTCTATTGAGTGCATGTTCTCCCCGTGTTCACGTGGGTTTCTTCAAGGTGCTATGGTTTCCCCTAAAGACATTCACTGTAGGTGAATTGAATAAAATTAATTGTGTGTGTGCGCAAGTGAGAGTGTACGGGTGTGTCCCAGTACTGGGTTGCAACTGGAAGGGCATTCTCTGTGTAAAACATACATTGGAAAATTTGGGGGGGAGGGGGGGATGGGGGGGGGTTCGGGGTGGTGTCTTAATCATATTTGTATAGGACACATAGGAGTGTCTGATGAGGGAGACATAGAAAAAGTGCAGGGATGGGGGGTCCCTCAGGAGAGGTTTGAAAACCCCTTTGCTAAAACACATGACATTACAGGGGGGCATCAGGGGGCATGTTTCATTTAGAGAATTCCCCTCATACAGTGCATCTAACCTTTAAGAAGACCTTTCTGTCCCTAGGACTCCATAATGTCCCTTGTCCAGCCCCAGCGATTATCTAGTCCACAGTACCTGTTAGTGTAGGTTGAACTGAAAGCCCACCACACAATACAAAGCCTCTGGGGTCTGATAGTCATCATAAGCGTGTGGTCTCTCTCTCTGTCTGTCCCTCTCTGGTGCAGAAGCTGATCAGAGAGCCAGCCACTCTCAGTGTGATCAGCCTGAAGGCTTTGTCTGACCTTTAGCAGATTAACAGCACTGGCAGTGTGGACTGGATGCTGTTGATATTCCACCACTGGCTCTGATCTCCTATCATCTCCATTCATTGTGAAGATAAGCACAGGGACACACAGGTGACTGTCTGCAGGCACAGCAGCAGAGACAGAACTGACAGGACGCTGACAGTTTGTGGCTGGTAATTTTACCCCACAACCCTTTCACGGGGTCTTTACTATTGTTCAATTCAATTCAATTCAAGTTTTTTCTATAGCGCTTTTACAATGATTGTGTCAAAGCGGCTTAACATAGAAGTTCTAGTAAATTGAAACTTTGTCAGTCCAGTTTTCAGAATTGAAGTTTGGTTTAGTTTAGTTCAGTTCAGTTCAGTGTGGTTTAATTTTCACTGCTGGATGTACAAACACAGAGGAGCAACTGACGAAAAAAGGATTGTGAAGGAAAAAAACCCTGCGAGAAACCAGGCTCAGTTGGACACGACCATTTCTCCTCTGGCTCCAACAGGAAGACCATCCAAAGTTGTAAGTTTTTTTGTGCTGAGAGAGAGACAATAGAAAAGTGAAATGATAGTGGCCATGGCTGAAATAGTAGCTACTGAGCCATAAAGACTTAGGAGAGGTAATCGGATGTGTCCACAAACACTAGAAAGTAAACAATCCGATAGCTGGTCTTAAATATAGGCCCTCTATTTAATAACATTTCATTCATTCATTGAATTTTTGTAAAATAAGACACTTTCTTTTCAATTCAGCAAAATAGAGTTGGGAATTTATAACAAGCACTTTTTGAATATATTAAGAAAACTACTCCTAGTTTTTAAAACGTGTTTCATCGCTTGTTTTGTGCCAGTTTCATCACAATGACTGCAAAAAACCTCTGAGATACACTGGTCAGGATTATAGTCTTCAATTCATTAGGGTAAGGGTTAGGGGTTAGAGTTTGGTTGTCCTAATGTACACTTTTTGCAGTTATGGTCGTGATCCAGTCACTTATTTTCGATTCACCAAAACAAATAATTGAAATTCAACAAATTCATTCAGAGATACTTATACACTACGCATGTTTTGCATGTGTTGATTCACTTGAGTAATTTGTCTTCCAACTGATTTACAATGACTGACTACATTTTTGGGATTCACCAAAAAGAGTCAGTTCAGGAGACTGATTTTATATGCTAATTGAGGCATTTAGACTGTCACCGATCATGTAACACCGTCAGGTAAATGACTCGGAGTTGTTTTGAGACTTCAAGCTCCATAATCAGCGTATTCACGCTCTTGAAATCACTTATGGTAATTGGCCAGAAATACCGCGCTCGACAGGTTAGGGGATGCACTGACATATTATGACTAATTAGATGCGAAACAAACAAGAAACAAGAACAGTTAAGCAAGACTCTGCATTCCGGGCCCTAGAAATCAGTGTTGTGCACATTCACAGACAGAATAGACAAATCTTTCTACACTCACAGGCATGCATGATGCAACAAGTCCAGAGCTTAGTCAATTTGTTTAGCAGCCTAAGCACGTTGGCCATGCCAAACAGGAAGCATTTCAAACAGAAGGCAAAAAAACAAAACAAAACAAAAAAACAAACTTGCATGCAGTTTTTGCTAGTACTTTGATGCCCACTACAGAGCCTGCGCTTGTCACTCCGGTGTGTACAAGGGGAACTGGGAGGATGTGATTGGATGGTCGCACAATCTGCTCTCTGAGGGAATAAAACATGGCAAACAGAGCTAAGAACCAGAACATCGCTGTTTTTAAGGCCACTGCTGTTAAACGACATCCATATCACAGGTGCACAGCAGGCCCCACTGAAGTGCAGAGCGTACGTAATGACAAATCCAAACTGATTACGCTCTCGCGATTGCAGCCGAGCGATTCGGTGCATGCGAGTTTTATGTGCAGAGCGTGTGTGCGTGACACAGATTTTCCATTACCACTTAGACAACAGTAATTACTCTCCCCACGTTCATAGGGCTGGGCACAGGGGTCAGCAAAGCCGATTCAAGCAATTTAAGGTGCAAAGGGTGAATGCATTTAAACTGTGACGGTCAATGTGCTGCGACAGTATAGAAACCACTTAAAGCAACACACAACTCTCTCTTTTTCTTTTGCTACTCGCTGCCCAGACAGCCACCAATGTGAAATATTCATCAGAGGGAGAGATTATCACTGCCAAACAAGATGGTGGGGGGCGGGCAGCACTAGAGTAATGACCACTAAATGACCAATCAGTGTGCAATGGCAGCAAATGCGAGATCTTCAGTCCACAGATTCCTCCATCTCATTAAAACAAGCCTGCACCTGGGGCCCTGCTGCAGCACACATCTGTCAAACTTAACCCTTACTAGATTTGCACTAGAATTGACCAAACCACAACCTATGCATCATCATCCTGCATATTTTTTCTACATTCTAATTAATAATATTTAAAATAATTGTAATGTGATTAATTCATAATTGAAAAAAAAGGGTTGTTTAGATGTTTGAGTTAGATGTTTGTCAACTTAATCTACTAACCCTAATTCTAACACTCTACTAATACTCTAATGATTATATACATGTACTGTAAATGGAAATTTACTTAACAGAATAGAAAGTCAAAAGGGGACCCTTCAAAGTATAGTGTGATTATTTACAGTTGCAATCAGAGTTAATAAACCCCCTTTGATTTTTGTTTCTTTTTAAAATATTTCCCAAATGATGTTTAACAGAGCAAGGAAATTTTCACAGGATGTCTGATAATATTTTTTTCTTCTGGAGAAAGTCTAGAATAAAAGCAGAAAGGCTAGAATAAAAGCAGTCTTTAATTTCTAAATAAACATTTTAAGGTCAACATTATTAGCCCCTTTAAGCTATATATTTTTTGATAGTCTACAGAACAAACCATCTTTATACAATAACTTTCCTAATTACCCTAACCTGCCTAGTTAACCTATTTAACCTAGTTACGCCTTTAAAATGTCGATTTATACTGTATAGAAGTGTACTATAGTATTATAGATAGTAAATATTATTTACTGTGATCATGGCAAAGATAAAAGAAATCAGTTATTAAAAGTATTATGTTATGTAATGTGTTAAAAAAATCTTCTGTCCGTTAAACAGATATTAGGGGGAAAAAAATAAACAGGGGGGCTAGTAATTCAGGCGGGGTTAATAATTCTGATTGCAACAGTAAATTCTGATTGCAACAGTACTTAAAGTAATATTAAAGTAGATTAAATGTCAATATTCGGTTAATTAAATTGATTTCATTTGAATAAATATGATTTTTTTAATAAATGATTTTTTTGTTATTTTTAATTTAAAATATATAAAGAACTTCATTTTTGATTAAAAAAATATTGAATTCAATTAATCATTTTATGAAATGATAAATAATTATACTTTTAATAAAATCATCTTAAAATGGCACATGATTCAAAAGCCAAAGAAAATACAGTTGTCTAGGAATGTCCAGGTATAACTCCAGTCGGAAGCAATCTTTTCCAACTATTTGCAAATAATATTTATATATAATATGCACACATTCACTCTTATTTGTATATCTAAAATGTTGAAAATGCAAAGCCTTTCTTGTCTCGTCACTTTGAGTTAGCAATTATATGAACCACACAAATTATATATATTTTCAAATCAAAGTGGCAAATTTTGAGCAAGAAAAGTTTAGTATTTTTGTCACTGCTTATTACTCTCAGTAATTTAACATTTCTATCATGAAATTGTACAATAAATCAAATCAATCAGCATTATTTTCTTGACCTTGAATTGTTTTATAGTATGTGCGGCCTCGGTTTTTTAATGATGGAATCTGCTTTAGTCTCTGAAATCCCTATCTGAAAAAGTCTATCATTATTCCTCATACATCTCTGGAGTAATGAAGGCTCTCACCCACAAGAAAAAGGCTAGGCTTTATTAAGTGCATGTCCAGCGTGTTATGAAAGCAAGATGCATGGCTCAGCAGAGAAAGAGAGAGAGAAGCGGAGAAAACAGGGAGGTGAGAACGCCTCAGATTAACCTTTGCTTTCCTGGCATCAAAGAGAGTGCTGTCCACAGCAATCATGTCCGGGCTGAAATGTATTTTCAGCCTCTTGCCATCTTTCTTCCCCCCCATAAAGTGCCTCTAAAGCCTGGTTGTGTGATCTTGCAGTAAGACCAACTCAAAGTAAATAAGAGCAGCTGCTTTAACCAGAGTCGCTCGCTCAGGTGAGTCAACACATACTGTACAGTATAGATACTGATGACTGCTTCAGTGAGAAAAAGAAGATCACTGGGAGACATGTCAGAAGTCACTTTATATATATATATATAAATATTATTTCTGATACGAATCAACAGATAGCTTTGCAGTAGTAAAGGAATATGAGAAAAAAAAGTCATATCATACTATAAGATATGAAGACACTTTCAGATTTAATTAGTATAAAAACAGGACAATTAAAGTTGCAATGAGAAATGCAGCTAATGTGAAATATGGCATATTGTGTGATTGTTGTACTGTATATAAAACTGTAGATATGAGAATTAGTTGCAACGGGAGAAATAAAGTTGAAAAGTTATTTTAAGATAACTAAAATCACACAAATAAGGCCATAAATATGAGAAATAAAGTCTGAAATAAATAAATGGTTATATAATAAGCTATGAAGACATATAAAGTTGCATTTACAAGAAAAAAAAATAGAAAAGAGAGAAAAATACTTACATTGTTACATGCAAATGTCACAGAGTATAAATACAAGTGACATTGCAATTTAGTATAAAATCATAACTATTAGAATATAGTTGCAATATAGTTGCAACTGAAAAATGTAATTGAGGCAGTCATATTATAAGGTACAAATGACATAGACGTAAACTATACAATTATGAAAAGCAACATTGTAAGTGGAAAATTATTATTTGTGAAATAATGTACATTGTAAAAAAAGAAAATAAAAAAAACCCTTGCTGCGTAAAATGTTAAGTTGAATCAAATCAATTTTTCTCAGCTTACATCAGTCAAACTGACTAAAATATCAAGTTAAACTATAGATTTTTATTCAAACATGATTAATTGTTTAAAATTAACATAAAAACATTTGACTGTCATATAATTCTTCATATTGTACAAATGCAAGTCACATTGCAATATGTAAAGCCACAACGAAGAGAAATAAAGTTGTAGCTCAGAATACAAGATAAAGCTAAACATAAACAAAAGTCAATTAAACAGTCTTCCATATATGAAAACAAAATCAGTACTGCTGTATTGCTTTTCAGCTAAATGAATGCATAAACAAATGAATGTTCTTCATTTATTCTCTGCATTTCTCCTCTTCTCTAGCTCCTAATGTAGTTATCTAACAAACCCAGCATTGTGTTCTACGATTGTTGGCTTTTTGATAAATTGCTTTGTTCCTCATAAGTCACTTCGGATAAAAAGCATCATTTGATTTAATGAGAATAAAATGTTTGTAAGAGAATACATGTTGAAATGAATTTTTCTCATTTCTACCATCACTGATAAATCATTTTTATCTTTGTGTTTCAAACATTTTGAACCCGAAGTGAAACAAAAACAAAGCAGTTTGTCCTTATAGTGTCCTCTTTTAATGAATGTGTACTGTATGTGGGTTGTTGACAAATAAGTAGTAAAAAAGTAGTATTTATGTAGTTTTAAGTAAAGTTTATAAACTAATTTCGAGAGGATCACATGCTTATGATTGCTTGCAGCTGGTCCCTCATTATTTAATTTATTATTCACCAATCAGACGATTCTTAAGCCACTATAAATACCCTAAGTTCCATATCACAGCAATCTTCATTTTGAAGAATCCCCCCTTCCACCCCTACTCCTCCTCCTTTCCTAGATGGGTGGCACGGTGGCCCAGTGGTTAGCACTGTTGCCTCACAGCTAGAACTTCACTGGTTCTAGTCCTTACCAAGTCAGCTGACGTTTCTGTGCTGAGTTTACACGTTCTCACCATGCTCACGTGGGTTTTCCCCCGGATTCCCCGGTTTCCTCCCACAGTCCAAAAACATGCAACTTAAGTTAATTGACTAATACAAATCAGCACCATAGACGTGCTCCTAGTAAGTAGTTATCTCTTCATAGCAATCACTATCTGTTCATTAGCTACCTGCAGGGGAGTTCTCGAGCTCTACCTGAGCTCAAACTCTCCTCTCGCCTTGCACACGGGAGGGAGCCCCGGGCTCGAGGATCTTATGAGCTCAGGGCTCTCTCCCGGGACAGCATGCTAAACAAGCTTTATAATCAATCATCAGCTAAGTGTGAACTCTTGAAGTGATGTTTGACAGATGTTTTTTTTACTTTCTACTGAACCACTCTAGTGTGACCTACTGTATGGAAGTGTTTCATGGAAGTTCTGAGACAAAAACTTGCACTTCATGAATGAGGCCCTTAAACTAATCAAAGTTTTCAGTGGAATAGTCTGATTTAAAATGAGCAAATAGTGTCACACCAGAGGACATGGGTTTCAGTGACAAAATATTTCAGTTCCTATGTTTTTAGAAATATATGAAATGAAAACATTAACCATTTATTAAAATAGCCACTTGTGAAATTTGTTTATTTATTGAAACTAGTTAGTTTTACCATTTTATTTTCAATTCATTTATAAGAGCTGTGATTTAATCGAACTATACGTGAGATAAAGCGACACCATAGGACAGTTTTGAGATTGTAAAAAAATGTTAAAAATACAAAACAACAACAACAACAACAACAACAACAACAACAACAACAACAGGTTTTATTAAAAGAGGTTCATAAAAGGCATATGAATATTTAACCATCTACAGTACTGCAATTTAACTGATGACAATAATAATTGTCAAATTGCAACATCACGTCAACAATCCATATGCTTTTCGAGCTTGTCTTTTCATTTTGCTTGTGTATTTTGTATCAGCTTTATGACCAGTGCATTTTCCCAGTCTCTTTGTAAGTGTGCTGGGTGTGTGCGTGTTTGTGTACCCATCACCTGTCCACCACTGCAGGTTACAGGGTAGAGACTCTGAGGCAGAGAGTATGGCAGGCAATGAGAGGCTGTCACTACTATCTCAGTACTGACCTCAAACACACTGCAGTCTCTTTATATACCTGCTCTCTGCTCTCCGCTGCCCACTCTTTGCTCTGCCAATCCTGCTGATCTTTCAACTGATTTAACATGTGATGGGATTTTTCACCATTCAATATAGCATGCCTTGGAACACTAACTACTAATATACTTTATATCGCATGCCGGTTTAACCACTAACTGCAGTTTGTGGCTTCAGTGCTATGGGATTAGATTTGTATCAGATATTTAATGTTTTCTGATATCACAATAATGCTATTTAAAGTGCTATTTTAATAATGCTATTTCAAATATTCTGCAACAATTTGCTCATCCTTGACTTGTTTCAATCTAGTCTGAGTTTGTTTTAATATTTTGTTGAACACAAACATATTCTAAAGAATGTTGGATATCATACAGTAGTACTGTATGTTGGACTATTTGTTTTTTTCTACTATGGATGGATGTCAATGCTTACATTTCCAACATTATTCAGAAAAACTTAATTGTGAAATAAAAAAACAGCAATAGGATTAGAAGTCAATCGTGAGTAAATGATGGCAACGTTAATTATACCTTTAACACATTATTTTATACATTATATTACAGTGATGACATTTAGCTTGAAGGTTTTTCAAAAATTAAACATTTGTTCTATTAAATTTGAAAGAAGAACTGTCAGAAACAAAGTGATTTATATTAATGGCATAATTGGTTGATATTAATGTCATCATAGAGAGCAGCTGGCCTATTATAAAACATGCAGAATTTATATTTTGCACAAATGTGACACTGTAATTGATGACATTAATATTATACTTTGCTAAAAAAAAAAAAAAAAAAAATCTTAATAAAAAAAAAGGAAAAAAAGAAGTACTGGTTCATATAACATCACTAGTATCTTGAGATGTTATAATATGAAATGCACAATGAGAGAGAATATACACATTAAAAAAATACCTTTGTAAACACAGAGCAAGCATTTTTTGTTATTAAAAGACATCTAAACATTGTCTTCTTGACTAAAACAAGGCTAAATATGGGCTGTCAGTGAAAATCTGATAGACTGGGCCAAAACTAGACATCAAATAAACAAAAATGAATGACTACACATATAAAGTCTGTCTAATCTGTCTATTTTGGGCTCTTCTTAGATGTCTATTAGATTTTTACTGTAAGCCCAAATTCAGCCTTGTTTTAGGCAAGCTGTCTATGTTTAGACGTCTATTAGACGTTTATTACACACAAAATTGTTTGCTGGGCAGGTTCTGATATCAAAGATGTATTTATGTTGGTCTGATCACAGGTTGATGACACCAAAGATAGGTTTAAAGATGTTTTGAGTTTGGAAAGTGTTCAATCCAATCACAAGTAGAGTAGATGAGAAAGTGACAAAGCGTTGCATAATACCAGTTAACAGGGCTTCCATGTTTAAATTGTTATTTAATACATCATCTCTAATTTATTTATACATTTTCTTACTTCAGTTATGCTCAGTACTTCTGGCACAAATCTAATCCCTTTCAATGTTGTTTCCTCTTTAATGCTTGGACTTCAAAGTGCTTGCTTGTTTCTTAATGACTCACAATGTTTAAAGGAAACTACTAACAATTACTAAACTCAGTGAACTGAATAGATTACACGTTTGCTGTTGTCTCGCTCTACTAACAACCAAACTTTTACTAACAACTACTAATATCTTTGAACTCTCTGAATATGTTCGGACTAACCCACTGATACTAACAACTTCATTTAGTTAAAAAAGAAAGCATGTTCATCTAATCCTGTCAGCTATAAAACAAAGAAATATCAACAGCTCTGCACCACACTTTTGAGACAGTTAATTTGATCACTCCTACATTGGTGTCCACTAGTACAAAGTGTTTTCCTTCATACAGTGTTTGTTTGTTGTAAAATTTTGGAAGCTTGAGAACTTTGTGTACTTCCAGCTTTAAATTAGATTTTGAATCACAGAATTTCAGAGTCTACTTCATATTTGATTTGATATTAACTTAATTAAATAGTCTGGAGGGGATTTGGAGCTTGACTCAACTCAAGCCCTCCATCACAGACGGCAAGCCAAATATGTTTACCTTCATCTATCTCAAGGATTATATGAAAGTGTGAACTCGTGAAATGCATGTTAATCGGCAATCTCACTTGACAACTCTAACAAAAAAAGCCAGGTGATCTGCATTCCGATGCTCTACCAAATCCTAGTGATTGCGCGGTTCTCTTTCTCTTAGCCCTAAATGATCATACCTGATTAATCCACGACACTAATCAAGACGCTTGTTGATGAATCAGCTGTGACCATTAAGGGATAAAGCAGTCTCCCTGCAGAGCATTTGCAAAACAGCAGATTAACACACTGTCAGATCATCTGTCACAATATCACCCTTGCTCTGTTCCAAAATCTAGTGAGCAGCTTACAGAAACAGCATTTTAAGGGATCGTTTCACTCCTGACGAGAAATATGCTCCTAAAGGATGGCATCTTTGGGGCTGAAACTACTTTTTCAGCCAAAAATAGTAAACATTTTAATTAGTTCGCCTGTTCATTTACATAAAACGCCATTTTTGGTATTGAAAACGCATACATTTGAAAATGGCTTTAACACAGAATGATTTTGAAAATGCTGCATTGTCATGCCTGTGTAAACACCCAAAAATGATTGAAGGCAAGCGCAAACTAACACACAATAAATTAAGTACATGGTAGTTGTTGCACAAGTGTTTCCTAATGCTTCATCAGAAAAGTGTGGATTTTGTAAATTAAAACACACAGCAGAGACTTATCTTACACATACTCACGTCAAATTCAACAAACACAACAGGACCGAGCTGTCGCAGGTGACAGCGCCAAATGCTTTCCTGGTATGTAATGCATCATTTTTTGCCATTTTCATGGGTGTGTAAATGCAGTTTGTTTTAAGACATTGCAATGAAACTATTTTAAAACGCAAGGGGAAATTTTTTTTTTGGCTACATCATTGTCCTTGTGATATAAAAATATCTTTAACTTCTGCATAGTTAAGACCAGATTCCAAAACACCGAAGCACAACAACAGCAACAACAACAACATAAAATAAAAATTTAAGATGGTTGAGATCTAGATTAAATTCAACTTGCAAGAAACAAAACAAACAAACAAACAAGCCGAATTTCACATAAAAAAAAGCCCTTTGTCATGCTTCAAAATATTATTTCTTTTGTTATTATATACAAAAAGATAATCTGGTCAAGACAATTAAATAAATCTAAAACATTTATTAATTTTATTATAGGTTTACTTTAACAGCCCAAATTCATTTCATTTCATTAACTAAAACATTCATAGAATGTTTTAGTTAATTTTAGTTGCATCATTAATGGGAAAATAAACATCTAAATTACAAAAAGATCATTCATTCAACTCATTTAACGCTTTATACTGTACTGCAGCATTAGCAACATGCTAACCTTAATTTTGAAAATTATGGCTAAAATCTCTCATACATGCCTCACAAATGCAATCCACATATTGTTACCTTAGAAGTATAAGGTTCTATCTGACATTTTTGTCAAAATTAAGTTATTGACATTCTTATTATTTGACAACTTACTTACATTATGGAAGTTGTTTACATTAAGACAAAAAACAAATGTTACACGCGTACTGTTTGCTATGGAATTCAAAAACTTTGAAGCTCAATATCTCAAAATTATTCAGAACGCAGACAGAACCTTATACTGTAATTCCAAGGTGACGATACGTATTACCTACAGGTAGATAGATTTGCTACCTGCAGAGGCATCTAAATTGGTAACTTAAAAGGTTGCATATCAGTACGAAGACAGCTGCCCTTGTAGGAAATATACAAGATGTTGACACACTACGTTTTGAAACAGAGTTTCTTAGAATTCCGTGAAGCACATTACTGTCCTTTTTTTAATATCTGCATAAAATCTCTGCTCAGATCAGCGGTGATGCCATGACTTTGCTTTGTCATTTCCTGTGCTCCTGTTGTTTCTCTGTATGCTAACACTCATTGATCATGCAAACT
The DNA here is from genome assembly GCA_903798035.1 of Danio albolineatus. Lineage (NCBI taxonomy): Eukaryota > Metazoa > Chordata > Actinopteri > Cypriniformes > Danionidae > Danio > Danio albolineatus. The sequence continues at coordinate 18,944,143 of CAIGQQ010004837.1, read as the reverse complement.
AAAATAAGAGCTCGAATCACCCGCTGCTCTCTCACACATTCAAATTAGCAGAGAAACATCACTCGTACCGAGCAATTGCATGCCACTGACATCACCATTGTGATAATTGCACTGCTGCTATTCATGTAAAAGTCTTCTTAACACCTTCCCAATCGCCAAGAGAATGCAAACCCCAACTCAAAATAACACGCTGTTCATCGCAGAACAGTAAGGTCAAACGGTATTCTCACATGCAACCTGGCTGTTTAGATGAACCAACCTCACCTTAAGTGTTCTGTTGAGCATATCATGCTGCCAAAAGATTTATAATGATAAAACTGAGATAATAGGAGTTTTAAACCCACTGCAAATGCATTTTTTCTGCATCACCGGCAGTATAGTGTCTATGTGTATGAGAGGGAAAGATACAGGCTGTAAAATACAGCAGCTGTCACAGTGCCATCAACGGTGTGAAGTAAAACCATTAAAGGAAAATATATATTTCCGAGGCAGGCTATAAAATGTCTCTCAGAGCTGCTCTATAGGGAGCTGAGGGTTGGAGCCACGACTCCAGAATGGAGATAATTTAACTGGAAATGTGACAGGATGGGTTATAGGCGCAAAGCATCTAGCATTATACACATAAATGGCTATGCGTCATGGTGCAGACACATTTGGCTGTTGTGCTTTGCCTGACATTTGTAATGGCTTCAAGACTGTTTGTTTAGACTACGGAAGGATCAGAGGGAGAAAAACAGCAGCCTTAACGCATTTCCTTCCTTCCGCCATTAGAGTCGATTGCGATGGCGTAAACAGAACTTCATAAGATGGAGATCAAATGCACGCTGCTATGGAGTTGATTTTAGCCAGTTTCTGTGCATCACAGAACACAGCTGCCACGAAAGCTCTTGACACTCATGCTTTTGCCTGAGTTACGCAGGGAACTGTCCATGCAGCTGACACAGATGAAAGCTGAGCTTTGGCTGTTAGGGGGCTTCAACGGAGCTGGAGCACTAGCCTGTCGTACCGCGGTGGCATCTGTTGCGAGAGGCTTTTGAGCAGTGCTGCTGATGGGGACATTGATAACTGGGCTCTCACTCACTTTCAGCACCTTTACTCCAACAGTACCTGTCACTGTCAGTGGCAATAAAACCAGGCTCTGGGGTAACACACTCCGACATAATGTGATCAATTCAGTGGGCAAACAAAGTCGCTTGCCTTATCGGAATGGCTGCCAACTCGACAACCCGATTTATAGGGGCTGACAGCTCACACATACGTATTCTCTCGCACCTGTAGACATATATAGCGCACGTGTTACCTCCTCGAGCACATAAATGAAAGGCTTATGATTCACGTTTTTAACACATCCACACTCGTGCATCGCATATTTAATCAAACTAAACGGCAGCGGTTTTGAATAATATATTAGTTGTGTCCCTATTATGGCGAGAGGACAAAACAATCAATTTTCTTTATGAACGGAGGATGAAAATGATTTCGATTTATCCCTGTCATCAAATTAGGAGTAGGAGCATAAAGTTGTATAGCTAATTATATAGTGAGAGAAGAAATATGTAGTTTGTTTTGGCAGGGGAGTACGTTAAGGCTTAACAAAATGAAGATTTTCTGTCCGCATTATTGCTTTAAACAAGTGAGAAATACAGCAGGCTGTGCTCACGGAAGCAAGGCATTGTGAATTTTTGGGGGGGGGGATTGGAATGAGAGAGACAAATGAAGAGCAGGGAGTAAAATAGAAGAAATATCTGCAGGGCTCTCAAGGGAGGAGAGAGAGATGAAAAAATGACAGATGGACAAGCGCTTTCTTTAAAGCTATTAGAGTAGGCCACAGCCATGCAGTGAGTAAATGTCAGAGAGGAGTCTGATGAAGATAAGCCGAGGGAAGATTTACACAGCTTGCTGAATAGGGATGGAACCAATGTCCACTTCTCGTCGCTGAACCCTCTCTCTTCCTGTATCTATATCGGACTCCCAAATTACACATCTCACAATCTTGCCTCCATGTCTCTGGCTGGCTACATGCAAGGAGGCCATAGGGACCGGCGAGATAAAAATAGATCCAGACATAAAATGTTATGCTAATGGTTTCTGGTGTAGCACAGTAAAACAGGTTTGTACTGTCAGCTTCACAGCAGGGAAGTGGATGAGCATGAGTACTTGGAAGTGACGGTGATGATCAATCAATGAAAACTCGCTAATTGGGTGACTTCATTACTTCCAAAAAAATCATTCTGAATTTTAGAACAGCTGACAGTGGAAATTTAGGAGGTACATGTACTTTGATGAAAGTGAGATGATGCCATTCAAAGACCAGATTAAAAAACATTCGAAAATTAAACTTAATGGTGACATATAACTTGAGTCTGTCTGTGCGCTGTATGCCCTCGGTGGTGCTGCTCATTATATAATGCATTCCTCATACCCGCTTGGCTCAGAATAAATTGCCTTCGGAGAGCATCTCACATCTCACAATACAATCACAGCAGGCAAAAAGCAAGTGCATGTACCTGTAAAGTTAAAGTGGGACATCCAAAGTGACAAAAACATAAATAAAACAGTGGCCAGCAATGTTTTCTCAAGCTGAGAGTTACAGTGGTAAGCATTACTTGTCATGGTGGCACCTACTGTACACTAGAGAGACTCAAACAGCAAGCAATCAAATGAAATGTAGAAGTATTCTTAGGGGGCACTTACGCCAGGCAGGGTTGCCTTGTACTGAGCCAGACTACAGTTGCCCCCTCCACATTCCTCCACTGGCCTGCACTCACATAGCACTTTAATGTTGCCAAGCATGCTTGTCTCATTTATGATACAACATTTTGTTTTAAACAAAACAGAAAGAAATCACCTTCACTTCAAGAATACTTACTACAGTTCTCATTTATTGCATGAAGTGATTTTCACTTAACTGCAGTCCACATATTATACGATTCATTAAAATAACTTTCAAGAGTTCACACTTAGCTGATGATTGATAATAAAGCTTGTTTGGCATGCTGTCCCGGGAGAGAGCCATGAGCTCATAAGATCCTCGAGCCCTGGGCTCCCTCCCGTTTGCAGGGAGAGGAGAGTTTGAGCTCAGGTAGATCACGATGAACTCCCCCTTGGGTTATTGCTGACTAGTGGCAGGGCTGAGGTGAGGTGTATTCGTTAAGAGCTTGACTATGATATCAATTGTGCTTTCAAATAACTTAGTGCGTGTTATTTGGACCGTGGGAGGAAACCGGAGAGCCCGGGGAAAACCCACGCGAGCACGGGGAGAACAA
>CAIGQQ010004837.1:18912972-18929804 GCA_903798035.1 Danio albolineatus | reverse complement strand
TTATTATTATTATTATTATTATTATTATTATTATTATTATTATTATTGTTATTATTATTATTATCACTCTTAATACTTTAATTGTTTGGTAATGCATTAAATCTAAAACCTATTAATATTATTTGATCAAATATTTCAAATATATGCTGGCCCGAATCAGAGGCATTCTTGCTGTGAGGCAATAGCGCTAGCCACTGGGCCGCCGTGCTGCCCTATAGAGGAAAAAGGAGGAGAGGGGGTGGAAGGGGGGATTCTTCAAGACAAAGATGACTAAGATAAGATGCTTTGTTTATTTATACAAAGTTGGGAATCATCTTGATTGGTGGATCGTGCATTAGCTTGACTCTGGGCCAGCCGTATCAATCATAAGCACGTGGTCCTCTTGAAATTAGTTTATAAATAAACTTCACATTGAGTCACTGTGTCAGTCCAGTTGCTAGAGTTGAAGTTAAGTTTAGATCAGTTCAGTGTGGTTTAATTTTCAGTGCTGAAAGTACAAACACTGAAGAGCAAAAAAAAGTCCCAAACCAAGCAAGCCAGTGGTGAGGAATAAACTTCACCAATTGACGAAAGTGAAGGAAAATAAACTCGAGAGAATCCAGGCTCAGTTGGACATGAACATTTCTCCTCTGGCCAATTAGCACTAATTACAGACATTTATTAATCTGCAAAGAGCATTAACATTATTTTTTTTCAAAAAGCCATGCAGTCATAAAAAACATGCCAGTGCCATGATGTGCCGAGAATCAAGGTGTGAAACTCGGTCTTTTAACACATGCAATATCAACAAATAAACATTCATAAAAGATCAAGGACAGCTCACTCACATAATCCCATGTCGCATGTTGTCACTAAAGTGTTTCCACACACTTTCTTCCTGCTTTTCAGGTCTCGTTCCTCCTGCTCAGATGAGTAAGATGTGATTATTTTCTCAAAGTCAAAGCCACTATTCACCAGACACTGGCCAAAAGCTTGACAGGATTGTATGTGCTACGTGCACCTATGCGCTGAGAAATTCCTCTTGGCATTGTATACGTGTGCTGAAAGGTCCTCGTGCCCTTGTTGAGGGTCATGCCCCACCACAAACAATCAATCAATGAGCCCTTGAGCTTGGGGTTATGCAGCCCACACTGCCTGCATGTCTCCTTCAGAGAAATAAGGACGCATTGTTCCCAAACACAGCAGGCCTAAATGTCCTATTCACCTTTTTCTGCATGGACTACTGAGTTTAACATTTTGGGCTGCATTTCCGGTTTGAACAGCTTCCATTCAATGCAACTGAAATAAATCACTTCAAACAACAAGGCTGTGCTGCAAATAATCTATATGCATGTTGAAAATTGTGCTATAGCATAATGAAAAAAGTGTTATGCTTGGTTTTTTAACATGATATCTGTAATATAACAATCCTATCTGTGGCCAAAGCTCTTTTGAGTTGATTCTGTTCATATTATGTTCTCGTTATATTACCCACTGTAGAGTAATAGGTATTTTAACAAGATGTCTGTAATATAACATTCATATCAGTGGCTCTTTTGAGCTGACTTGCTCATATTATGTATTACCTATTGCATTGTAATATTTAAAATGCATCTATAATACTGCTGCAGAAAGACTTTTTGTGAGGTTAGTCATGGTTTGCTGAAGGTAAATTTTGTAATTCAAGTTGTCTTTTAATAAGTGTTGGGTGCAATTAGTTACAAAGTAGCTACAGTAATTGCTGTGATTTACTTTCTGATGAAAAAGTTAAAGGGATTACTTTTCATTTTTAGGTAATTTAATTAAAGTTACTTATAATATAATTATCTTAAACACTGTACATAATTTTAACAGTATATAAATGTATAAAGAGAAGCAGATTAATATCGATTTAGTCTCGCCAACTAAAGAAAAACGTTCGTAATGTTTATCAAGACAACTGCATATGCTTAGGAAAATGTATGTTTGAGTGTGTGTGTTATTCAAATAATTAGCATAATAACTTTGTAGTACTTTTCATTCTTTATTCAATCAACTAAAGAAGATTTTATTTGTCTGGCAATTGTACTTAAGAAACAATGAAATGTTTTAGAAATGTATGTCAGCATATGGCATTTATGAAATAGAGTGTCATTCATTTTAAATGTTTTGTTTTTAATACAAGTATTGTTTCATATTTAAGTCTTATTTAAAAAAAATAAAAAAATAAAAGATACTGTTTGACTCTTGAATGAATTAAGAATTAAATTTCTATTTTTTATGCATTGAGAATTATGTGAAAGTATTGAGTCAAGTACAATTTACCTTGATTTTCTTTTTACTCACTCACTCACTCACTCACTCACTCAGGCCCCATTTACACTAGTTTTGCTACGGTTACGCCATCCATCCACACTACGCTGGAGTTTTCGAGGTGCGAAAACGGAGCGTTTTGGAAACGCTGAAGAGGCCATTTTCATTCTAAAACGCTGCTGCTCCGTCTCAGTGTGGATGTGGGAAAACGGATACCTTTGAAAACGGAGGCGTGGCTGCTGACATTCGCTACGTGATTGGGGCTTTGGGTCATTGCGTATCCTTTCCATATTCGTCAAGCGCACATGGCTATAACGTCACCGGCAGACAGCAGACCAGCCTTCACTGTAAACACTGTATTTTCGATAGCCATGGATGTTTTATATTCATTTGGTAACAAGTAACAACTCAACTTCGTCGTCTGTCCTCAATAAGACCTCTCTTGCTTTCTTTACCATCGCGTTCATTGTTCAACCAGCGTTTGTTGACTAACAATAACCAAATGCCGAGCGAGACACGTGCTTCCTGTTTATACTTGAACGGGCATGCCCAGAGTGCGCGAATGGTGCGCGAATGGTCACATGATATACATTTCTGGTGGAAGGAGATCTATTGAGAGACGCTAGTGTGGACGCGGATCGTTTTCATGCTAAAACGCCGTTTTAAAACTAAAACGCACTAGTGTAAACGGGGCCTCAGTGTATACAGTGTATAGGAAACACCTATACACTCTCTCATTCACACACAGATTTACAAACTGCATGCCTTTATAATGTGGAGGAAGTTACTTTTCAGACAATATGCAGTAACTCATTCATTTTCTTTTTGGCGTAGTCCCTTTATTAATCTGGGGTCGCCACAGTGGAATGAACCGCCAAATTTTCCAGCACATGTTTTATGCAGGGGATGTCCTTCCAGCTGCAACCTATCACTGGGAAACATCCATACACACTCATTCACACTCATACACTACAGACAATTTAGCTCACCCAATTCACCTCTACCGCATGTCTTTGGAAACCGCACCCCGAGGAAACCCACATGAACATGAGGAGAACATGCAAACTCCAGACAGAATTGCCAACTGACCTAGCTGAGACTCAAACCAGCGACCTTCTAGCTGTGAGGCGATTGTGCAGTAATTAGAAAAGTGATTTAACAGTAATCTTAATTTTGTAGTTAGCAATACACTGTCTTTTTGAAGTAACTTACCCAATGCTGCTTGTAATCTTGGACCGATAAACTATGAGGAAATTCAATCTATTTCACTGATTGTTTATCGTTTAAAGGAAGTTACTCCCATAATTCATACAAAGCCTCCTTGGGTGAAGGAAACTGGTGGATTGAACTTCTGCATCACACTAGCAGCGGTCAGTGCTTCATGCGTTACAGCACACCAGGGCTTGATGTTGCAGTACACACTAGTGGTTTAATGTTTTAGTGCTTGCTTGAGGTCTAATGTTTCAGAGTTCATTAAAGCTGTAATATTTTAGTACCTACTAGAGGTCTGATGTTTTATTGCTCAGCCGTCGTCTAATGCTCTGGCGTTTTAGTACTCATCATAGTCTGGAGTTTTAGTGGTCACTAGCGGTCTAGCACTTTAGCACTCGCTAATGGTCTGATGGTTTAGCATTCAGCGAAAGGTTCAAATCAACTGAAAAACAGCCAGACTATAGTCTCAAGGATGCTTTTTAGACAAGGTTTAGCATAATAAATTGTAATTATGTTAACTTTTTTCTGCACAATTTCCATTATTGCAAAACGATTACGGCAAGAAAAATTAGAACAAAGGAGAGTAAAATCCAATATGTCACTGAGTGTTTTAAATTGCCATTCATCATGAATTACATTGTGATGGAGGGCTGCACTTTGCGAAATGTCAAGCATGGCAAAAGCAGGTGGGAGCTGACTGTGATTAATCAGTTTTAAACAAAGCAGCTTTCGTCATTGACCCTAAAGCAGAGAGAATTATAGGCTTTTAGGCTGTTTTCACACTCGGTTTGATTGTTTGATCCGAACTCTAATTCAGTTTCACCCCCACAGGTCACTCAGAACAAATGTAATATTTGGATTCAATCCATGCTACATTTGCATCAAAGAGCACTAGCGTGGCCAAGCAACAAGTCACTATACAGTAGTTGGCCAATGCATCTTAAATATTGCATTGATTTTAATGTGGCTGAACAAAGCATCTCTGATCTCTTTAATAATAAATACAGCATACGCTCTGTTAATTTTCTGGGATCAGTTCAACGTACATTATAGGCATACGGAAATCATTTATTCATTCATTTACTTTTTGGCTTAATCCCTTTATTAATCAAGGGTCGCAACAGCGGAATGAACCACCAACTTATCCAGCATATAATTTACACAGCGGATGCGCTTCCATCACTGGGAAACACCCATGCACTCTCATTCACACACATACACTGCACTATGTGTTTTACATATATAGCTATTGTCTCAATTATTCATTCATTCATTTTCTTTCGGCTTAGTCCCTTTATTAATCCGGGGTCGCCACAGCGGAATGAACTGCCAACTTATCCAGCATTTGTTTCACGTAGCGAATGCCCTTCCAGCTGTAACCCATTTCTGGGAAACATCCATACACACTAATACACTACGGACAATTTTAGCCAACCCAATTCACCTGTACCACATGTCTTTGGACTTGTGAGGGAAACCGGAGCACCCGGAGTAAACCCACACAATCACGGGGAGAACACAAACTCCACACAGAAATGCCAACTGACCCAGCCGAGGCTCGAACCAGCGATCTTCTTGCTGTGAGGCGAACGTGCTACTCACTATGCCACCGTGGCGCCTTGTCTCAATTAATCCCACCAAACTAAATCCTGTTTTATTTTAATTTAGGACTTTGCAAATCAGCAGTATTAAAAGGAAATGAAAAATCTGTCATCGTTTACTCATTGCCATATCAAAATCTTCTGTTGTCATTTACTCACCGTTAAAAATAACATATTTTGTTACATAAAGTCCACACAGTGAAACGCAAGGATTCCACTGCTTTCTGGTGCTAGTTTACTTGCATTAAATGGACAAAAGGGGCTTGAACAGTTAAAACATTTACAATTATGATAAAATTATTAGAAAAAGGTTTTGCCATGCTTTCAGACATGTTATATTGTTATAATTTTTGAACAACACAGGCTTTCGATGTTGTGATATCATAGATTTAAAGGCATTATATGTAAAAATAAATTCATTTAAATATTTAAAAAGCACTAGAACTGTGTTATACTGTATATTTTGCTTACTTGTGTACTTACAGTATCCTAAATGTTTTGAGGAATGTTCAAATCTAGAGAAATTAGCAATTTTAAGAAGTCTTGTTTTGTATGGATGGCTTTCAGCTATACCCGACTCCATATTACAACAATTATAAGTTTTGAATACTTTAGCTCATCCATGAACATGATTTCTGCAGGAGTCTCGTAGGATGTAACACCCATGATACCACACTCAGTCACATTGTCATCAAACTGCACCTTTGGTTGTTGTAATTATGTGCCCTCTAACAGCAGCAAAAATGACATACTGTACTTTTAAGGAATCAGTATTTGTCAGTATCAGTATAATACTATATCAATTTCAGTATCAATATATATCTGTATATTTGCAATATAACAGCAAGTACATGAACAGAACAGCATGTGCATTAATCTGCTGGTTCCATTGCCAAAGAAGTAAATATATAATAAATAAATTAAAACACAAGCTGCCCAGCCAAAAAGCAATTTCTGCAGAGGCAAACAGCAATTAATACCATCATAAATTATATGTCATCAACAATGGTTCACTTCAACAAATTACATCTGATTGCTTTCACACCAATTACAGACTATATTGGAGTTCAACACTCTGCACCAACGGCAGTGTGAAAATGCCCTGGAGAACAAACAAATAAACACACAGTCACGCAATCCCATTGAATGAAAGGAACACATACGCTTGTGCTGCTGGAAATTGTAGTGCAGTACTCATAATGAGGAGAGAATGTAATGTAGATCCAGATGTGCTCATTATGACTGCCAACTATACTCATCATAAGAAGTAGAGAGATGGAATATTGTAAACAAATGAGGACGCTGATAGCGTGCATCCAAAGAGTTCTTCACATGGACAGTCAGTTCCAGAAGTGCATCTTGTGAACAGGCCGTTCGGTGTGTTGTGAATCTATGTTGTGTTTGTTTTTAAGCTCAAAACATGGCTCTTCTCTGAAAGGCCGGCCTGGCACTGAATCTATCTGGCTACGTTCCACCGGCAACATAATCAACATGCTTTTATCTTTAAGCCACTCGTTTCGATGGATGACTCTCCAAATCTTACTCGTCAAATTAAACCCTTTGAAAATTTATTTAGACTATAAAATTAGCAACATAAAAGAGATAGTCCACACAGAAATGAGTCATTTACTCGTGCATTCCATTCTGCTGCTGAACATGAAAAAGATATTTTGAAAAAAGGTAACCTACTGGATTCTGATGCCAATTGCTTTCCACAGTGGCATGAGAGTAAAAAAAAATTAATTATTGGAACTCAGTAGGGTCCTGGAACTGATCTCAAATTCTTCAAAATATCTTCACTTGTATTCTGCAGAAGAAAGAAACTCGTGTAACTTGAGAGTAAATGAACATTTGTATATTTAAAAAAAGCATTATTTTAGGTAAACTATCCCTATCCGTACAGTATATACCTAAAATGGAAATCAGTCATCATTTACTCAATGTCAAGTTGATTCAGTGCTCTAAGGTGTTATTTCTTTTACATGAGTTACTTTTTGAATGTTCCAATTGTAGGGATGAAAATTATTATATGCATTTGTTTATATGGCAGAACATGTGTTTTTCCCCAAAGAGGGCTCACACAAACTCCTGATAAAATCAGGAACTGCTTTGTGGACTGTGGGGGTTTGATGATGTAGTCACGTGTCGATTGGTCAGTTTGAATGTCTCAGCATTTAGGCTTTGGTCACATGGTCAAGGAAGGTACAAAGGAGGTGATAAGCTTGGGTCTGGTCTCTTTCTTCTCTGGCTCTGGCCTTCTCTGGGCTCCTGCTCTGACTCTCTATCTCTCTCCCTCCCCCCCTCTCTCTCCCTCTCTCTCTCTCTCAGGTAACTTTCATTTACATTTAAGCTAGGTACAATTATTATCATATGTTTTTATCATTTCATGTTTTATTGTTTCATACAGTTATTTGTAACTAATTCAGTTGTAACCATAGAGAATTATTGTCATTAAATCATCTCATTTTCAAGTATTTGTCAATTAATTTTGATTTAACATCAACATTTAATGGCTCCATATTGCAATACAATATAATCACATAATAGCAACGCTCTCCCACATTTAAAGCTATTAATACTGCCCTTATTTCCGCTTTTGGTATAAGTTTGCAGAAGGATGGTTTTGACTAGAATGTACAGTTTTTTACCATCATACTGATAACTTTTAGTCATTTGGCAGAACTACAGTTCAGAACCGCTGTAGTTAAAAAAACCAGCCTTACACTTTCATGATCCCGTTTTACATAATTACATAATTTACATAGTCTGCATTTCCTCTGCAGTTTCATGTAATTTCAAATATTTCATTTTTTATTTGTTGACTTTAACTGCAGTTTGGCACTTTCACTTACATTTCATGCATGTCCCTGTGACAAACGAGATATTGGATGCAACTATGAACTGCTGGAAGAGTGTAGTTTTAATGGAAGTTCATACCGCATACAGAATGGAAGAAAAAAACCTCAGCATTTCACAATGCATGTGACTGTGGTCCTTCTCTGACTCGGTAGGTGCAAAGAGTGTCAAACAGCCGTGTCAAGTTGATTCAGTGCTCTAAGGTTTTATTTCTTTACTGAAACAAACAAAGATGCTTAGTAAAAAAAGATAATGCCTATCTACAGTAATATTATGTCCATGTAATAAAAATACATTCAATGTAGTCAAATGCATTATGGAACCCACTGATTTTCATTGCATATGCCTCTCAGCCTTGTGCAAGTGCAAGTGGTCTCAGCTTTAAATGCTGTGGAAAATTTTCTTCAAAATTTTTTTTACAATTTTCTCAGGCTCCTTTATGTTCTCTTTCAGTTATTTCACTTTAAAGGAAATGAAAGGAACCTATTCATCGCCATCAAATTTAAATTACTGAACCTACATATAGGATTCTGAGAAAATTTTTAGATGGCACTTAGACGCTTTTGCGTCTGAACTCTTCAAGTATCAAGGCATAATCAAATCCAATGATCATGTCCTCTCTACTGAGATACCTTCATCTGATCAATTTTTGAAGGCAGCAAATGTATCCTTCACTGTCTACGATATCTCACAATCTTGTTTGCTCAGTGGCAGCTGAGCTAAAAAAAATTAAAATGTAAAGATTATGTCTTAAAATTATCATTTGATGGTCATTGAGTGTGTTTTGATGCAATTCTTAGAGAGAAAACAAATAATTATGTAGAAATGATATACAGTATTTAGTTACAGTATATATATCAACCATTTCATTCTACATTATATTGTCGATTATTTATCTGTATGCTTCAGAAATCAGTTTCATGACAGGCAAACGTTGTCTGTCGGATAGGACAGTAAGGCAAAGCAGATGCAGCCCCTGTCTTTGTTGTTTTTCTCTTTCGGAACAACATAAGGGTGAATAAATGATGACAGAATTTTCATTTATCCCCTAAACGGTCCCTTTAAAGCTGTTAGCACAATGCATGCTGCTTAAAATTAGAGCTGACAAACATGCAGTTATGTAGACCGTTTGCTTCCTCATAACAACTCACTCATGTATACGCTAGCCAGTGCATGCACACCTGAGATGGCAAGATAGTGGGTAGAAAGAACCATATGTGTTGTGACACCCTGTCGCCTCTGCCTGCCTGAAAGCAGAAGATAAGTGCAGAAAAATTATGGCGGGAGCTGGCGGAGAGTTGGCGGAATGGAGGGAGAGAAAGTGAGAGAGACAACAGTGGCGAAAGCCATGAAGACACAGACAGATCAACAGATAGAGTGCAGCGTGCCACCTGTGTAATGCTTGGCAGCTGAGAGATGTATTGTGCTGCTCTCTTTATTTGTTTCCTGAGTTATCTGGAGATCGGAATTTGGAGGTTCAATCTCGCTGATAATAAAGGGAGGTAATGAGGACTCCAGCACAGACAGCTGCAGTAGAGCAACATGGGAGCAGCCTCCTTAATACTGTCAGACACACGCTGAGAATAGTAGCATGCGTAGTCTACTTTCAGCCACTGGTGCTCAGCTGACTACTGAACTGCTGGTTTACATTCATTTGCTGCATTCTGAAACTTTCACTTTTAAAATGATGGTTCCAAAAGAATATTGATGGCACAGAAAAGCTATTTTGGATTACCCCCCTAAAAACCTAGAGTAAACAATTCTTAAAGTGATAGTTAATCCAAGGCTGAACATTTACTCACTATTTAATCACCCTCAAGTGGTGAACGTCTAATCCTTTACATGTTTCCTTTTTCTGTCAACCAAAAAAGAACATATTTTGACAAAAAAATATATATTTTTAAAATCATTGACTTCCATAGTAGGAAAAACAAGTACTATGGAAGTCAATGGTTACAGGTTTCCAACATTTTTCTAAATAACTTAATATGTGTTTAACAAAAAAAAAAGGAAACAAACAGGTTTTGTAACACAAGTTTGAGTAGATAATAATTAGGTTTACATGGACATCGGTAATCGAATTATTCGCCTTAATCTAATTAAAACAATAGTATGATTAAAGTGTTTATATGAGTTGCTTTTTGAATGTTCCTTTCATGATTTACCTAATTCAACTAACATCATTGCGTCACCTCGCTGTCCGCATTTTCTCCACAGTTTCATGTAATTTCAGCAATTTCATTTTTAATTTGTTGACTTTAACAGCAGTTTGGCACTTTCACTTTCATTCGGGAACATTTCATGCACGCCCCGTGACAAAAGAGATATTGGATGCAACTATGAACTGCTGGATGAGTGTAGTTTTTTTTTAGGGGTTTTAACCTTTATTGATAGGACAATGGAGATTGACAGATAGGAAAGTGTGGGGAGCAGAGATAGGGGAAGGATCAGCAAAGGACCTCGGGCCGGGAATCGAACTTGGGTCGCCACGAACACCTCGGTGCTATGTGTCAACACACTAACCACTAGGCTATATGCACCGACGAAGAGTGTAGTTTTAATGGTTCATACCGCATGCAGAATGGAAGAAAAAAACCTCAGCATTTGATGATGCGTGTGTCTGTGGTCCTTCTTTGAATCGGTAGGTGCAAAGAGTGTCAAACAGCTGTGTGTGTGTGCTATCCTTTTGCAAAACACGACAAAAAGTCCTACATGACGGTAATAGTTTGATTAAGGTGTTTACATGTCTGTACTGCACTTCAATAATGCAACTAAATCGGCATACTCCATATGTCTTAATTCGATTTCTCTTTAGTTCGATTATGACCTTAATCTGATTAAATTAATTTTAAAAAATCACAATACATGGTAGACACTTAATCAGATAGTATTGCCTTAATCGCATTAAAATCGAATTATTGGTGTCTATGTAAACGTATTGACTGACGGAATTTTAAGTGTTGGGTGAACTTTACCTTTAAAAGGAAAGTTCGCCCAAATTTGAAAATTGCCCCATGATTTACACACTCTCAAGCCATCCTGAGTGTATATGACTTTCTTCTTTTATATGAATACTATCAGGGATGTATGAAAATGATCCTGGCTCTTCCTAGGTTTAAAATGGCAGTGAATGTCATTCAAGATAATGAAGCCCAATAAAGTGCATCCATCCATCGTAATAGTGGCCCACATGGCTCAGAGGGGTTAATAGAGGCCTTCTGAAGCAAAGCAATGCATTTATATAAGAAAAATATCCATATTTAAAACTTTATAATCCCCAGTCGCTAGCTCAGAACAGTGGCAGGATTTTTTTCCTGCTGCAAAGAAACAGCAGTTCTAATGCCTATATACTGGAGTTATATCTTTTCAAGAGGCAACAATTTAGGTACTATTACATATTATTTGGCACAAATATGTCCCGTTAAGGAATTAATATGTGCTCTTAAGGTACTGATGTATACCAATAAGCCACCGATATTTATTGTACAAGGTAAACGGCAGGGCTGGGCAATTTGGCCTAAAATCTAAATCTCGATTAATTGAACATTTTAACTCGATTACAATTAATGAATGATTATTTTATTTATTTATTTATTTATTTTTGCCCTCATAGTTCACTGACAATTTTTGTACAGTAAATATGCTCACATATTACAAGAGAGAGATTTTTAAATAAAGGGTGCGTTAGTAGATTTTAAATTCATTGAAAGAAACACACATCATATCTACTATGATTATTAATTGAACATCAGCGTTAAACGACTGAAATTAAAACTCACATTGTGAACAGTTAAAAAAAGAGCAGTCAAAAAAGAACTAGGAAAAGGAATTGAAAAAAATTGACCTGGAAAATTAGATCGATTATAGGTTCTCAATGTCATGTCTCAAACATGTACCATGAAAGGGTACTTATCTAGTACTTCCCTTTAATTTTAAAGTGTGTCAAACTGTAGTGGACAACTATACAGCTATAATAAAAAGAGCCAGGATTGTTTGAGCAATCTGTCCTCTTTATGATTGCACATTGTAACATCATGTTCTGTTTTTAGTTGATTTAGATGTTTTGTTCTATGTATATCCACACAATATTATGCTTTAACTAAATTACAGACTGTGCTCCACTTGTTTGTTGTGCACTAAAATTCAGATGGCAACAAGTACACTTACTCCAATGAACTGAAAATGTATTTTAATCAAGGCAAACATATTGTCAGCATAGCCTTAAGAAGCTTTCTCCACCCTTCTCAGTAGCTCTCATAATTAAAAAAGTAGACGATACAGAAATGTATTTAATTTACTACATTTAGCTATTAAAGACTTCATGAGTTGACTCTGAAACCCATATAAACACAATGGATCTTGTTGTCTGATATGAGTCACTGGCTCTTGAAATCTGAATGCATTACTTTGCCTCATGCTGTAACTGATGCTACTCTCTTTCCTTAGTCTTGAAAGCGGAGTCCTTGTGCTGAGTTCAGATTGGTCTTCAGGCTACAGGCTAATTATTGGTGCTATTAGATCTGTACATGCTTTCTACTGGGACCAGGCATTAGCGAGACTAAGAGTCTCCCATCGCTTTAACGCTGGACCCGGTCCAGCCCTTCTACCCCTCTGACCGGAGGCTTTGCTCCACTTCTACTTCTATATTTAGTCGCTGCTTAAACAGCAAGACTCTGTAGCCAGGTCTCAGTGATATGGGCCAATATGTTGAACGAAATCCCTGAGTATGTTGTAATTATGTTTGCCGGACAACTTCTGAACCCTATGTGTGGTCTCATGCATGATTTTGATGATGTTGTTGAATTCCTGTAGACGGCACAGCTGGACTCACATCTCATGTCCCAGCTAAGTGAGATAAATGGCAAGGTATTCCTGACTAACTGGGAGCGCCGCTAAAAGGCCTCCCACGTGCCGTACACTATGTAATGATCATACATCAACTCTCGCCCCCACACAAGTACGCTCACTCGGCGCACTCACCGGTGTGTGAAGGCTCTTGGAGTGTAAAGTTCTTTTAAGGGAGCCCTAGGGAGACAGGTTCATCCAGAGAAGAGATCGCTTCTCCCATCATCCCCAGACGCTAATGGACTTGTTGTGTGATGGGGCGAGTGGGGCCCTTGGAAGTTTCCTAGAAATATCTTTTCCAGGATCTGAAGACATCAAAGACACCCAGAGCTGTACTGGTCTGTCTGTGAAAGGTTAATGCTGTTGATAGTAAGAGGAAGGGTAAGACAGATCATTGGATGGGGAATAGCAACGCTAGGAGGACTGAACAAAGTACAAGACCAAGGTATGGCAAGATAAGGTCATGTCCACTATAAATCAGGCAAGACTCCCTGGAAAAACATGCCTGTGCCAACATTTTGGCAAAATGATATTGCATTGCTTTGTTCACATTTTGCAACAGTTTCAGTAAGTTGCACCCAAGCACATGTGATTGTATCAGAAAATGGTATTCCACTGGTTGTTGTATGTACTGTATTGTGTCAGTAAATTGTCTGGTGAATAGCACAAACAGAATACTCTATTGCATTTGAAAACAATGTACAGTCTAGACTGAACACAAACAATAGTTTTTTCAAAAAAAATTCTATTAGAGGCCAGCTAGTACGAAGTGTACAAGTAAATATCTCTCTCCTGGCCTCCAGGGGCACAGTAGAGAGTGGTGCAAGGACCTGCGGTCTTTAGTGTATTTGTAAGCAGGCTTGCCTCTCGTGTCAAAAATGCTGATTCAGATCCCACTTGCAGATGTGTGGAAATAACCTGAGGGGATACATTGGTGCCGTGACTTAGATGAGAATGTGGTTTAGGGGGGTGAGTGTAATGACGGCAGGTTGTTGTGCAGGTAAACCACATTATGCTACGGTTCAGTTTAGTACAATATGGTACACGATTAATTTCATTGTGAAAGGTACCAAAGTAGCAAACTGTATCATGCAACCTTTTTTGGTACCCTTTCATCCTTTTAGGGTGGAGCTAGACTCACTGCAAAATGCCAGTTGGTTTACAGAGAAATACCACTTGTGCATGCTGCATAGGGAACATCATCACAGAAAGCTGTTTTTAAATACACAGCTGAAGCATGGCACTTGAATAATACAACGCCATGGTCAACCTCAACAATGGTCAACCTGGGAGAAGTTTCCTGGTTATCATCAGTAAAGAAAGAGTGTAAATGGAACTTGATGGTGTGATGAAAAAACAAATATTACAAACAGCCACATGTCTAGAAGCAAGACCAGAATCTGCTGTATGTCCACCATTGTTGTTTAAAGTGTTCTTCTTTACTTAAGAATGATGGTGATTGCTACATTCCCGCATACACCACGCTTATTAAGTAAGAGTACTTTTAGTAGTGAAAACGCAAGGCTGATCAGGGTTACTCATCATACTCAATCAATACTGAAATGGACCATTAGAGATTGCAGGCTTTAGCATTCTTGTTAGTGCATCTGCCTCAGGCACGATATCGAGTTTGTATTAGAGTGACCAGATGTCCGTGTTTTCCATGGACAGTCCTAATTTTTGTTGTCTTGTTTCAGAGTGCAGCTGTTTTATTTAAAAAAATTATCAAATGCATTGTTTCCTATTTGTTTCTAAATTCAAAGACACTAATTGAAATTTCATTGCTATTTTGACCACTGCAATAGAAAATCTCCCCAGTTTGAAATTTCAGAAATCTGGTCACCATAATTTGTGTGTGTGTATATATATGTTTTATTTATTTAATAAACAATATGGTAATACCAAATCATATCACTATACAATAGTTTGATGTGAGCACATCTTAAATACAGCAGAAAACAATGTCAAGTTCTGCCAGTTAAGTAAATAATCCAATTTGTTTTAAACGCCATGCTTTATGTTTAGGATTTTTAATTAACTTGTGAGAATATAGTTTACACCTATAATTTGCAGTGGCCTGCCCCTGTCAGCTGCTGACAGCTAGGCTGATAATGTTTTTGCGATGTGATGTTTTCCTCAGTTTGAAACCTACATTTCACAGGTATATTCTCCATCTGTAATGGTTAGAAAGGCATGAAAATATTTCCATTTTGCTGTCAGAGGTGCGAAAGCCTTCTGCATGTGGGTTTCCACGAAACTTCATAAACTTCCAAAAATATGTGTTGCTGTGTGCATGTGTGTCAAACAGGGAGAATGCAATAAAAAAGAGCAATACATCTTGCTAAAATATACATGTACGTAGCTTAAAAGTATCAAATACTAAATGTGTAATATACTAAATATTCATTCATTCATTTATTTTCTTTTCGGCTTAGTCCCTTTATTAATCTGGGGTCGCCACAGCGGAATGAACCGCCAACTTATCCAGCACGTTTCACGCAGCAGATGCCCTTCCAGCTGCAACCCATCTCTGGGAAACATCCATACACACTCATACACTATGGACAATTTAGCTCACCCAATTCACCTGTACCGCATGTCTTTGGACTTACGGGGGAAACCGGAGCACCTGGAGGAAACCCAAGCAAGCACGGGGTAAATATGCAAACTCCACACAGAAATGCCAACTGACCCAGCCGAGGCTCGAACCAGCAACCTTGCTGTGAGGCGATCGTGCTACCCACTACGCCACCATGGCGCCCTGTGCTATATTCAGATTTTAAACAAAGTGGTCTGCTATTTGTATTATTTATATGAGCATTGTAATGTGGTATAGTAATTAGGAAATATAGTTTGGCAAATTTAACTTTTGTTTTTGGGGTCAAAATGTTGTTATGTTTACCTTTTTTTTGCATTGCCTACATACAGTAGTTACATTAGCTATATTTGTTTTTATAGTTTTAATAAGAACATTGTTTCAATGGACAAGACTGGGCAGGAGTTAAAGGTTAAGTAAAAGCATAAAAAGTAAAAAGTAAAAACTAAAATTCATCAAAATATAAAAATGTAGAAAATACTGAGATATTGCATCTCAGCATAGACAAACAAATGCAGACATATAGTGTAGCTGTTTGGCCATATCACCACCAGTTCTGTGTCGTAGCTAAATGTAAACATAAACATGTATTTCCAGTGAGCCTGTGTTGCTTTAATTGTACTTACACAACACTGTCAGGATGTTCAGGCCCAGATAAGCTCTCTGGTTTTCCATTAGATACAGTGGTTAGAGTGGGAAAACTGGAGCGACAGGGAGAGTCAGGCACACTGACAGAGACCTGAATTGGAAAAGAAGCGTATCAGAGAGGCAATCACAGAGGGACAGTGAGCGTTTGAATTGTCTATTTGAAATTTCATTCGCTGGAAATGGGATGATGGAGCAAAAATAGGGACAGAAAAGGAAAGACACTTATAGAAGTGGAGTGATGCAGCAGTTGAGCTCGGAGTTTTGTCTTCTTTAGGCTGCCTGGCTGTTTAGCATTTAGCATTAGCATCTAAATCAGCCCCACAGCACTATGCAAACTTGCCACATATGGCTGCCAACACCCCTTGTAGCCCCTATAATTAAGGGATAATAAGTTTGCATAAAAAGTCATGCAGCAGCATTCCTTCAAGGGAACGCGGTGTCTAAATGTAAATGTGCACATTTTAAACATGGTTAAATATATTTATGGATTCATCTCAGGTCAGCCAAAACTCACACACAAACTCAGAGGCGCTGAGCAAAAGGGCTTCTGAGTGCAGTATTTTTGCAGCTTTAAGCAATTCCCAGTTCTCTGTCATGCTTAAATACTTTTTCCATGTACCTCGTCCCTCATCCTCCAGGCGCTTCCAGCAGAAGGACAACATAAAATGACAGAACATTCAGATCCGGTGTGCTATTTTAGACCCCTAAT
The DNA here is from genome assembly GCA_903798035.1 of Danio albolineatus. Taxonomy (NCBI): domain Eukaryota; kingdom Metazoa; phylum Chordata; class Actinopteri; order Cypriniformes; family Danionidae; genus Danio; species Danio albolineatus. Next base: position 18,913,066 of record CAIGQQ010004837.1, on the reverse strand, counting down.
CCAAAGTGTTAGTGTGCTGTAATACACAGTTCTCTGCCCAAAGTTACTGTGTGTGTGTGTGTGTGTGTGTGTGTGTGTGTGTGTGTGTGTGTGT
>CAIGQQ010004837.1:18888968-18905039 GCA_903798035.1 Danio albolineatus | reverse complement strand
ATTATTATTATTATTATTATTATTATTATTATTATTATTATTATTAAGTACAAAAAATAAATCTAATGGTCATGTTTATTTTCAGTCGTTAATGATAATGATAATATAGGCACAGTGTTTACAATTTGAATTGACCTATATTAAATGTATTTTTTTTAATTGATGAATGAAAAATATGTTGTTACCTTAAAACATTATTTGAATTTAGGCACAAACTTAGACAATGACTGTAACAATATAGAAGTTCAAAAAGATCTTTCCAAATGACAAAAAGAAGTCCACAAAATAACCATAACAATACCGGTTTTGAGGAACAATATTGTTATTATCACATTTACACTATTGACTTTTACAGCTGATGAACAATTGGAAAGCCAAACAGAGACTTACTTTATAAAGCTTGAGCAATTAAAATAGTAGACGGCAAAACTTGTGGACAAAATCTGGTGTGGACAGTAATATACAGTAGTTATCTTTACCTTCACTGCTAGACATTCTGTTGTATTTTTGCCCTATTACAGTAACTTACCTGTGAATGTGTTTTACAGTAGCAGGGCACTATACCACAATTTAATTTAATAGTAAAATACTTTTGTATTTTTATGGTAAAATGCTCTTTACCAAGTTTAAATTTTTGACGATTTTTACAGTATACTCACAGTAATTTATTTACATTTTTGGTATTTACTAAATTATTTTTACTTTATTAGTAGTATTTTCATTTTCAATCAATTCCAAACAAGTGATCATTTATGTCATTAACTCATTTTTGTCTTCAACTACAGTTTAAGTACTTGATTACAGTAGAATACCGCAAATTCCTAATATTCAGTAAATTACTGTAAATTACCAACAATGCAGTGCGTATTACAGTCATATGCAGTGCATATTACATTAGTGAACTGCAAAGAATGTATACTGGGCATTTTTGCAGTAAAAAACTGTAAAATTGCGGCGAACAGTGCTTATAGTTATATCTCTTGGTATGAATAAGCTACTGTATTACTCCAGATGATTATTAAAAGTTAAAATATCATTTCCCTCATTACCTCTTTTTCTGAGAAACGGAGGATATCTCTGTTAAATGTATTTAATTACCAAACTATAATATAAACATAACCCCGCCAAAGCTATTATTTTATTACCTGCTACCTAAACGATCCTTTGAGCTATAATTGGGAACAATTTAAGATCTATTTTCTGATTTTGAAGCATGCTCCGCTTCGTCTCACCAAGTTTAAGGTCAGTTAGCACATACTGTTTTTATTCTGGATGCAATAATAAAATCACCGCCGCTTTCTGTAAAAGGATGAGATCTATTATTGAGGTCTCGCTCCTCTGATCTCTAATTCCATCCAGGGCCAACGCACCCTGTCGTGGCAGCCAGTCGCGAGGAAATTTAATCACAGGAATCAGTAGCAGCTGGATTATTTTGGAGCATAGTAACAGTATCATGCCTGGATGATGAGTTTTCCGGGAGGTCCATAATGTGGAAAATGTGGGGCATTTATATTGCATGAGTGGCACTGTAGATTGCAATATATATATGTGTGTGTGTGATGCAGACTGCTGTTGCCCTAATATTTCATAATAATATCTAATAACCATGCTTAATGATAAATAGAGCCTATTATGGTGAGCTATATAGTTTCTTTCAACAATAAATATTGTCCAGATTGAGTAAACCATTACTGTACAGTATATAAGTTTGGTGTGTGTTTGTATAGACCAGTGTTTCCCAACCCTGTTCCTGGAGGCACACCGACATTACATATTTTGCCTTATATGTCTGCCTTAATGTATATGACCCATTCATTTCAGGTTTTAGAGTCTCTAAATGTTCTGATGAGTTGATTTAGGTGTGTTTAATAAGGAAGAGGTTGAAAATGTGTACTATCGGTGTGCCTTTAGGAACAGGGTTGGGAAACACTGCTATAGACACAGTATATGTTTTTTTTTCTACATAGAAAGCAATATTTTTAACACTGAAAGCTTCATGCAAAGTATCTATTAGCATTAAATGTGGGGTAATTGAGAAATTTAGCCAATTTTTCTACTTACATGAACATGTAACATGACACACATTATATTGAATCTATTGCCAGAGGTTGAACATTGCATTCCTAATATCGGCAATTAGAATACAAACAGCTTCCAAATGATCCTACAGTTCTGAGTAATTAAACATTACATTGTAATTTCTCTAATGAGAGCTGGCTGATTGAATTCAGATTTGTGATCTATTAAAAGACAAGACAGCACAGGCGGTTCTGTCAACTCAACTCAGCAAGGAATAAAGCCGAGTGAAGAATATGTTTGTATAATGGATTCGAACGTGTGTTTTAGTAGATCAAATAAATGTCTCATGTTGTTTTAAAGCCATAAGAAATTTGTTTAAAACACAAATGAAGATATTGTAATAAACTCTGTGGAAAACCATGGAAATTGTTCAGCACAAAACTCTCAAGCTTCAAAACGTCCAAAATAGAAATCCAAAAATACATTTGAATGATTTTGAGCAGCTTCAGTCAAGTCTTCTGAGGAGACATAATTGCTTTATATGTGGAACATTAATTTAGAAGCTTTAATTCAGGCTTTTATTCACATTGACCAAATTGGACAAACTCAAAAATGTTTGCTTAATGTGAGAATCAATGAGTTTCATTCTTTAAAGAAAGTATTATTCAGCTTGTGTTTACTTGTATTATAGTATATGATTATATTGAGGTAACATTTGAACAAAAGTAAATTTTAAATAAAGTTATGCACCCACTTATCTTTGTTCTCATTGTCCCTTGTTATAAGCTAAACAACTGACTCTGATAGTCATTATTTTTATTTGACCCCATTTACTTTTTTATACAACTTTGTTATAAACTCAGAACATTCAGATATAATATCACAATTGTAAGAAAATAATGTATTTTTCATATTAGAATTGGATTTTGAAACTTGACCCTTGAAACAAAGTATGAAGGGAAAGGGCTTCAAAATTTACCCCTAAGAAATGGTACAGCACTACAACACCTGCACATGTCATCATCACAATCTCTTGCTTCATATGCAATCGACGATCACGACTGTTGTAGTTATTCCAGTTGTGTTATTTTTTGGCATTTATCTTCAGGAAAACACCGAAGACAAGGATATCATGTTATGTTATCATAACAATATAATATGGCAATAAGATCATAACTGTACTGTGCATTCACTCCGTGCATTTACTCCGTGCATTTACTCACACAAAAACAACATTAACATTATACCAGATACTGTAAAAAGCTAATTCCCAACCTCTAAACTTTTCTGACAGGGTATTTGAGTGTGATCGTGTGACAGAATGTTGTAAGACTGCTATACAGGAGTTATTATTATGGATTATAGAAATTTTGCAGTTTTTATTTTTGCATTTTTTTTTTAACTTTTTTTAACCATGATGGTAAAACACAAATGCGGTTATGAATGTATTAAAACATATCCTTGTTTGTTTTTTATTTTAATTTTCGTGTCTTTTGCTTTCGAATGTGTATCAACCCTTCGAGGGATATCAACCCTTCCCCTTAGCCCTAGCCAAAGAGAAGTGGGACACCCCAACCCCTTCATGTGTACACGCAAAAAGAAGGGCAAGGGGAAGGGGAAGAGCTTAGGGGTAGAATTCGGATTGGGCCTTTATATCGCACAATTCTGAAATCAGAATTGCTAGTATACTCTCAGAAAGAAAGACACAGGAGCTGTCACTGGGGCAGTACTGTACCTTTTCAAACGATGCATATTTGTACCTGAAGGGTTCATAATGGTACCTCAAAGGTACTTTTTAGGTACATTTGGGCACTATTATGCACCTTTCAGGTACCATTGTGGACTCTTTGGGTACAAATATGTATGTTTTGAAAAGGTACAGCCCCAGTGACAGCTCTTGTACATTTATTTCTGAGAGTGTAGAAAATAATAATTTTAGGATTATATCTGCTTTTTTTCTCAGGTATTATGAGTATATATCATGCAGTTCTGTCTTAATATTGAGCAAATGTAAGTTTGCATCATGAAAAAATCTATTTTAAAAAGGTTAATTTTTGTTTTACTTTTTTTTTACCTTTACTAGTGTAACTACCTTTTTCTAAAAAAAAAAAAAAAATGAAATGCTGTAAAAAGAAATGCTGCCATTTTGTTGTTGAAATTGTGAGCTTATATCTGGTAATTCAGTTTTGTTTGTTTGTTTTTGTGTAGATTGGTAGTGAAAACAGGCTTCTATAGTTAAAATTCCATGTATAGGCTGCAATTTAAAATCATCATAATGTAATGATGATGATTGTCATAATTATTGTTACTACTACTACTACTACTACTACTACCACTACTACTACTACTACTACTACTACTACTACTATTATTATTATTATTATTATTATTATTATTATTATTATTACTACTACTACAACAACAACTACTACTACTACTACTAATACTACTACTACTACTACTACTACTAATAATAATAATAATAAATGCATTTTTAAAAACTCTTGCGGTTTCAATGAATGGCCAGTCAATCGGTCATATAAAGTCTCTTTAAAGATCTCTTTTTGAATGTTTGGAAGTCTGGGAGTTTGGGTGAACAGAAAGTTCAACTGAAATTGAACTTTCGTTATAATATCTTTATTTTTTTCTGACAATGAACAGAAGTCCTATAAGTTTGGAACGATATGAGGGTGAATAAATTATGAAGGAATTTCATTTTGGGGTGAACTGACCCTTTAATAAAGCATATTGCTGAATTAGTTTCAGGTTCTTAAAATCCGTAATAATGGTGAACTTAAACTCAGAGGGGTCTTAAAGCCTTCGGTGTCTTTGTTGGAAGATCTTTAATGCGCCGTAGAGATTAGCACCCTGGTTAGTTTTAGATGAAAAATACAACCGCAGTAATTATGGCTCATTTGAAACCTTTTCCGCTTTCCCTTTCTGTTCTGACAGTGCTGAATAATTGATCGCTTTCCTCAGTGAAGTGGTGCCATTGAACAGGTACACTGAGGGAAATGGGTCATTGCTACATTCAGAAGGAATAAACGTAAACTCTGCCTCTCACTTTCATGTGCTGTGCTTGAGTGCAGAAAGAGAGAGAGATGGGCAGAGTCATTCACTTTAATTCTGATTTCAATAAATGATGAAATGTTTGAGATTTCGAGTTTAGAAGTTTGGCTGTATTTTTTTTTCCCACTTCCATCTGTGCCTGATGAATCTTTCATCTCTGGCTACAAAAGACTGCCACTTGTTTTGCTAACACTGAGCTGGTGAGACATGGGGATTCTTCCTTTCATAACAGGCCTCAGTCTGAATCTCAAAGCTGCAACAAACCTCTCAAGGTAAGGTCAGGCAGAGAATATTATGTGAGAGATTCTTTGCTTTGCAAATCGAGAGAAACTTTAAAACAGATTTCAAATTCCTCTTCTATACACTTGTATCCTTATGTTCGGTTTGTATTTTTATTTTTAGCTCAAACATTTTAAAAGGATATATTTTATAATCATTTCATAAATAAAATAGACATGTTGCACTGAAAAAGGACAAAAACTATTTAGTTTGTTCACAGTTCTTAAGCAGTTTTTTGGCACATAAATAAAGTCAGTGATTTGCTTTCATTTACAGTTTCGAGGATTTTGTTAAATCAAACAGAAAAATTGGTCACACTTTATTTTGATGGTCCGTTTGTTGAATATAAGTTACAATGCAACTAATTCTCATTAGATTAAAAGTAGACTGTTAGGCTGAGGTTGGGGTTGGGGTTAGGGGTAGGGTTAATGAAAGTTGACATGTACTTGTAAAGTTTCTTATAGTCAGTTAAATGTCTGTTGAATGTCCGTATCAACAGATATTAAGTAGACAGTCTACTAATACTTTAATGGACCATAGAAATAAAGTATTACCGAAAAATTATCCAAAGTACTTGAATAAATCAGTTGTGTGAATGAATTAAAGCAATATTTCACCCCTACAATGAAAACCTTAGTTAGCTTCTTATTTCTGTTAGACATTAAAGAAGATATTTGAAAAATGTTAGAAACAGTCAACGGTTACAGGTTTTTAACATTCTGACAGATCTGAAACAAGAAGAATGACAGAATTTATATTTTTGCTTTTTATTTGGTTACTAAATTTGTATCCACTCTGAATAAATGTGTACCACTAATAAATTAATCTTATTTTTGGAAATTAAATGGTTTAATTAATGATTCAATCACTTAATTATAGAGAAACCTATTGTGTTTGGAATGAATCATAGTTTTGAATGAGCCACCTGATGTATCAGTTAATAATGCACTCTTAAAAATAATCACTTCACGTCATGTACAGACAAAAACAATATACAGTAATCTGTTAATCATTGTATTCTGTGATATAATAAACAATAAACCTATATAGTGATTAGTGTTTAGTATTGAACATTTACCTTATAAAAGCAGATCTACTATAATAAAACTCCAGACTGTAGCATGTTTTATTTAACTACAGTGATAAAGCAGTAATTATAGTAACCTTGGTTAGTTTTGATTTATAGTTATGGTTTTACCTAAATATCATACTTAAATCATTATTGATATAACAACCAATAGTTAATTTTTGTATGCATGGCAAATTCCTAAACAACATATAAACAATACAAACAACACAGTACAGTACCTGTGCACTAAAAGCCTCTCATGGTGCTAAAATGTCAACAGTTTCTCATTCTTACCGGCTTGTGCCCTGAAATGGAAAAGGCCCAACTATTAGCATTCTAATAGTTCCAGACGAACAAGCGAAATCCTCCAGAATTCTTTGTTGCCTCCAGGCCAGCTGCTTTGATTCTGAAATTAGAGTTGGCGTCATGGTGGGTGACTCTGTGAGTAGAGAGGGTTGTGTGATTAAGGCAGCATGAAACAGCGCCTGCCATTGCTAAGCAGACAGAAGACCTCCAACTAGCCAGCAGTGGCTCTCCTTCAACACTGTCCTCTTGCATACTGAGACATCAAGCACTTAGTCTCCAGCATTTTATAAACAGCCTAGCAGGGTTGTGTCAAGTGATGCTCACAAACACATCTCTCTCGTGTCTATCCATTGCTCTCTCTTTTTACTCTTCTATTCCATTTTGCCATGTTCAGCTGTCAGATATTCTATCTCTGTGTTGCCCTCGGCCTTCTCACTGTTACTGTTCATTACTGGTCTTCCAATTTCTCTCTCTCATCCGGCCAATATGCCTTCATTTTTTCCCTCTCTTTTATGTAGCATGTTCCAAAGGGCTCAGGTTTTGGCTGGCTAACATGAGCCTGTTAGCCCCTGCTGGCCATAACTGCACACTAACAATACCAGCACATGGGATTGAAATCAATCATCAAGATGTAAGCACTTGCGCTTTTGATACCAGTGCTAGCATCATGTTGTGTATTGCATACTATCATCATTTAGGGGGGGTTGACCAACCAATTAATGCTTCATCCCCCCTGAAGGACATCAAAACAAGATGTATTAGGGGGTCATTCCTTTAAATAGTGAGAAATAGTTTGCTCTGATCTATATTTTAAATAATAATATTAATAAATAAAATTAGAGATGATATAAATATACATTTGACCACCCGTATAATGGTTAAAACATTGATAATGCATAATCTCGCCATTCATACTCTATGAGAAAAGATTCATTCAATATTCTGAAACTGGACGCCGTAAGTGTTCATTAGACACATCTTCTAAGAAAACAGGTATTTGTATCTATATATAGCATAAAAGTAAAGTAAAATTAGACAGATAGTTTGTGTCATTTTACCTAGAGTAACCTCTGAAGTAGCTAATCAGAGGATACTGTATGTCAGAATACACTCAATATCCCTCAAAACAATCGTCCCTCAATCGTCGATTATTACCCTGTATACCCTGCTGGTAGTGTCATGTTGGTTATTGCACAGAGACTATTGCATACTAATATACTTTTATTACTGTCATGTTGGACATTGCATGCCATCATATTCCTGGTCCTAGTTTGATATTAGATGCTGCATGCTACCATAATACGGTCACACTTTATTTTGATGGTCCGTTTGTTGAATTTAAGTCACATTGTAACTAATTCTCATTAGATTATAAGTAGACTGTTAGGTTGGGGTTAGGGTTGGGGTTAAAGTAAGTTGACATGTACTTACAAAGTTTCTTATAGTCAGTTAAATGGACCATCAAAATAAAGTGTTACTCATAATACTAAAACTATACTATTACTACTAATACTACTACTATTCTCATCATGTTGGTTATTGCATCCTACCATACTACTACTATATGTACTACTACTATATGCATGTCAGTTATTGCATACTATAGTACTAATATCATCTAGGTTACAGCACACTACCATCCTGCTACTACTGCATGTCAAATATTACATACTGTCAAGTTACTACTAATATTATAACATTGGATATTGCCTACTACCATAGCACTCATATTATAATGAACGTTACAATATCCAACATGATAAGAGTATTACTAACATACTTCTACTATTACCATGTCCGATATTACTTACTTTCAAGTTAGTCCTAAAATTCTCATGTTGGATTTTGCATACTATCAGCTGCATCCTACTATAATGATACTGGCAGTACTAGTATTATGTTGGGTATTGCAAACTACTTCAGGTATTGTCGTGTTGGTTATTGCATACAGATTATTGCATACTATATTATAATAATATTTCTGTCATGTTGGACATTGCATGCCATCATATTACTAGTACTACTATGATATTGAAAACTGCATGCTATACTACTACTACTACTACTACTACTACTACTACTATCATCATGTTGGTTATTGCATACAGATTATTGCATGCTATAATATTGCTATTCAATGGACATTGCATGCTGTAATATTTCTAGTACTACTATGATATTGAATACTGCATGCTATACTAATACTACTACTACTACTACCATCATCATGTTGTTTACTGCATACCTCTACTACTAATATCCTCTACCATAGCTTACTGTACACTGCCATAATACTATTGCATCATGTCAGATATTACATACTGTCAAGTTACTACTAATATTATGATTTGGATATTGCATACTACTATACTGATACTAATAGTATCATTTTGGGCATTGGATATTACTAATGCAACAATATCATTTTACTCCAATTTTAGCATCCCTTCATTGTCTTCTTGTCTCTTTTGCTGGCTGTTTTTAAAGCATTTAATGGACAAACCCATCTTACATTACTTGATCTTGTCCTTTTGAATTCAGCCAAGTTCCTTAAATCTGCTTATAATGCTATTTTATATGTCCCACAGTCATGGCTTAAATCGAAAGGTGACAGAGCTTTTGCAGTTGCTGCTGCCCAGTTATGTAATCAGTTGCAGCCTGACATTATGTGTGCTCCTTTTACTTCTGTTTTTAAATCTAGCCTCAACACACATCTTTTCTCTGTAGCCTTCACTCAATATATATATATATATCTTTCATATTTTTTTATATTTTAGCTTGTTCAAACTTCAAACTTTTATTTATTTTATTTTTTTTCATTTATGTGGATTTTATGTTCAATCCACATAAATTTGTTACAAGTGTTAAGTGAACTTAATTGATTTATATTGGGACAACATGAATGAATTGTGTGGAACCCTGTAGTTTTACAGTGTTTTCTGATCACTAACGCATGTACTTGTAATGTTATTTTTTTATTTTTTATTTTAAATTCTTTTTTCTTTCATATTTTACTGTCATTTATGCTTGTTTTGTACAGCACATTGATCAGTGTATGCCGAATTTAGATGTGATCTATCAACAAAATTACTCAATGTCTTACTAGAAGTGTCATCTTGGTCACTGCATACAGCATACTATTACTACTGTCATATATGAAATGGAATACTGCATGTTATAATACTGTACTACAAACTACTACAACTTCAACTAATACTACTACCATTGTCATGTTTTACTATCATCATACTGGTTATTGCATATTTCCATACTTCTACTGCTGCTGCTGCTATTACTACTACCACCATCACATTGTTTATTCCATCCTTCTATTACTAGTATGATATTGGATACTGCATGCTACCATAGTACTACTACTAGCATAATGTTGGTTATTGCATACTACTATTATTATCGTGTTAGTTTTTCATACTACTAGTACTAATATCATGTAGGTTACTATACTGTATAGCATGCACACTACTTAACAACCAATATTATTATATATTACTATTATTATTATTTATCTATTACTATTATTTATTACTATTGTCAGATATCACATACTATCTATTACTTCTACTATGCTGCTGGTACTATTATAATGCTGGCTATTGCATGCTATCATGCTACTAGTACTAGTATGATATTGGATACTGCAAGTTACCATACTACTACTACTGCTAACACTATCAGCAATGTTGGCTTTTGCATACTTCCACATCACTATTACAGCTGCTACTACTACTACTACTTCTACTACTACTGCTATCATCATCATGTTGATTATAGCACATTACCCTCCTACTAATACTACTACTATCAGCATGTTGGCTATACTTCCATGCTGCTGCTACTACTACTATCAGCATGTTTGCTATTGCATACTTCATACTACTGCTGCTGCTACTACTACTACTACTACTAATAATATGTTGGTGTTTATTCCTATACTAATAGTACAATATTGGTGATATTGGATATTGCATGCTACTATATTACTAATACTAACATCATGTTGGTTATTGCATACTAACAAACTACTACCACTATCATATTGGTTATATCATACTACTATTACTAATATCATGTAGGTCATTGCACTAAAATACTACCAATACTATAATATTGTCAGATATTACATACTGTCAATTACATTCTACTATGCTGCTGGTACTACTATTAGGTTGGATATTGCATAATATAACTATTAGTATCATATTGGGTGTTGCATACTACTGGAATTGTCATCTTGGTCATTGAATACACCCTATGGCAGGGGTGCCCAAACTTGGTGGTGGTGTTCTGCAGAGTTTATCTCCAACCCCAAGTAAACACACCTGAACCAGCTTATCAAGCTCTAAGGCATACAATAAAGCTCCACGTAATTGTGTTGAAGCAAGTTGGAGCTAAAATCTGCAGCACACTGGCCCTCCAGGACCAAGTTTGGGCACCCTTGGCCCATGGCATATTATTGTCATGTTGGACATTATACTATCATACTAATAGCACTAGAATATTATTGGATACTACATGTAAATATACTACTTTTACTATCATCATGTTGGTTAATGCGTATTACTATTATTACTACTACTAATATCACCATGTTTGTTATTGCATACTTTCACTGCAACTGCTGCAGTGATATTACTAGCTACTAGTGATATTACAATCATCATGTTGGCTATTCCATACTACTAGTACTAGTACAATATTGGATACCGAATGCTACCATACTATTACTACTAACATAATTTGGGTTACTGCATACTATAATGCTACTACTACTTTCATCATGTTGGTTAGTCCACACTACAAGAACAAATACAAGTTGGATACTGAATGCTATCATACTACTACTAACATCATTTTGGTTGCTGCATACTACGATGCTACTACTACTGCTACTTTCATCATGTCAGTTATTCCATACTACAAGTACTAGTACAATATTGGATACCGAATTCTACCATACTATTACTACTAACATAATTTGGGTTACTGCATATTACAATGCTACTACTACTTTCATCATGTCGGTTATTCCATACTACTAGTACTAGTACAATATTGGATACCGAATGCTACCATACTATTACTACTAACATCATTTGGGTTACTGCATACTACAATGCTACTACTACTACTACTACTTTCATCATGTCAGTTATTCCATACTACCAGTACTAGTACAATATTGGATACCGAATGCTACCATGCTACTAATAACAACATTTGGCTAACTGCATACTATAATGCTACTACTGCTACTACTACTATTTTCATCATGTCGGTTTTTCCATACTACTAGTACTAGTACAATATTGGATACCGAACAACCATACTACTAATGCTGCTAACATCATGTTGGTTACTGCATACTACTACTTTCATCACGTTGGTTATTCCATTCTACTAGTAATACATATTGCATAATATATTCATATTACTATTCTCATGTTGGACATTGTATGCAGTCATAATATTAGATGCATATTAGGATTGCTACTGCATTCTATCATACTTCTAGTAGTAGTATCATGTTGGACATTACATTGCTAATCTATTGCATTCTACAGTGCCATAATGATATTACCACAAGTAGTTAAATGGAATACCAGATGTGATACTAATAATTTTTGCATTCATGATGCAAACAAGTGTGCCTTTTTGTAGTATATGCTGCCTAACATGAATATTCAATCTTTGCAATGTAAAGATATCTCTAGGTCTAACCAGTATCTCATTGAATGTCTGAAGCAACAATGGAAATCAAGTCAATAGCATGCTAGTTTTCCTGTCCAAACGCTAACTCAGGTTCATCTGTCGCCTTGATTAACTTCTAGCATGTTGTAGTGTGGTTCAGGTAAATTGGGACCTCTCTATTTCTGTCTCTGCTATCGTTCTTTCTCTAGCATGTATTCAGATCACACTTGCCTGTCTAATTAGAGGAAGGCAATGAGAAAGAAAACGAGAGGCCTCTCTGCCTTATCACCATTCCTACCCTCGGTCCTCTCCTCCTCTTTTCTTTCTTTCTCTCCCACTCATTTCATTCTATCAGCTGTATCACAGGCAGATTTTGCTAATTGATTCGTTAAGAGCCCTTTAATTTCACATGGCTTACTGCATCCATTGTTCTGGAAATGTGTCAGGGTGGCTATATATAACCATATTTTCACTAACAATGCTGAGAAAACATCAGCTCATGATGTCACTTCCTCATCAAGGACATTTGTGAGATGCTCTCGAGTGCGATAATTACAGAGAGGTGCACATTCAGTATTCAATAATTCTGTTCTATAGTTACACTTGTGACTCACGCTTTACTGTGTTGTGAACTATTTGCAGCAATGCATATTTTAGTTCATTTACCTGTAGTAATGTTAAACACAACTCATTGCAATGAAATTAAAATAAGCTGTGCTCAAGTAAGACTCTTTTGGAATAATGATTACAATTATTCCAAGATAATCATATTTTGAAGCTTATTTACACAAATGCATGTATGCTTATCACAAAAGAAGATAATTTGAAGAATGTTGATAACCAAACGTTTTGCTTCCTTTCGACATACGTTATACAGCAAAGACTTTGTCTGTGTATGCCTTGTATTGACATACATTAAGTGGTCAGTTGGGATGCATCAACACATAACATAATGATCAGGGGTTTGGTCAGATGGTGGAGGTTATCCAGTCTTTTGGAGCAATGTGAATACATGAGCATGAACTTTATGAATGCAGTCCTTTAACATAAACACTCAATGTGTTTTTAGCTCTGAAGAAAGAGCACAAGCTTAAAAATATGTTATGCCTAGTTTACACCTGTATTTATTGTCATCCGTTTTGATCAAGCTGATAAAAATACACTGAAAGCTACATGTAAAACAATCCAGCAGTGCAATTATTTTGGGAAACAAAGCTTTCTGGTTACAAGTGTTTTTTAAAATAGGATCCTTTTGTTTGTCTGTTTGATATAACATATAGATGAATTATTCTGTTAGAGCTCTCACTTTTTTCTTGAGAGTCAAAACCTAATAATTACAAATTCTCTGGAGATTCATAACACATCTTAACAATGTCGCTGTTTGCCATAAAGTTTTGCAAGTTCTAAAATTTCAGAATATGTCAAACACTTAGAAAATTATCATCAAAAACCATCCAACGCAAATGATCTGAGTTGTTATACACAATGCTCTACTTTAGCTCTATACAAAGTGCCTCACACATCCTGAAAGGGTAAGCCAAAATATTATGATCACCTCCTGGTGGCTCACCAGGTCAGAAACTCTGTTATCTTAACTTAATGGCACATACACACCGGGACGCTTTTCGCCCAAGCTTATTGTCAGCCTTTTTCAAGAAGTTTTTCCACACCGCCGATGAGCAGAGTGAACGTGCAGAATCCCCCCCTGATATTAGATTTATGAACTTGAACTCTTATGAACTTGCACGTCATGAAAGCAAACTTATACGAAACTCAGCATCAAATCCTACCTGCTTCTCTCTTGCTCCTGCTGACATTATTCTAACTGCTGTTGGGTTTATCATACGGCTCTTTGTGTTCAGACACCAATGAAAAAACAGCTCCACATTCATCCTGCCTCCTTTCATTATCTTCTTCATGGAATGAAAGTGAAATTGTGCTCTCCTGGACTGTTTTGCGCTTGAGGACCACCAAATCATGTTTACGGTAACTTCAGCAGCCAATATCAATGTCAAAAAAAAAAGCTAAAAAAAAAGCCTTAGATTTTTTTTCTTTTCTTTAAAGGACGCTTTTACACCTGGTGTTTTGTGCATTGGTGTGCACGACCACATTGGCGTCCTTCATTTAGTCACGAGGCATTACAAGCACTTAAATGTTGTCATGAAGCCTGACCTTATAATTCAATTTCTACTAAGATGGATTCCATCACTTTAAATAGTTCCTTTGACTCTGATGCATGTTCAGATGTTCATTTCTGTTACAAGTTGACTTTTAGTTAACTATTTGATGCTATAAAGTCAGCATGAGGTGTCATGGTTGTGTGTACAACATCTCCAGCTCATGATCACTACTGCACAGACTCTGGCTCCAAATGATGTCAACTATGCAAAATGACAACAGTCATATCTGGAACATTTTGGCTTCACTTTTGTAGTAAATAAATAGAGGCATCTGTATGCTCTCTAACCTCGCTGCATTGTCTAATTTTTTAACAACAGTTTTAGCCAAAACATAGAAGCTAAAGTTAATGAAAAACAACTGACAATTCAAAATAGTGATTCCAAGATATGCTATCGATCACAGAATCAGGATCTGACACAGAAATCAGACCTTATTGGCTGCTGTGAAAAAGACTTTCCCTCATACTTGCAGCAACAGCACAATTGCTATCTTGTGTGTTTTTTTTTATCCATCTCTTGCTCACTCTCCATTGTGCGGGCTGATCAATAATTGAGCAAAGTTTCATCAAATCCAGGTCTGTTTTTCATAGGGCTTGTCTGTTTGAGTACACTCTGAAAGGCGAGAGGAGCGCGAGCTTGTGGACAGAGTCTCCCGGAAGTCTCTTTGATCTACCACATACTGCTACAGGGGATTGTACAGCAGAGCTCGCCGCACACACTCTATCACACAACATACAACATGTAACGCTCTCTGACAGTTCCACACCCACCGCCCCGCTTGTACATTCACCCCTCCTTATAAACCCAACCCTATAATGCACATCCCTCAAGGATGGGATCATCATACAACATATTCCATTCAAAAGAATCCTCTTCTACGGCTGCACATTTGCTTTTTTTATTTAACATAGACATCATGATTCACTTACTAAAGTACTACTAGAGTACTTACTAGAGTACTAAATAAAATAATGAAATTCATTTGAAACATTTGAAAAAATGTTAACTGGTACAATATATTTATGGATGTCACACTTGACTTATTCAGACATACCAATGCATTAGCCATCTTGGAAAAGTCAATGTGTTGCATTTCCAGTCACAGCATTGTGCAGCCTCTTCTTCTAAAAATCAAATAGTTTTCACACTAGACATGGAAAGTGCTGCGCTATCCATCCATTCCGAAGGCTTGTGTCGTGCAAGGGTGGTTTGTTGCTGCATGGACCACACAAAGTTCAAAATAGCTCAATATTCTGCTCTGTATATATTCCAGTCATATACAGTGCTCAATATATTAGAGTATATCTCTCATTTAAATTAATATATTCTACAGGAAGCTTAACAATATTATAATTGACCAGTGGTGAGTTTAGGATTTTCATTTTAGGGGGTTCAGCTCCTTATGAGAGAAAATAAATAAATAAACAAAATAAAATAAAT
>CAIGQQ010004837.1:18855361-18874857 GCA_903798035.1 Danio albolineatus | reverse complement strand
AAGTATATTGTTTAAGCAAGTTAAATGATGAAAACAAAATAAATAAATAAACAAATGTCAAAAAAAACTGTTTAGTATTATTAATACTAGAATAAAGCAATATATGTATATAAAATGTATAATGAAATAACCAACACTTCAGATATAAACTCAAATGTCAGACGAAATCAGTTTCACAAATCACGTATTCCAGCTACAATGAAGAAGGAGAAGAAGAAAACAAAAACAAAGAAGTAAAGTTTAGATAAAAGTAGTGGTTCAGAGTCCAAGTTCGATGTTCAACACTCAAAAGTTCTTTTTAGTTCCATTTCGATGTGAAAAAATCCAAAAAATCAGTCCAGATAGAGCAAAGTCCAAAAATGAATAAAAACAAAAATATAAGCGCAGTGAAAGTGCAAGAATGTTTTGTCCTACCAGTTCAGTGAACTACAGATTACTTTACTTCCAGTCACAATCTTTCAGAGAGGTTGGCTCGCCATGTCCAGACCACCGAGAAAGCATCCACGGCAGGGACAGATCGGGGTTTCGACGCAGAAATATCGAAAGGGATCACACACACACACAGAGAAGAAGGAAAAAAAAAACCCGGCCAAGAAAAGATAAAGATGAACAAGGACAATAAAGAAGAATGGGTCTCGATTAAGTATGATAGTTTTCAGTTGTCTCGTGCGATTATACGGATTTTACTCGCACTTCTCTCGTTTCACTCTATCACTTGTTATCAGCTTCCTATGCTTAAAATCTGAAATCCTATGGGTTTCCTCCAGTCAGTCACAGAAAAATATGATTTTTAGATCGTTTGAATGATCTAAACTGCTGTCTCAAAGTGTCTAATGTTATTCAATCTGCTCGCGCTGCTTAATCCAAAATGACTCTCCGTCACCGTCGGCTCTCTCACACACGCGAGGGGGCGGAGCTAACCTCCGACCTCAACCAAGTCAAAACTTATTGCATTCTCCATTTATTATTATTATTTAAACATTTTATATAAAATATAAAGGAACTTTATTCAATATTTCTCATTTCAATAATAAAATAAAATGTTAGAATATAAAATAAACTATTTATAATTTGTTTTAGTACCCTAGTCAGTGAGCTGGGTTACATTTGGTTTATTGTTTATTCTTAACAAAGACTGCTCATAAGGTGTCATGATCACCAGCGATCTCTCCGCTATGCTTCCGGGAACTACAGATCGGCCATGTTAAGAACTACAACTCCTGTCATGTAGCACACACACACACTCCTGCTCCATATCACACCTGATTGCACATACACCAGCGGAGGACCATCACGACTGATTACTCACACTACAAATGCAGCACACACACTCTTAGTCGACGCTCAGTATTGTTATCTGTTTTAGTGACTTTACCACGAGTTTTCCTTGTGCCTGTTTTGCCGTGTTTTTGACCTTTTGCCTGTTTATAGACCACGATTTTGGATAATGTCACGATCACCAGCGATCTCTCCGCTATCAGAGATCGCTGGTTCACTCATGCTTCCGGGAACTACAGATCGGCCATGTTAAGAACTACAACTCCTGTCATGCAGCACACACACACACACTCCTGCTCCATATCATGTCTGATAGCGGAGAGATCGCTGGTGATCGTGACATAAGGCTCACAAAAAAATACATGTGTCTTATAATGTTGACAGCCTGGATTCTCATTCAGGTTCATGCTATGGAAACGCTTTTATTGTGATTTTTATGCTAAGCTATAATAGATCCACACTGACTTTTATTACAGCTTAAAAATTTTTTGAGAGAACGTAAGTCAGAGGGGTTTGGATAAAAGTAAATCAGTCAATAATTAATAAAAAAAAAAATTATATCCAGCTTTATCTTGATGTATGGCAGGAATGACATAGAATATTACAATAGTGCTTTTTAATAATATTGCAATATAAGGATCTGTCACAGCTGAGAGAGAATGAATGAATCCGTGCGAAACTGCTGCAGGTACAAGATTACTTCCATGCCGGATCTGGGATTAAACCAGCGTGTTTAAGGGTTAAGAGAACATGTCAGATTAACATGACAGGATTAAATGCTAAAAGTGAGTTTGTTTATATGGACTACAGCTCTTGCTCTTTTTTTTTTTTTTGTTAAATCCGAGATTTGTATTCCGAAACCCGGCTCAAACGTTTTGTTAAATACGCGGGTTCCATCAGAAGTTAATTTAGCAAATGTTATTAAGCCAGAGGGTACGAGCAGATATAAAGCGTTAACAAAGAAATTGAAGTGCTCGTTGAGAAAATGGAGTGTAATTGAGCCCAGAGAAGGCTGGAGACGGAGTAAATTGAGCAGCCATTGCAGAGATGACGAGATTCTAATGTTTCCCCCCTCTTGGATTCAGTTCACTGAGACAAGCCAAGAAGAAAAAAAGAGAAAGAAATCTGCCATCACTGCACTCACTGTGTTTGCTTTAAACCCTTATCAGAAGCAATTATGGAAAGTTCCAAAAACTCCCTTCATCTCCTCATCGCAACACCAAGTATCTTGCATGCATCTGGAAAAAGAGAGGATGCAGCGCTGCTCCTCCAGGCCCGCTTATTACTGCTCCACACATGATTGGCTTATTTGATCAGATTTCTCTCTCTCCATGAACGCGTGGCTCCATCTGGCTCTGCCGTGTGTGGAGAGAGCTGAGCAGGTGAGCTCTGAGATGTCTGGCAGAAAAGAGTCATCAGAAATAATGACAGGTGCACCTCATAATGTGGAGATTGGGAAGAGGAAGAAAGAAAATAATCGAGGAAGAAAATGAGTGGGAGATGGAGATGAAAAATGTTCTATATGCTGTATGCAAGAGGGGTTAATATGGCTGTAATGGCTGCGTCTGACACAGCTGATGTTGAAAAATGATGACGTGAGATGAGATGTGTACTGTTCTCAAAGATTGTAAGTAACATTCGGTGGGCTTTTTATAATACTATCATGTTAGTTTTTAGAATATTACTGTTAATTATTATACTAATTTCTAATTATCATTACAAATAACTAATTAATATTACAAAAATGGGTAACACTTTAATTGAAAAGCTTGTTCATAAGACTGTAATGACACCTTTATAAGCATACCATGGCACGTTATGAATATGAGGGAGATTTTATGCATGTTTATGACAAATGAATATAATAAATGTCATTTTAAATGCAAAAATTACATTGTTTGAGATGTCTTTTGTTATGACAACAACAAATATGTCAAAACCTGTCTTTGTTTTTGTCATGATTGCTTGGCATTACCAAGAGAACATATCTTGCCATTAATCTGTCATAAACATTATTGCCATGAGGTCATTATAATTGTGTCATTAATATTTATCTGATCATGTTTTTTAGTGGAACAAACTGAATTTGTCAATAAAATTTCTCTCTCTCGTTCTCTCTCTTTTTTATAAATAACAGCATCATTTATATTTAAAGAGCCCCTATCATGGGTTTTTGAAAATTACCATCCATGCAGTGTTGTTTTCACAACAACACCGCAGTATAGCCAACAAACGTGTGCTGTGTTAGTTCCTGTCATTTTTCTGATGATTGATACATTAACCTACCCTGCAGTTCAAGGATTCACTGGCAGTTTGTTATTAAAGGCTTGCAATCACGTATCAGTTATAGATCAGTGCTTGTAATGCATCTCACAGGTAAAATCTTTATGGGGCTATTCATATATTGCATCCAAAACCATGTTGAAAACGTGATGCATGCATCTCGCTTTACCTATTTTAATGCGTTTTGTGCTCGCAGTCTCCTGTTGTTTGTTGCTATGGCCACCATCAGCTGTTTCTCACACGCGGTAAATTTTCAAAATAGTTCAACTTTTGCCGCTGTGTGGATTAATACTAAATGTCTGTTGTTGTTATTACTTAGGGTTGTGGTTAAGAATAGAGAAATATGCTGGTGTTTAACGGCATTGTTTTAATGCATTCTTGCATTGGGCTCACACATATACTCTGTGCTCTGTGTAACCGTGCTGCATGGGCATTTCTCTCTGTCTCACGATGTTGAACGCAGTCGACCAATCACAACAAACTGGGTCATCAGACCAATCATTCTAGATTAGCCTCACGCAAAGGAGGGCTTTGGGAATAAATGAATTGCTGAACAAATCATATTGTCCCAACGACTCCCATTAGGTAAAAATAAATTCATATTATAAGTCTTTTGGACCTTGCATGCATATCAGCCTGTTGTTGGAGACCCCCAAAACAAAAAAATTGACCTTTTGTAATGCATAATATGAGCTCTTTGATGACATTCCGTGACATTTTAATGACAAATTCAATATGTACCATTGTAGTTGACATCAAGAATAATATTAATAACACTGTTATAAAGTTCATGACACAAATATAATCGTCCATAACGGCAATCATGTTTATTACAGATTTATGACAAAGACAAAAACAAATTATGTACAATATGATGTAAATATTCTTTTATGTAAAGTTGTCATAGCAAAGCAATCACAATGTCATCTTCGCATTTAAAATGACATAACTGATCGATTGACACTTAATGACAGTTATCATAATCCCGTCATGTTTATAAAGGCCTTATTATATATATTATATAGGTCTTATAAACACCCCCTTCAAGTAAAGTGTAATAATGACTAGAGAATGAACAATAATAGCTTAAATACCTACTGTCAGCTATGTAATATAACAGGTTATTATCAAATCATTTCACTTTTATTGTCTCATCATCACCAGCATGTGTACTATGATAAGTGAAAAGCTTAGGTGCTGGCTTTAGAAAGTGCAAAAAAAACCAGAAAAAAATATATACTATTAGCAATGTTGACTGTAGTAGGCAAAAGACAACCATTTTAAAAAGAAAAACACATTACACAAATGTAGGCACAGATAGACAAGTACAAAGTTAAAAAGGTGTACACACAGTTTTACTTTTGGTGGAAAATTATTGAGGGCAATTTTATTTTTATTATTTTATATTTTTGACAAGTAATAGTTTCAGAAGACAATGTATGATTATAGGCAAAGTGACAGTGACCGTGGGAGATGATGTACAGTAGGTGTTTTTGCACCAATCATTTCCATTATGCACCACACAGCACTTCTTCCTCACATTTTTGCTATATCACTTCTCCCCGTGACAATCATGAGTGTAGGTCAGCCTGAAGTTTTCCCTGACCCTTCTCCTCCTCCATACCTTTCATCTCTGTGAATCTACCAAAACAAAGCTCTTTCATGCGTCTGTGGCAGTAAATATGTCAGCTCTCCTCTGGCTGGACGGACTCAGCTTTGAACTGCTGAGATGACAAATCCACCTCTGCTATGAGCTTCTGCAAGAGCTTGACAGACCGAGAGAGACGGAGAGAGATCAACCTGACTTTAATATTTCATCACAGATACGAGTATGGCAGATGACCTGGAGAAGTTGCAGGCTTGGAGCTCCTGCTGTGGCAGTATAGTTCGGTCAACTTTGTTTGCTAGAATGCGAAACACAGTAACTGACTGCCATTTTGTTTCCATCTGTACTAATAATATGCCTGACACCATAACAAGACATAAAGGTGCTGCATGTACGCCTTTGACGCCAAAGTCAGATATTCCACTTTGAAAATGTAGGCTACGTGCTGGAATGTCTGTCTTAGTATTGATCATTTAACCTGCCCATTGCTCATTAGCCAATTATATTTCAGCACCACAGGCTGCCTTGGTGGAAAATCGCATATTTCTATTATTCAGTGAGGAGGGTTCTAAAAGTGTGCGTCCGCAACTGAAATGCAACCTTCGATAGGCAGTAACAGCCTCCGAAATGAGACGCAGATTCAGAGTTCCACATGGGGTGGTTATTAATTAGCAAATAATATAAATATTATGAATGTAAACTTTAGGTGAGCAGGTTACATTGTAAGGCCATGTCCTAACAACACACTACGTGACGAGATTTGCAGTCATAAGCAATTTGGCTGTTTGCCGCAGACGAAACACAACTTGAAACATGAATTGAAATCAGTCATTCAGAAGCATAGATTAGTGCACCTACAGTACTGCAGCCCAACGAAACGATAAGGTTATCTTATTAATACATATTAAACCTTTTTAAGGTTATTAAATGTACACGCTGAATTACTGATGTGTTGGCTTGCACTTACAGTTTTAAAGTTCAATTTCAAATGATTTATTTTATTTTCAATATCTGAGTGAAGTATCTGCTGCTGCTTTTTTTTTTAGTATAGCAATAAATGTCATGTAAAATGGCATTCAAACTTACGTTATTAGCGTTTAACATTGTATAAAGCACATGAGGTGTAGCTGAAGTGATCGTTGTCATAGTTATCTGCTGTTCAGCTGCAAGAAATAGAAGCAGTTTCTAAAATATAATTTTCAGGTGTTGGTTAAAACAAAAACTCTTTTTAATTATATCTTCAATCGCTTGCCGTTACTTTTATTTAGGACATGACTTAAATCAGGCCCACTGCTGTTGGCCTCGTCAATCTGACAACCTGTGCTTGCGTGTTTAAACCAGAGGTGCAATACATAGTTCAACCACTGGGTGTCAAACTTACAAACTGCACCTTTAAAACAGTTATTTAACCTTTCCAAATGAGCGCTGTGCTACAGTACATTTGAAATTCTGCACTATATTTCTGTGTCTTTTTTATTTCTTAAGCTTTTTGTGTGATTATTGTATAATTTTTAATCTTATTGTTTATGTAAAGCACTTTGACCATTACTATTGTGTATGAAATGTGCTATATGAATAATCTTGCCTTGCCTTGATATCACGATCACAAAGCATCCTATTTATTTTTCATGTAAGAATGGGCTCAGCCATTGTAGCTTACGGTAAATGTTTTGAGACTCTTATTCGCTTTCATAGATTTTTCAGCCATTCCAAACAGCTTGTTATGTTTGAGGCTGCAAACTGGTAATTTTTTATCATATCATTTTTTTTATGTATTGTCATAAACAGAGTGGTTTGTGATGTAAGCAGTTTGACTGTTTACTTGCCATTTACAGTATATTGCCAGTCATTTACTCTGAGCAACAAAGTAATCAAATCTTCAACACATCCACAGAAAAGAGCTTAATTCCACACTGCAAAACAAGATTGATTCAGGAATATTGAATGAGTTTTGTAACTGTAGGATATTTAAAGGGACATGACATTTGTTCCTTGTGGTTCACTTATAATGGTATTAATTGGGATGGGCATGTCAATGCATGCAGCTTTCACAATGAGGTACTGCATTTTCTAGAGCAGGAGAAACAATTAGAAGCAAAATTTACAAAAAATGTTTCTTTTATCAACACTTAACTTAATTTAAAGGCCAAAAATACTATATATCTTGAGAAAACTGTAAGAAAATACTGCTATTAGGAAGAGTAAATTGTACAAAATGTAACTCTACACTGTAAAAAGTGATTAGCTGACTTTTATTTTTAAAGGGCCATGAAACACCAAAATCGTTTGACGCGCTTAACGCTGCAATTCGCGCAAATCGCTTCCGTTTGAAAATGAAATGAAAATGAGCTTCAGCGGACGTTCGCGCCACGTTAACCAATCAGGAGCTTGCTCTTGTGGGGGTGTGATTATGACGTTGCGCCTGTTGTTATTGTCCTGAGGGAAAACTCGGCTCGGTCAGAAGCACCGCTGAAAGCTTCCATCATCCAGGTACAGTTTCTGGAGGAGTTTATGAGCTCACAGAGCTGGGGGTGCACCTCTGAAATAATCTAGTGGACTATCAGCCTTCATCAGTAGACTATCAGTGGAATATCAGCCTTCATAAAGCACATAAAACAGTTATTCTCTCTATAAAACACCTGTTAGCCATTTAGCAATAAAGCTACAGTCACCAAGCCATAGACAAAAGCCCTGCCCATCACGCGAATCCGAAAATAAAGAGAAAGTGCCGTTAAAGTCAACAAATTAATAATTTTGCAAATAATTCGATTACTGATGTCCATGTATACACAGTCTGTGTGAAAAGGAGCGTGTGCACAAATGGAAACTCCTATTTTTATGCAAAACCTTCCCTCTTTCCCCTTCCCCGACACTCCTACCTAAACAGAGCTGGACACACCCACTTTACTGAGCTTTTCCAAACTAGAGGTGTGAAAACACCACGCTGAGACTGGGGGGTTTCGTGGCCCTTTAAAGGTTCCAAACCCATTGCTTTTAAACGATTAGTTGATATTACTTACAAACGTGAGTAAACCTGTCACCTTAAAATTAAGCTAAATTATATGCATAATTAACTGAACATTTCCAAGTTACAATGTGTTTACTTTACTTTTGAAGTGAAGTAACTAATTTTACAGTGTAAAAGTAAGCTTTTTTATGTAGCCATAATCAAAGGTTTTCATATGTTATCTTTCTAGGGTTGGTTTCTGATTAATGCTGCTGTAAATAGCCAGGAAAAAAGAGCCTGATTAAGAAATCTGCAAGAAAGTGCAAATTTGCATGACATGTTTAGACAGAGCACATTAAAGAGAAAGTTCTTTCAACTTTTCATTTTGTCGTGTTTGTCAGCAGACTCCGACTCAACTGAACATCCATTCATATACAGTATCCACTGTAGACTGCAGCAGTATTTGCTTCTGCTGTGATGTGATGCCTATTTGTTTAGGAAAATGTGATCAGGACCAAAAAGTTTTTAAATGAGATGCATGAAATTAGATAAAAAGTATGCTACCATGTAAAAATGGTGATTTGGAAAGCGCTGTTTGAATGCGTTGAGGTGGCATTTTTCAGGAAAGGCAATATAACACTGTGTCCTAACTACATGCTATGTGGCACTGCAAGACGCGATAAAAGGTACAGTATATTTTTTATATTAAATTAGTTTTTATTTTGGCAACGTCGCAGTCATAAACTGCTATGACTATGATCTCCTCAATGATCTCCTCAGGTATAGTAAAGCACAGGTATGTGCTTTATTAGGGTGTACTCACATTAGGTACAGTTGTTCTTGAACCGTGCCGAAGTGCGATTGCTCCCCTCTCCCCCGATGGCCTGCACATTTTGCCTTCCGAACCTGAGCAAGCTTATATAATCGATGATGCAACTGTTCAGTTTAACAGGAAGAGAATCGCTCTGGCTCAGAACATTGGGGATTGCTTTAGTTATATTGCCAAATATTTTGCTGAACAGATCCACAACTTTTGATGCTCATAAAAGTCATCGTTTTAGAAGGTTTGCTGAAGGTGCAGCTAGGGGTTTACATCTTTAACAAGCTATAACAGTTCGTGTTCATTGAAAAGTAAGAATGATTAATAAATCCATATGAAACAGTCCCTTCATATTGAAGACACGCCTTCAGTTTCGGGCTCAGGCACACTTTGCACTCACATTACAAGCGTACCGTGCCAAAGCCAAACCGAACCACGCGCTGGTACACCTCTGCCAATTGTGCAAGGGCCGGCCATCTGAACTGTGCCTGGGCCTGATTCGGAGCACTCACACTTGTCAAACGAAACGGGCAACGCGCCTGGACATGGTTTGGATACATACTGTAGTGTGAGTGCACCCTTAGTGTTAAATTCTACCAATGTGAACACCATTTTACTTGACATTTATTGCCACACTACTGAAAACAGCAGCAGATCTTGGAAAAAATGGTTTGAAAATAAAAGTCAGTAACTCAACATCAGTCACTCAGCCTACAGTATGTACTTTTAATCACATTAAATTGGTTTAATATGTACAGTATTAATTAGATTATAATCCTTACCATTTCAGTGGCTGACATTTAAATGAATGCTAGTACTTAAATGTTTCTGTCACATCGTGTTTGGTACAGACAGACAAATCGCTTGTGCTGGAATCTTGACATGTCACATGTTGTAAGGACACTATAAGGCACATAAGTGCAATGTGTGGTGTTTGCATACTGTACATGCGTTCCACTAATGTCAGCCATAATGTAAAAAAACAAACAAACAAACAAACAAACAAACAACATCTTAGTTTTTTTTTTTTCTTTTTCTTTCTATGAGCTACAAACTTCTGGTTGCCATATATACCTGTATGGCAATTTATACTATATAAATGTATTTATTACTTATATATTTATCAATAATTCAACTAACGATGAATAATTGACATAATTGGCAAGATAGATTTTGTCAAGGTAATTGAGCTCCTCCAGAAATCCCCACTTGAGTGTGTCAGAAGCAGGGATTACTGTGTTGGAACCCTGTGAATCAAATCACAGCTACAGCCTTATTAGCATAATGAACCATCAGTACATCACTGAAGTCATATGTCACTGTCTGCAGATGCTGCACCCTCCACAACACTCCCAATAATTTGCAGGAACCCACGTAAAGGGTCTACCACAAATACCGCAGGTGGTCTTCATTAAAAATTCATTATTCGGAAAGTCTCACGCAGCCTGAAACTATAGGGGTTCCACTGGTGCTTCCATGCAAGTGTTACAAATCAGCACTGATTGACCAGAGAAAAGCTTTTCAGTTCCAGTTTTTTTAGCACAGTGTCTTTGGGGATCCATGGAGTTCCACAGGCCTTTCAGCTTTAATTCAGTTTGGATAAGGTGAGCTATTAGTTGCTAGAAGCTGCTGTGTTAGGCAAAAACATATAAAAAATAAAAGTTTTTGGCCTCATGTGGAATATTAAAAAAAAAAAAAAAAAAAAAAAAGTACAAACTATTTCTGTGCAAAGGAATATGGTTGCATGCATGATGCAATTTTATGTCTGCTTTATCCCCTACTGATTTACAGTAATGATGAAGCTGTTGCAGTATCCAACATTTATTAAACAGATTTTTATCATCATTTACTCACTCACTTGTTCCAAACTTGTTTGACTTTCTTTTACTAAAAACTAAAGAAAAAAGCTGCAAGTCTGTAACCATTGACAAAGACTATAGAATACACAAGACATGTCACAGTGTAACGCTCAACATGGTGAATGAAGCCCTGCCTACTCATACAAGAGCCAATCATCGATCGCTAGACTGACGTTTCTCCGGGAAGAAGCTCTGTTTGTTATTTTGGTCAACAAACACACTGGAACCTCAGTGAATACTTGCTTCACAGACATAAGAAATATATCTACATAAGAGTCGCTGTTATTTCTGGAGGAGATTCGCCATTAAAACAAGTTGTGAATTATCTTTCTGATCTGATGAAGCATTATTAAGAGGATGATAATGTGTAGAACAGCCATGAATGAGGTTGGTGTCGTGATCTCGTTACTTTCGAGAGCGCATTAGCCCGGGCAACCTGAAAAGATGCAGATTTTGTTTGATTCGAACGTGTAGTTATGAAACTTATGAGACAGTTGTTTAATTTTATCTGTGATTTCAAATATGTAATGCAATCGTAAGCTTAGCAAACAGTTTTGGAGAATTTGATGTTTCTCCATTCAGACAGAATGCATACTGTCTGAGAGGCATTTCAAAGATGGCCACCGAGTGAAATGACTTGCCTTAAAGGGATTTGCCATTGACTTCAGTATTTGTATGTCCTACTATGGAAAGTATTCCTACTATGGTTTAGTGGTTACAAGTTTTCAGCTTTCTTCAAAATATCTTCTTTAGTGTGATGAAGAAGAATCAGGCTCGAAACCACTTGAAGGAGAGTAAATAATTAGTACATTTACAGTTTCAGAATTTTAAATAAGTTAGCTTTTAATAATAATAGCATTTAAGTATGACAGAATGGTTTTGTAGCCATGCAGCACACCCCATATGTTGTTCTGTGTTCTTAGTATATAAGATAGAAAAAGAAACTGAAACTCAATGCATGATTTAAGGGAAATCTTGACCTTGATCATTGGTCTCTGTGCACAACTGCTCAATCAGTAGACTGTATTACTATATTATATTCACAGAAAAAGCAGAGCAATTGTGAGAAATCAAGAGGAATAAAATGTGACACAAAACGCAAGTGCTTTCTTTGAGGTAAATATAGCTGTTGTGTATATTGCAACAAATTATTGTGCTCATCTCTGACTGTCATCTGTCAGCCATCTGTTTCTGTCTGGAGATGTTCCCTTTTGGGGCATTTTTTTGACATTGTATGTCATGTCATGTTATCTTCTTTAAATCTCACAACTTAATGTTTTTCCTGGGTGAATCAGAGTGAATTGCAATGTAAAACAAACAAATAAAAAAGCAACTTAAGGTATTTTTTAATGACTACTTCCAGTGTTTATTTCACTCTTCTGTGTTATTTAAATTATTTAAATTGTTATTGGTTTTAGCTGACCCAAACTACACTCCAATTAGCTCAATTAGTTTTATTAATAGCCATTTTTAATTTGTGCCACTAAAGACTTGTGTGATAAACATTTCAAGATTACTTTCTGGCAAACAAAAAAGGTGTGAAGAACCGACCCAGCCAGCTAGTGCTAAAGGACAAGATAAGAAACAAAGATATACTACAGTGTTTACAACTGGATGCATTAAGCCAACATCGATGCTTCACTCAATAGGAAGACAGAGACCAAACACAAAGCAGACAATAGTAATTGTATTAGACGGAATCCTCCCTACGGACTACAGATAAAGTAAACATTTGGGAAGTGTCAATAATCTTTGTAAACAGAGAATGGTTACAACAATACTCTAAGCTAAATAACTCAACAATCAGGGCTACAAACCTTTGTCTGGGGACTACTGCTGTCTCAAAGGGTGGTGACTGAATATTTGCTTTTTCTTCTTTTTAACACCGTTCAATACAAACATTGCTACAGTTATTTACATTTCACACCAACTGAGGATTGAACCATATTCAGTATTGATTTGTCTGTGGGTTGCTTAAACAAATAAATCAATTTAACTTAGTGGTTTTCCACCATGTCTCCTCAGGAGACATCCCGAAGGGCCGCCAGATGACTCAGCTGTATTTTAATTAATAAGATGTGTATAATATTTTGCTACAATCATCTAAATTAAAATAACACATAAAACATGATGTGAAGATAAAAGTGGATTATCCCCACTCAACATTGATTGATTTTGATGAAAATACAGTACTTTAAACATCTGACATTGCTACATTTTTGAACAAATCTTAGCTTATGGGAGGAAATTCAATATTGTGTTGGGTGATGGTGGGCTGTCTAGTCAAAAAGACAGAGAAGAACTGGTCAGAAAAGAACAGAAAAGAACCTGCGATAAATTTGAATTTCAAAGACCCACCCCTTCAGAATTTGTCCCATACATGAGCCCATGAGCCTATTTTGACTGCTATGCCATCATAAATAGTCAAAATTAAACATCGAAAAGACCAAGACCTTTAAAGGGCACCTACTTTACCCCTTTTTTCAGATGAAATATAAATGTTTTGTGTCTCCAGAATGTGTATGTAAAGTTTCAGCTCAAAACACCCATCACATTATTTATTATACCTTTCAGAAGTTTGTCATTTTAGCTCTTTTAGCGGTCTTTGTGGACTGCTTTGCACACGTCCTGTTTTGTTGATATGATTATACGCTTTACTACGGAGAATTGTTAATGCGCAGCTGTCAATCAATTTGGTGGGTGGGGAAACCGCACTCCTATGTCCAGTTGCAGTCAGCCTCAAAATGGGAGGGATTTGGATGCTATTTTAGATCAGGATTAAAAAAACAAAAAACAAAAAACAATGACTGTGGAAACACTATACCTACACACAGTTCTGTCCAAACAGATTAAAAGAGATGATTTTCATCATAGGTGCCCTTTAAGGCCAAGAACAAGCAGAATCCTGGTGCAACTTCAGTTAATCAGTTTTGTTCAATGCAAACAATTATTTTTCAAAAATCCAACATCCAGCTGTGCAGGAAAACATCATCAAAAATCATCTTTCGCTACTGTATTGCTTTTAAACTTTTATTCTCAATCTTGGACTTTATTCTTGAAAGACCAATAAAAAAGTGTGAAGCACCAAAAGTGACCAATATTAAAATTCAATTGGAATACTATTTTAGTTGTTGTCCATGAATTTTCAAATACATTTTTTTTTAGAAGAGAGGCTAGAAAATTGTGAAGCTCTAAATTATTATTATTATTATTATTATTATTATTATTATTATTATTATTATTATTATTATTATTATTATTATTATTATTATTATTATTACTATGTTCAAATTCTGACTGTGGGAAGTTAATTGTGCTGGTCAGTTTGCCATTTGCTTACTAAACTACAATAGTCTACAGTTTTTAATTTAAAACTCCTTTTCTAATGATATGTAATATGTTTGTATGTTAAAAAATAAATATTTGTCATGTTGCTTTGTTCAAAATATTTAGCAAATATAATTGGTACATCAAAAAGTGTGGTTATGATGACCATCCGACAAGCTAATCCAACTAAAAATAGTGCTTAAAATGACACCTAAATTCAGTATTTAAATTTCATAATTATTTAGAAAAGTGAGGCGAATAACTGAAAAAAGATCTCCTTTTTGGAGAAAAAAAAGAACCACCCCTATCACCAGGCTAGCTACGGGTCTGCATCATTCCTTGCTCAACTTGTTTCTTTTCTATATTCAACATATAAGGAATATTAAACTCAAAGTTTGGCTTATGTGTTGAGAAGAAACTTGTCAATTGTGTCATATTGACCGAAACCAAAACATCATATCAAATTCCTAGATCATGTATAAACACTGCAAGTGTTTACCCTTGTTTTACTCCATAGCAGGTCTTTGCACATTATGACAAGTCTTTACATTTTGGTTTTTGCCCCTGTAATAAAAAAAGAATAAGAAAAAAAACCTACTTTCACCAAAAACGGAAATTTACTCATTTACACTCACATTACTCAAAACATTTACCTGACTATAAAATAAAAATTACAGTAGAATGTTTCAGTGTTTACTATTGATTTAGCCTATAATCCATCTCTGCAAATTCTGACAAATCTTTACACTGAAAAATAATGTATAAAAGCTATCACTGGGATGACACCTTTTCAGATGGTACTCTTTTGTACTTTTTAGGAACTAATATGTATTTTAGGGGGCCAATATGGACCCTTAGATACCAATGTAGATTTTAACTTCTAATATTGTTCGTAATTTTATTTCTGAGAGTGTGCAATTTAGATTGTTATGAAATAAACTAAAATGTTGTCATCATTACCTCAACCTCATGTTGTTTAAAACTAGTTTGCATGACTATAAAATAAAAATTCCCTACAGAAATTCGTAGCGTTTGCCCTTGCTTTACTTCATAGCCTGCCTCTGCAGATTATGTCAAGTGTTTACATTTTGTCTTGTGCTCGTGTAATGAAAAAAAAACAGAGTCTGTTTTAATACAAAAATGAAAATGTTGTCATCAATTACTCACCCTCATGTTGCTCAAAACCTGTTTGCCTGCCTATAAAATAAAAATTCTGCTCAAATGTAGCTTCTAACAGAAGATTTTCAGAGCTTTAAAGAAGCCCCGAGATGCGAAGCCTATATTTTTAGCAATAAAGAGTCCAGTAGCTGCTGGAAAATATGAAAGCCAACCACTCGTCCTCAGGAGTGTGCATAGCTCTCTTGTGGCTGTCCTGTCCAATACACACAGATCTGCTCTGGCCTGGTTTAATCCCAGATCTGCCAGGACTGTGGAATTTTTAAAACGCTCACCAGCCCTTTCTCGCTGGCACTCATCTCACGCTCTCTGACTAGAGGATTTGACAAGTTTTTTCAAGGACACGAGGCTCCACGGAGAGGGTGTCAGGGTTGTGCGCTCTGAGATAGTTGGCAGGGTGGCAAAAGTGTTTCTTTTCACCCTCAAGGTCATCTAACACTCCTCCCTCCTCACCCACAAAGCCCAACTGGCTGAAACAATAAGTCAGCCGTGACCACAAGTGAATCTGTCCATCAGCATCAGAGTGAACACGGTGACATCAAATTAATGAGAATGTCGGAATTGGGAACAATCACAGCATGCTTGTGAATCTAGCCTCGCCTTCAGAAGCGAGGGAAACGCCTCAGCGCCACACGCAACAAGAAAAGTGTCATCACCAAATAAAGCCTTCCCCGCTTTCTTTAGTCCCATTCATGGTGCTTTGGAACTAATTTATAGTTCCTGTGAAATCAAAACAATGTTTTTTCAGATGTTAGTATCTGTATGTTAGTTTTAAGGATATCTATTAGCTAGTGGGCTCCAAAACAAAGACAAATATTGCATTTAGATGATCTAAAAGATTCCAGTTTGTTACTTCCGCATAAATAGATCAAGGATTTTTTTCAACATCACCTCACTCTTCAGTTTCTCAGTTTCTGATTTTTTGACCAATCAAATGCTCTATAGTAGCTGACATACTCCGCCCCCTATACAATATGCTTCTCATTTGCTTTTCTTTGGATGCTCTTGATCCATTGAATCATTCTCACTGGCAGAGCAGTGGTTAAAAGTCCATCCAGTCTTCATATTCCAGAAGAATAAAGCCCTTGATGAGACATTTAAAGGTGCAAAGAGCATTATTTGAAACATTATTTTGACCACAGTGTGGGACCGACCTCAGGACACATCCAATCAGCATTGAGGTAACCATTAGAGAAGGGAGGATTCTATAATTAACAAAATGTAATGATGTGATACATCAGTTTAAAAAGTGTGTATTGAACACAACTTAGCATTTAAATCATATATGCAACATATTTAAAATCTGATTAATGCACAATACTTTTATTGTTTAGAAGTAACCGATAATCTTTGACTAATATTTTAGATGTAGATTGATTTCTATGGTCTAAGTTGTTTCCCAAGCGCGTTCTGCCATCTCAGATGCTGATACATCACTGTATCACAACACTACAGTAACCTGAGGAGAAGCGGGATTAAAGTCCTTAATGTTGATCCTCGATCAATCGATCCACCATGGGAAATAGTGGAAATATTTGTGCTGTTTAATCTATTTGAGACTTTGTGTCTTCCTCAGGGCAATCCTCACAGCTGCTGGCATATGTGCTAAATGTGCTTCCTGTAGAATTTTAAACCCACATATATACTTATTATTATGGTAGGAATAACTGTAAAGGGAGTATTCATCTCAAATGAGTGATTCAGTGTTTATTATTGCAAATGTGGTAAAATTGAGTCTTTTTTGTTTGTTTGTTTATTGATTTTATCCTAAAAACTTTAACTTAATTTAAATGCTTCAAGACCAGTTTTAGATTGATAGCTTTAGCATTAGCCTATGTGAGAGCATCAGAGGTAATATTCAATGCAGTTTGTTTATTTCTATAGCGCTTTTTTTAATGTGGATTGTGTCAAAACAGCTTAACATAGAAGTTCTAGTAAATTGAAAGTGTCAGTCCAGTTTTCAGAGTTTAAGTTCAGTTTAGTTCAGTTCAGTGTGGTTTAAATTTCACAGCTTGAAGCAAATCCATCGATGTGCATCGAAGTCCCAAACCAAGCAAGCCAGGGGCGACAGTGGCAAGAAACAAACTTCACCAATTGACGAAAGTGAAGGAAAAAACCTTGAGAGAAACCAGGCTCGATTGAGCACAACCATTTCTCTTCTGGCCAAACGTCTTGTGCAGAGCTGCAGTCTACACTCTCAGAAATAAAGGTACGCGAGCTGTCACTGGGGTGGTACCTTTTCAATAGGTACTCATTTGTACTTAAACGGTCCATATTGGTACCTCAAAAGTATATATTAGTACCAAAGAATTTTAAGAGGAACACTTTTGTACTTTTTAGGTCCTAATATGTACCCTTGAGGTATTAATATGGACCTTTTAGGTACTAATTTGTCTCTTTTAAAGGTACCACCCAAGT
The DNA here is from genome assembly GCA_903798035.1 of Danio albolineatus. Lineage (NCBI taxonomy): Eukaryota > Metazoa > Chordata > Actinopteri > Cypriniformes > Danionidae > Danio > Danio albolineatus. The sequence goes on along the minus strand of CAIGQQ010004837.1, from coordinate 18,857,143 downwards.
GATAGCTCACGTACCTTTATTTCTGAGAGTGTAGGCACTGCAGTATTGGTAGCTGCTTCAAGTGTATCTTTAATTTATTTTATTACTGGCTATGAATTGAGATATGGTCTCGGTTCTGAGATGTATGTCTCTAGTAACTATAGCAGAGATATCAAAAAGGTGTGTGTGGTCTTGTTGGATTATGTGTTTGTTTTTGGTGCTTTCAAATATCAACACAATTTGGCAAAAGATGCTTAGTGCATGCACCTTTAATGATTATTAAGCCCTGACATTAGTGCATTTGAATAGGCCAAGCTTTGCTACTTTGTGTGATGTCCAATTAAATCGATAAACCGATTCATCCTGATTTAAAGTGATACTCACTGACATTTATGCTTTCATGTTTATAGATAATTTGCTTGTGTTTACCAAAGAAAGACTATTCTGCCAAGAAGTGATTTTTTTAACATCATTTTATTGATCCTTTTAGATGCTGAATGTGTTTAGGGATGTATTGTCCTCTCAGCATATTTACTATCTTGCGTTTATCAAACGGAGAGCAAATCAATTGCTGGACTTGCCTCACAAAGACAGAGAGACTGTATATTTAGTGATTTAACAGTATGTTAAATACTTGCTGAAATATTTTTGCACACTGAAAGAAACTGTGTACTGCAAATGAGCAAAGGAAGTCAACCTGTGACTCGATGATGTGGAGGTGATACAGTAATGACATTTTGAACAGACAAGCCAATACAACACAGCATGCCGCTTACGAAACTAAGAATATTAGTTTGATTTCCAGGGAGCGTGTCAACTGATGAAATACACATACAATCCATCAATGTAATTGTTAAGTCAGCACTTCATTTCAGCAACTCTATGCACACAATTCCAGACTCGGTTTTCTTCTGTTATTTAGATGTGCACTTCGAAGCACTTTCTGTGGTGGGTCTGTAGATTTTGTTGTCTGAACTGCACATGTTTCAGGGGAACATACATTTTTACCAAATAAATAAATAAATGAATAAAATATCAATGAAATGTTTAAATTCACTGAAAAATCCATCTTAAAGGGATTTCTCACCCCAAAATTAAACCATGGTAGTCATTACTCACACTCATGTTGTTCAAAATCAGTTTGACTTCTTTTATTTTGTCCATAATGTTGTCCAAAACAACATGACCATATTAATTCTATGCGTCTATTTTTTTACACTGTAAATATTATATGAGAAAAAAAAAATTACACGACAACAAATGTTTTTATGTTACTTTAACTTATTTTAAAGCTATACATAGTTTAAGTTACTATGTTAAATCAGCATGATTGATGTAAGTTAGAAAAATAGGGCAGAACAATATATTGTTTGAGCATCAATATCACAATGTGTATCTGCAATAGTCACATTGCAGGATTAGATTATTTTAGGATTAAAACAAAGACTTTTCATTTTATTATTATTATCTGTACTTGAATACTGTTAGACTCCCCAGAAAACCAAAGCACTGTTTATTTATTTACTTATGTATGCAGATGCACTGCAAAGAAAAAGACCTTGATCCTCCCAGTCGATCTATATAAACAAAATCTTTCCAAATATAGATATTCAGATCATCTGGTGAAATTATATTAATATGGCAATATATATTGCACCTAAACAAAACATCGCAATGTCATATTTTTAGACATGTTTAGAACTAACCAGACAGTATGCAAAACATTCAGATATTTATAATGTAAACGCTATCTTACAATAATAATAATAATAATAATAATAATAATAATAATAATAATAATAA
>CAIGQQ010004837.1:18842417-18855351 GCA_903798035.1 Danio albolineatus | reverse complement strand
ATAATAATAATAATAATAATAATAATAATAATAATAATAATAATAATGTCACGATCAGAGGAAGGAGAGGGAGTCAGACGTAGCAAACAGTGTATTTATTACTGTGATACGGTTGACACAAACATCAGGTTCAATCAAAGACAGTCTTAGGTTAGGGGAATCCAGACAGAGGCTAGTAAGGAATAGTCACTTCCCTGAATGGAGTATGATGAGGAGGAGCTGTAGAGGAGCACAGGAGGGTATCAGGAAGAGGTATCAAGAAGGCTTGGTAGATCGTGTCCATGTGTGATACTCAACAGAGACTGAGTGGGTGAAGGGAGATTCTAGGTGGTCTAGGTGATGGTCTAGGTGATTGTGACTGTTCGGAGGGTGAGTGATGAACTGGGGACGTGAAAAATAATAATAATAATTAATAATAATAATAATAATAATTTATTAGCCTCATATAGTTCAAAACTCATTTGGCGAAATTTCTTCTGCCGAAAAAGAAACGTATTCTGAAAACTATACTACAATATCACTCACAAAAAAGTAATCAAAAGATAATTCTGATCTATACAATGAAAGTCAGTGATCTTAATGATCACATTGAGTCCACTGACCCTTTTCAAATGATCATATTCATTTTATTAATTAAACGCCCATACACTGAATGTTTCCATTTAAACTTTAAATCACATTCTGTGAAGGACATACAACCTTTGTTTACCCTGAATAGTTTTTGAATTTTGTAATTCAGCATGTCAGAAACTTTGACCACAAAAATATATAAAAAGGTGGCAACACCCGAGCTTCAAAAATATGAATTTATTAACTTAAAAGGCTATCATACGCTTTGTGATAACCTTTTAAGTAAATTAATTCATATTTTTGGAGCTCTGGTATTGTTGCCTTTTTGTATACATTTATGCTACTTGTCGTTTGGCTGAGCACCTTTTTTAGATTAATGTGCCTGCTTGAAAATGCTTATTTAAAGAATAAGACGAGATATTTCAGCAATAAAAAGAATTTTGATGAAATTAACAATTTTGGGATAGATGGACTCAAAAATGCCTTTTTATGAATACAAACAATCTTTATCAAAGTTCACCAAAACCTTTTGGGTTCTGCAAGTCATTTATAAATTTCTGAATAACAATTAAAATAATACACATTAACCCTTGTGTGCTTTTAGGGATGTTTTTGTCAACTCTGGGGTGATTTTGAGTCCTAATTTGGCCACAACTTCCTCTGTGTTTCAGCAAATTGAATGATTTTTGGTGACAAAACCTATTTTGACATGCATTTTGGAAAAGTGCTTAAATTTTTTTTAAATTCAATAATAAACTCAAGTCATGACACCGTTTTTACTGTTGATCATCAGTTACAGTGCAAAAAAGAGCTAAGTTTCTGCCTTCTAGAGTATAGTTTATATTTATCTGCGTGTGTGGAAGACCTTGTGCACTTATCTTTATATGTTCGAGAAAATAAAAAATGAGCATCTCAGCTCTCAGAACATAATAAACATTGTAAAAGTATTTATGCACGCACACTATAATCTGCTGTTTCACTCCATAGAATGCCATATAAAAGCCAGAAACTTTTTTGCTAAATCTAAAAATTTAATGATGCCAAGTGATAATCAACACTAAATTACACTAAATTACGAATTGCACATCTTCCAAACAGGGAAAACCACCAACAATCAAGAATGCATGATTATATGTAGTCAAGGCTTTGCAATAAAAAATGTCATTATAATGGAAGTCAATGGGGCAAGAACAGCCACTAATATAACAAAAGGGTAGTAAAAACAGCCACTAACATAACAAAAGGTAGTACATTTGAACAGCACACAAGGGTTAATAACAAACAAAAAATATCTAAAAACGTCTACTGAAAAAAAAAACATGTTTTAGTAGCATGTCGTGACCGTTAACAAACATCAGGGTGCTATTAACATGAAAATAATTTAAATGATTAAAATAATAACTAATATTGGTATCCTCGGTTGATTAAAATCTCTGTCAGTGCAAACCACAGACTGAGCTACCTTTATTTCTCTTCTCAAAGTTGTAAAAACCTCACTTTATTCAATTAAGGCTAATATTATAACTATCACGCACCTCAAGTCCTCAAGGACATTTTGATACAGTTCTTCTCAGCAAAAACAAACACTCGCATGCAGAGAAGGTGAACCACAGAAAGGTACACAAAGTCTGTATTGACAGTTTTTGTACAAACACATGCCCCCCTCGTCTCTCTGTGAGTGTTCTGTCTCTAACCATCTCCTGTTTTATGCACATGAAACAAATTTGTACTCTATCTCCCCCTCACACACATACACACACGCAACCACACACTTTGGAGAGAGCAGAAAGGAGAGGGCCAGTGGAAAAAAAAAAAAAAAAAAAGAGTGCATGAGAGAATCTGCGAAGTGTGCATACTAAAAGAGACACCTTCCACTTTCCTAGAACTTTATTTTTTCATGAATGATTAAATATTAAACCTACATTTCTGCTCCAGTTAATTGCATGTCAACACACCGGCAGGAAAGGCCAGAACTGGAAGAAGGGTGGATGGAGGACGGTGCATGATCCACGTCTACAACCAATATCCAAGCTGGGTTTGGAAAAAGACGGGTTAAGCGTCAGCTAAGAGAAAATGTGTGCTTGCGTATGTGTGTTCTGGAGAGTACAACCAGAGTCAGGAAGAGCAACACCATCACTAATTCATGGGCAGCTTCTGCTCTTCCAGGCCGGCGTTGCTCTTCAGATGACCTTTCTTCCCCCACAAACATGCTTTCTCTGCAGTGGACGTTGCTGCGCACTATTCTGAATGATATGGAAAAATATATGAGGTAATGGACTACGCATGCAGAACTAATATTAGACTAACTTAACACTACAGTCTGTAAGACCAAAGGTAGGTGCTCAAACCCTTTTCTGGCCTCCTAGGAATAGAGGTGCGTGAGTGGAGCAGTGGGTGAATCATCGATTTGTAATGTTACAATTGTATGCCGTCTAGACAGGCCGATGGTGGGAGCCACGAGAAGGCCATATTGTGTTCATTCATCTCAGAATATGCTCACTGTAAAGCATTCAAGCTGACACCGGATGACTGAATGCTACCGTCATGCTTAAGACTTTATTCTTTGCTATTTCTATTCCTCACTATCACGCCAGTGAGTCAGGGTATGGGTGGTATTCACACACTGTGACGCGTCACACTCATTAATAGCTATGTTTCCACCCAAAAATGCGAATTAACTTAATTAAGCAAAACTGGAATATTGCAAATAATGTGCAAATAAAGCAGCGTTTCCATCCAACGAGTACAAAATGAGAACAAAATTTTTTATGTGCACTTTTAAAATTTATACGCATCTTGGCATTTCCATCCGCCAAAATGCGCATAAAAATAGATTAATGGAAATTTAGCTAATGACAAATAAGAGTCAGTATATGAAAGTCTATGATTTAACTACATAATAATACATTTTGAATAGTCTTTTTTTTTTTTTGGGCGACACGATGGCGTAGTGAGTAGCATGTTCACCTCACAGCAAGAAGGTCGCTGGTTCGAGCCTCGACTGGGTCAGTTGGCATTTCTGTGAAGAGTTTGCATGTTATCCCTGTGGTTGCGTGGGATTCCTCCAGGTCCTCCGGTTTCCCCCACAAGTCCAGGACATGTGGTATAGGTGAATTGGATAGGCAAAATTGTCCATAGTGTATGAGTGGATATGGATGTTTCCCAGAGATGGGTTGCAGCTGGACGGGCATCTGCTGTGTAAAACATAGGCTGGATAAGTATTGCTGGATGGATGGAGGGCGGTTGGCAGTTCATTCCGCTGTGGCGATCCCAGATTAATAAAGGAACTAAGCCGAAAAGAAAATGAATGAATGAATGAATGATACATTTTTAATAGTCTTTTTTTTTTTGGACACACCACATTACTCTTGTTTCGTCACCTTGGAATTATAAGGTTCTATCAGCGTTCTGAAAGATTGAGATAGTCAAAATCAAAAAGTTTTTCAAAAAATCAAAGTTTTTGCATTCCATAGCAAACAGTACATGTGTAACATTTGTTTTTTAAATAAAAAGTCTTAAAATGTAAACAACATTTATTAAAAAAAAGATCATAATGTAAATAAGATGTGATTTAATAAGAATATGTCAATAACTCAATTTCGACAAAAATGTCAGATAGAACCTTATAATTCTAAGGTGACGATTTTAGTATCATGTACAGTGTATTTTTATTTTACTATACACTGAATAAAAATTTTCAGTATTTGGCTTTTTTTTCACTCGTTTATGCTTTTAAATTGCATTATGGGACCTTTATCTTTCTTCTGAAAGCTTTTGATGTAGAAAAGTGACTCAGTAGTCAATAGTTTAAAGTGATGTATAGTCTGTGTTTTAAATTACAGTACAAAAACCTGTTACAAACTGCCAGTGCTTTTTCTTAATACTCTCAATATTATTTCTTAAACAATATCTTGTTTCAAACTACTGAAATGCCAATAAAAATTACATAGTTAATATGCAGTGCAGAATTTTCAACAACAAAAACTCCATAAAACAATACACAACTATAAATAAACAGTGCTATAAACTATACAACTATAAATTTACAACTATAAATTTACAGTGTAAACTACAAAATTTGGAACCTGTTATTCATTCATTTTCTTTTCGGCTTAGTCCCTTTATTAATCAGGGGTTGCCACAGCGGAATGAACCGCCAACTTACAGTATCAAGCACATGTTTTACGCAGAGGATGCCCTTCCAGACATAACCCAACACCAGGAAACACTCACAAACTCTTGCATTCACACACATACACTACGGCCAATTTTGCTCATTCAATTCACTTACACCACGCGTCTTTGGACTTGTGGGGGAAACCGGAGCACCCAGAGGAAACCTACAGTACACGAACACAGGGAAGACATGCAAACTCCACACAGAAATGCCAACTTACCCACCCGGGGCTCCAGCCAGTGACCTTCTTGCTGTGAGGTGATCATGCTACCCACTTCACTTTTTACAGTGTAGATCTATAATGATTTTGTTTAGTCTTATTTTTAGCCATTGTTTCCCTTTTTTGAGTAATTTTAGCTATCTGAATTAGGAAGATTTATCTAAATATAGATACATTTAATTAAAACAAATTTCAGCAAATTTTCTTGAATTCAGAAATACTAACATCTAATGTTCGGTGGAAATACAAGACTCCATAAACAGACTTCCTTACATTCACATTTAAATTGTTCTGATTTGAAGCCTCAATCAAAATGCAGGAACTGAATTATACAGGCATTCTAAATTCAGTTACGAGTGCCACAGAACTTCACCATACTGATCAAACAGCTACCTAATTCACATCACACCCTTCTTCAGCCCAGAGAAAATGTCCGATATTGCTCTTGATTTCAGTGAGAGACAGACAGACAAACACAGCAGAACCTGGAAGCGGTGGAAATCAATTATGTCAGCCGTAAGAGAGAGTGGCGTTACTCTCAAACCGAGCACAGCCGTCATTGCTCTGAGCAGGTTAGCTTTAATCATCCTCACACCCTCAGTCCCATTCAGTGTCTCGCCGCTTTTAGCCGTAGCCCTTAAAGCTTTTGATATGGATACGTCTGCTGCCTTTCTCACTCCTCTTTTTCAGTTTGCAGTCTCTGGTTTAAGAATTGATTGCTCTTGCTTTGGCCCTCTGAATTGCTGCCTGGAAAGAGGGGTCCCCGGCTCATTCAGAAAAGGCTTGCATCAAATCAAATGGAAATCTGGAGGAAGTGAGGAAGAAAACGGATAGAGACGACCTTCCTCGATGATGGAGGGCACCGTACACACTGTCCCATCATGTCTGTGATTCGTTATGAGGTCACACCAGCATTGATGGGCAGGTGGCTGTTGTAAAGCTGCAAACCACAACAGTTGTGGAAAAACTTTCATTTTTTTACATTGCCCTTTGTTTTGCAGCAGCAGAGTTTGTAAAAACTTATATTGCTTATAAAACTTATATTTTGTATAAACTTGGACTATAGATGGACTAAGGATGGATGGATGGACTACTGTATGTACAGTATGCACGAATGGATAGACTATGTATGGATGGATAGATGGACGGACTACGGATGGATGGACTATGTACATACGGATGGATGGGTGAACTAAAGATGGGTGGACTAGAGATGGATGGACTATAAATAAATGGACTATGGATGGATGGATGGACTATGTATGGATGAATGGATGGACTATGTATGGATGGACGGACTATGTATGCATGGATGGATGGACTATGTATGGACGTATAGATGGATTGACTAGGTATGGATGAATGGACTGTGTGAATAGATGGATGTACGGATGAATGGATGGACTATAGATGGATGGACTATGGATAGATGGACTATGTATGGATGGATGGACTATGTATGAATGGATGGATGGATGGATGGATGGATGGATGGATGGACTATGTACAGTATGTACAAATGGATGGTTGGACTATACATGGATGAACAATGATAGATGGACTATAGATGAACGGATGGACTATATATGGATGGATGGACGGACTACAGTTGAATGGATGGACTATGAATGGATGGGCATGCAGGCACATGTACAGAATTATAGATAAAGGAATGATTATAGATAGACAAACCAAATGATGGATGGATGGAGAGAGAATTATAGATGAATGAATAGACAGACAAGATGAATGGGCTATGGATTGATGGACTGGATGGATGGATGGATGGATGGATGGATGGATGGATGGATGGATGGATGGATGGATGGAAAGATGGATGGATGGATGGACTATGTATGAATGGATGGATGGACGGGCGGGCAAATGTACAGACTTATTGATAAAAGAATGATTATAGATAGACAAACCAAATGATGGAAGGATGGAGAGACAGAATTATAGATGAATGGCTGACTATAGACAGACAAGATGGGTGTATGGATGGATGGATGGATGGATGTCAGAGACAATATTATAGATTAATGGATGACTATAGACAGACAAGCAAAATAGTGGATGGATGGGTGGATAGATGGATGGACGCACAGTCAAAGAGAGATTTATAGATGAATGGATGATTACACAATAGATAAACAAACAAAAGGATGGATGGAATGATGAATGCATATACAGATGCACTGAATTGTGGAGAGAGAAACAGAAGATAGAAAGTGAATGAATTGATGAATCTATACAGAAAAAGAGAATAATGGATTGGTGGTTAAATGAATGGTGGCAACTAGATAGAGCCACAGAATAATGGATTGGAGGGATTGTGGAGAGATAAACAGAAATCAAAGTGAATGCATGAATGGGAAGACAGACAGAAATAATGGAAGTATAAAAATAAAATGATAGATACAACTGCACAAATATAATTAAAGATAGCTAGACAAATAAAACCAGTGAGAACAAACAGTAAAACAGACAGACAGACAACTACTGTAGTACAGTGGATGGACAGTTGGGTGGATGGATAGATGGAAAAACAGATATCTACTTTCCCTTTACCCACCCATCTACCTTGATGCTCCCCCTCCTTTAAAGCGGTCAGCCGATAAAAATCATTCATATTCACCAACGCTCGCAATAAATCTCCATTATCAGCCGGAATAAGAGAATAGACGCGCTCTCAAGTTCTTCACTGCAACTTAATTATGTAAAGACTATCTGAAGTCACGCAGAGGGAGCGCTAATCTACACCTTGAAATTGAACAAGATATATTATTGATGCCTCATCTTCCTTTGATTCATAATAGGAAAACTACCCCAATCCTCCCACCATTCCATCCATCCAGTTCCCCACATTCGCACGCCCGCACTCACATTAACTACCAAATATGCTCTTTTCACCTTCTCAATCACTCCTCGTGAGATCCTCCCCATCCATTAGCATTCAGGTTAGGAAAGGGAGGGTTACAAATGAGTTCTCTGATTTCTTGACTCCACGAGCTTTTAAGCGGCATCTAAAAAGCCCAGGCTCTTGAGCTATTTGCTTACCTCTCGTTGTTTAGATAACATGCTTTTTCAAGTGCTCCTCATTGATTTGATTAAGATCTGCCGCTACATAAAAACACCACGGCTCTCTAATGTACTTTTCCTCATCTTTTCTGAAACGCGGCGGAGTGATTAGAGAGAGGCATTCATCACCCCTCATTACTCCAGCAGCTGCACTCTAAGAAATGTGATCTTTCGGTCTCCTCTCGCTATCTGTGACACATTACCTCACACACTCTGTCATCTGCAGATGTCGCGCTTGAAAGCTAGCTTTAGCATATCTCCTCCTCTATCTCTGTTGCCATTCTCCGATGTGTCTATCTTTCCCTTTACAAACTTCTGAAGAAAACTGCACTTGTTATGTGCACTTGAGCGATGTCAAGCATATCAGTGTGCCGGCATGTCAAACAGAGACTGAGTCAGCAAAATCGCCTCCAACAAGAATACTTGACAGAGCTTCATTTCCAGCCACCTCAGCTGAAAAAGCTACACAAACCGCACACTGCAGAAACATGCAAACTATGATAGCACTACACGTCTCAAGAGGCTTTAGGACCAAAGAGGATGGAGAAAATGAGATTTCTGATGTGTGGAGAACTGCCAGTGTGTCTCATATTATTTGTCCCCTTTTACTATATGTCCTTTTTGGCAGCTACTATACTGTACTCTCCTGAAGAGAGATACCTGTTGTTGATGTTGTTGGCCGTCAGCAGGCATTAGTATTACTGTTTACGGTTAAGGTTGACTTTACTTCACATTACTTTTCTAATTATTCATCTGCTAGAACACCACCATGATAATGGTTAGAGAGCTGTCATTGGGTGTTACCTTTTCTTAAATTATACAAATTTCAAAGCAGGCACACAACATTATAAGAAGTTAATATTAGGTTAGATTTAGGTTGTGATGTTGGGTGACCAAAATTCAATGTACATTATTTTGATATTCAATAACTACGTCAAATGACATTGATAATTGGTTGTTTTTAGGTTGGTAAGTGACCAAAATGTAACGTCAAGCCAACATTTTAAGTCAACGTCATATTTACATCAAATACTGACATTCATTTGTTAGGTATGGCAACAAAAATCCAACGTCTGATAGACGTCATAGTGGTAACGTCCACATAATATCAAGCTGTAACATCATTAGACGTTGATATTTGGTTGCTTTAAGGTTTTGTTGGAAAATAACCAAAGTGGAACGTCTGTTCGACATTGGACTCTGACGTCAACCCAATTTTCATTTCCACCCAAAATGTAACGTCCCACAACGTCATATTGACGTCCTCTACCTGCTGGATTGTACCTAAAGGGTACAAATTGGTACATCAAGGGTATTTATTAGTACCTTAAAAGTACAAACATTTACCACTGATGTACCAATTTGGACCCTTTATGTAAAATGTAAAGATGTAAATGTTTTTATCATTTTTTATCCTGTTGCTTAATATATGTATTTGCTTGCTCAGTATATTTTGCGTTTTGGTCCTTTTGTTTGTTTGCTGGAAGAAAATAACTGAAATCATTTGGCAAAGTGATATGGAGTTGCGTGGTCTACTTCATATGTGGGATTATCTAAAAATAACTAATAGGTTGGAGCTACAGTGTCTAACAATAACCAGTAAAACTAAAGGGATTTCTCTAAATATAAAATAAAAAAAATAAAAATTGGGTCCTCACAAGGGTGATTGAGATATATATATATATATATATATATTTTTTTTTTTTTTTTTACATAATCTTACAGAATACAGAAATTGTCTCACTTAGTTGAACTGGAATATCCAAAGCTTTAGTTTTAAAAAGCATGTAAAGAAAATGGTGAAAACGATAAAATATAACTTGATTAGCTTCAGACAAACTAGGCACTGCCGTCACATTGATGTAGCCAATACAATCATGCCTGCTTCAAATTTTTTCACGCTTGTCATATTGTCTGACATGCTAGGGATAAGCTAGGGAAACTGTAATCCAATCACTAAACTCTTTTTACAAGCAGACTTTAAAAACTTTTGATAAAAAAGCCTAATTAATGCCATAACAGCATGGTTTTGGAGAAATGCCGTTTTTTTTAGTTTTTATAATTTTAGACTATTTTAATTGATGCATGCTTTATAAAAATTTTAATGGTTCAACCATTTCGCTCTGTGCACTCTGTAGGATCCAACTAGATTATCATCTATTCATGACTTTCTTGTTACTTTCTGGCATCCTGCTTTTGGCTTATCATCTGTTTCAGGGAAAGCGATTACTTGTTGGAACAAATTAGTACTTGTACATCTCTTGATATCTTTAAATCAAAACAGAAATTCTATATTAAAATCAACTCAATTATACTCACAGACCTGACACTACACTGTATAGAATAACTGTAAAGTTTACAGTATTACTGGCAAATTTGGTTGCCACAAATACTGTTAATGTACTCTTATTTTAATGTTATGAATTGACTACCTTCCAAGGGACTGCAAATGAAAATTCCTTTGGCTAACTTCAGTGCAATGCATAAAATGGCAACATTTATGATATAATTGTACATGGTCCGATTTCAAATAAAACTACTATACTACTACTACTACTACTACTACTACTACTACTACTACTACTACTACTACTAATAATAATAATAATAATAACAACAACAACAACAACAGGTACCTTAGAATGCACATCAGTTAGTTATAATCAAGCATAATACAGCCTAGCGTTAGCATTACTATCAAATCAACAATTAAGGTTAATTTTAGTACTTAAATAAGTGGAGATATTATTATTATGTGAATAATGAAGTCAACAACATGTAACTCATTAAATTCTAAACTATAATATCCTTGACAACTGCTTTCTTTGAGCTTGTTTAATCATCCTTGGAGCTATAAAGTCCTTAGTCATATTGAAAAATGCATAGTTCCACACCAGAGAGTAAATTATTTTGATTCAGAGCAACACGAGGGCGAGTAAACGATGACAGATTGTTCATCCTTTGTGCGATCTATTCTTGTAATGATACTACTACTATTACTACATTCTAGTTGCGAGTTAATAAAGCACAGAAGCCTGCAGTGCAATATTCGAGGCCATGCCTCACTCCAAACTCAAATGCGATTACCAATGACACTCTCGCTTCTACTTGAGGGAAGAGCTCTTTTGAAGCTTCCTCCTTTTCTTGGTAACCCAGAGCCTGATTGTACATTAATGACATGGCGCATATCACGAGAGCTCAGAAGCTAACGCTAAAGCCCATCGCACTGCCTTCCAAACTAGTCTTATTAAAATGTGAGACGAGAAGGGTCAGTGACAGACTTTGCTGGGATTACAGCAAATGGACCTAATGGAGCATCAGAAAAAGCTCCAGTGACTGACCACAGATGGCGTAATATTCTCAAAGCAGAGCCCACAACGATGGATGCATGTGTGCTTTCTAAGTTTGGATCAAATCAGATTTGTGTTTCATCTGAAAGATATGTAAGCGTTCTCGGTGGTATTGCTGCACACTTGTATGGCATCTGGAGGTATTATCATTCTGACTTGCTGCAAGTAGCTAAAGAAGCATAGAATAAAGGATATCAATGACTGCGAGAGCTACAAAACAGTAGTTCGGATCAGTCGTCATCATGACTGAATAATTTATGGACACTGTTGTGCAAAGCCAGAGCTTCAATGAGGAACCTCAGATGACTTGTAGTTGAATGTTCACAGCGATCGGGTGATGTGCTTCAAATCAAATATTCCTTTATGTATTTGTCTTCCATGAAAAATCTGATTATATATGGATTTTTAATTTTTTTATTTAAACAAATAAGCTTAAATAACATTTTACTTATGATACTAATGTCAAAATAATAGAATAACAATAATGTTTATTATTTTAAATTAATTATCTGTAAAATGTAAACTAATACAATCATAACTCAATGAGACTTTTTATATTATATTTTACATTATTTTTCTGTTTTTGGTGTTGTAAAAGCTTGGTTAGGACCATTTATATACGAGAAGGATCAGAATCAACCCTTCAATGCAATATCAAGACAGCTTGGTTTATATACAGATGTGGCTACTGAGAATGCGCGAGGGGATGAACGTGACCACAAGCAATGCTGCAGTACTGCGAGGCACAGCACAAAATGGTCTAACACAAGAAAGACATGACCAGCAGGGGGCAGTTATGTAACATAATAAACATACAGTACTGAACTGATACATTGTAGCAGCGCACAGACGGCAAAGCAAAGGAAATTAAATAGGCTAATCATGATTGTCTCATAAATTTTTTTTATGATGGTTTGTTCGCTGAAATCTAAATTTTCAAAATGTTTTGGATCAACTAACAATCACGATCTAAAAACGCAGCTCTCCAACTTGAATGCTGCAGGGGGTTTGAATGTTATTTCATGAGAAGCATAAAAAAAGCCTCAATAAAAATATAATAAAAATAATTTCACTGCACGCAAATGAACTCCTGTGACTTTATTTTTCATAATTTCATTTTAGCTTATGTGTTTAAATCATGCTGTGCTTTCGATGTTCTGCGCATTTTGAGTCGTGTAGCAGTATGTGGAGTCTCACTGTACCTGCAAAGCGGTGTGTGTGTGTTTGTGTAAAAACAAAGAGCTATTTACAATCACGATGGACAGTAAAAATATTTTATTTAATTTCATAATTTCAACCATCAGATTAAAAAATTGCAAATCAAACACTGAAATGAATAAACGTTTGCTAAATAATTTATAAATATTAAATAATTTATAACATGCAAATTACACACAGAAATGCCAACTGACCCAGCCGACGCTTGAACCATACCCACCTTCTTGCTTTGAGGTGATTGTGCTACCCACTGCGCCACCTTGAGGCCCCCATATTATATTATATTATATTATATTATATTATATTATATTATATTAT